>OZ023265.1:175248178-175788178 GCA_964006375.1 Tillus elongatus
CGAGAGAAAAACATACATTTTCTTGAAAAACCCGGTCCGATTTTCCTGGCTAACGAACTTATCCAAGCCAATTACAAAAGGAAGGTACCTACCAATTTCATTGGCGCTCATTTGGACAAAAAAAATTTCAACATTCGAAAGTCGGGATCTCCTCATTAGTGAATTTTTTCTGCGAAAATTCACTAAAAATAATAAATTTTTACTCTCCCTGTGAAATTCAATATGATGCTTTTTATGCAGTTTGATCATTGTATTTTATTTGAATTGTTTCAGAGGGTTCTAAGTATAAAATTGTTGCAAAAAGGAGGAACCTAACCAAAAGTTCAGACTTTATACCTCCTATGTCTACAGAGAAAAGGTCATTGGGTGATGCATCCTTGAGGCATTCTGTAAAATCTGAGTTGGAATTGAGTGAGAACTGTTACATTTTGAAGCCTAACACCGTACCACCTGCACGGCAGTTGTTCTACCAGGTAAGTTTTTAACGTTTTCATTGTTGCAGGTGACAAATATCGCTTTTTAGTGAATTTTCTTAAAAAAAATTCACTAATGAGGAGATCCCGACTTTTGAATTTTGAAAAAATTTCTTCAAATGACCGCGAACTAGGCCCCCTAGAACACATATCCGGGGTCCGTTTCAATTTTTATATGTTTATATATATATATTTATATATATATATATATATATATATATATATATATATATATATATATATTTTTTATTTATTTTATTTATTTATTTATTTATTTATTCAACGGATTAACCATTTACAATAATAATAAGAACATCTAAAACTACATTAGTCTTAAATAATCACAATATGAGAACATAAAAAAAAAAAAAAAAAAAGCAAAACATAACCTGTATACCATATGTATGACAATTCAATCAATAACACCTCTCAAAATTCCTCTAATTACACGGTCAGAATCATTAAACATGTCCAAGAGCTCCGAATACTCATTTGCAGTTCTCGCCATTCTCGACATCGGACTGAAAAAGCCATAATTGGTTCGATGGAAGGGAACCACAAAAACCTCCCTCGCTCTCGTGCAGTTCGGAATCCTTAGAGAGACTAACTCAAGCAACGAAGGACTATCAATTTTATTCACTAATAATTTGTGCAAAAAACAAACATCACTGACAATCCTTCTACCTCTCAGTGACTGCAAGTGCAGCCGATTCCGCAAATAAGAAAGGTTAAGATCATTTCTCTGCAAGCCCATTCTGTAAGCACAAATTCTTAAGAATCTATTTTGTACGGCCTCAATCTGATTGATATAAATATTGTAATTCGGGCTCCAGACTACAGAAGAACACTCCAACAAAGAGCGAACCAGAGCACAATACAGCCTTCTAAAGCTATTGCATGAAAAATCCAGAGTTGATCTATGAATAAATCCTAACATTTTATATGCCTTAGATACTATGCACTCCATGTGATCCCTAAAAGATAATTCCCTATCCAATACAATGCCCAAGTCTTTAATCATTTCCTTCCTCTGTAAAGCACCAGAGCCCATGGAGTACACAAAGTCAATGGGAAACTGAGCTCTAGTGAATGTAATGCAGAAACACTTATCAACATTCAGAGTCAGAAGATTGTCACCACACCACCGAGCAAAACGATTTAAGTCTTCCTGTAAAAGTAAAGCGTCCTGTCTGGAACGAACAATCTTGAAAATTTTGATATCATCAGCAAACATCAAAATCTGACTATGCTTAAGTGAATGTATGACATCATTGATAAAAAGATTAAAGAGGACTGGTCCACAATGTGAACCCTGAGGAACTCCTGAAGAAACAGTAATACTACCAGAAATGAAGTTCCTGATCTTTACACTCTGGGACCTACCCATAAGGAAGCTGCGCACCCAAGACAACAAATTGGCATTAAAACCCAACAATGCAAGTTTTGACAATAATAAGGCGTGATTTACCTTATCAAACGCTTTGGAGAAATCTGTATATACCGAATCAATCTGTAACCTATCCTCCAAAGCTGAGACCAATACATTCTGGTAAAGAAGAGGTTGGTCGTTGTAGATCTTCCCTTAAGAAAACCATGCTGCTGTTCGGCGAAAACATGTCTGCATTCCCAAGTTATATGTCTAGAGACAAAAAAGTCCAGAAGTTTGGGTATCTCTGACTGAATACAAACAGCTCTGTAATTAGTAACCAAGTGCTTTGGTCCCTGCTTATGAACGGGCATCAAATAAGAATGCTTCCAAACATGTGGAAACTCACCAGACAATAAGGACATGTTAAAGAGAATCCTCAGTGGAATTGCCAAGGTGAAGGCACAAGATTTTAACAGATGGGAGGGGATTCCATCTGGGCCGTAACTAAGTTTATCTTTCAAACTACAGATACGATCAATAATATCAGCAGAAGTAACACTAGGCACAGTCATATTTACCGACTCACGCAAAAAAGGATCGGGACTGACACCGCCAGCCTGTACCTCATACACAGATGAGAAAAAACTAGCAAAAAGATCAACCGAATCATGCAAAGAATCACTCCTAACATCATCATAATACATAGCCTCAGGAAGATCATAAATCCTCCTCAACTTGTTAATATAAGACCAGAAAGAACCCGGATTGTTTTCAAAATTATTCTCAGTATAAGCAATAAAATTTCTGTAACAAGTATCACGAAGATTCCTACATTCCTCTCGGAGACCAGAAAACCTAATATAATCATCTATTCTACCATATTTTTTATACTGACTGTGTACCCTCTTCTTCTCAGTTATCATGCCTCTAAGCTCGACACTAAACCAAGGAGGGAAACATGATTTTTTACATCTCTTAACTGGAACAAACCGATCCACAGCATTAAACAGAATGTCATAAAAGCACTTCACAGCATCATTTATCTCCAATGACTCAAGATATTCCCAGTCAAATTCGGAAAGAAAATAATTCATGGCACAATAATCAGCATTACGAAAGTCATAAAAATACTCTTCATAGGGTTCAGTTGGGGGAGTCTCAAGTGAAAAAGAAATGTCTAGGGGCACATGATGTGCAGTAGCAGGAAAAACCGGATCCAAAGATGCATCAACACATATGTTATCTATATTACTAAAAACTAAATCTAAAGTTCTATTCAATCTATTAAGTACAAAATTTTTTTGGAACAAGCCCCAAAAGCCAAAACTGTTAGAAACAAGTGAGGCTGATGGACTGTTACCACTAATAACTGGAGCACTCTCAGCACTGCTTGTCCAGGTAACGTTTGGGAGGTTGTAGTCCCCACAGACAACGACCTCAGAATTGGGATGATCAGACAACACACTGTCGACTGAATCACAATGGTGTTCATATATAGCAACTTCTGAATTGGGTGGAATGTAACAAACACCAAAAATGAGGCTCCGCCTTCCTATCCTCACCTTCACATAAACTTCATTAAGTGAAATATCACCAGCAATCCTAGTAGAATCAAGGTCTTTATGCACAGCTATCAGCACACCACCCCCCCGATCCCTGATATTGCCCGGAATACTGTCACGATCACTACGGTAAATATTATAATTCATAAAAGAGAGTTCAGCATCAGAGTGGGAAGCAGTAAGCCACGTCTCCGTCAACATAACAACATGAAAACAGCAAGAAGACAGACCCTGTCGAAGCCTGGGTAATTTTGTTCGTAGTCCACTAACATTATGATAATGAACAAACAAGGAATTCTAATCACCAGGAGTGCTTAACAATAAATGGTCACTGTATATATATATATATATATATATATATATATATATATATATATATATATATATATATATATATATATATATATATACAGTGTGGAACAGCCAAATGGAATAAATTCGATAACGGATAAATGAGGGCGTGTTGGGAAAAACGCTTGGACACGTCGATTTGTATTTTTAACTGCGCATCTTTTTCAAGAAAAAAAAATTATATAGGGTGCGTCATGTGACAGTGGCCAATACCAACTTTCTTATTTTAAACACAAGCCCCTGTATATTATAAATTTTTTGGATTCTTCAGAAAATTCTAGACATAATTCATGTACAATGTTCTATACCTATCTTCAACTGTTTCGGAAATATTAAGTATTTTCAGATTTATTACAAAAATTAACATTAAAAATAGAAAATTATTTTATTTCACAAATTCGCTACATTGCATTCAATACTTATTTCCCATTCAGCTCTTGATAATGAGAAAGTAAACAAAAACCATTCCTGCGTTTCTTTTTACTGATATGAAATGAAACAAAAACAAAAACAGTTTTCTTTCTGTTCGTATAAAACTCGTAGCCTTAGCAACTTGTTGTCTGCCTGCATGACAGTAGTGATTAGTGTCAGTGCTATTGTCGTTTGAATTTCGTTAACTGTACGTAATAATATCAGAAAAATGGTTCATTTAACAGAAATGCACAAAATAACCATTCTACAAATGATTGGTTATGGAGATAACACACGGACACAGATGGAAGTGTCTCGCTTATTTCACGAAAAATTTCCAAATTTGCCGCCTGTATCCCAAGGAACAATTAGCAAAATAGAAAAGCAGTTTCGCGAGCTTGGTCATGTGAGACAGATAAAAAAAGTAGCTGCCAATGCAGTAAGTGATGATACGAAATTGGATATTACCCTTGAGTTTCAAGAAAACCCACATACTTCTGGTCGACAAGCAGCCCAACTATTCAACGTTAGCCACACAGCAATTTTTCGAACATTAAAGGAAAGTAAAATGCATCCCTATAAAATGATACCAACTCAGGAGCTCATGGAGGACGATTTCGATAGGAGAACGTATTTTTGTGAACAAATGATGGCAATGTTAGATAACAATGTGATCCAATTAGAAGATGTTTTGTTTTCTGATGAGAGCACATTTACACTTCACGGTCATGTTAATCGTCAAAATTGCCGCTATTGGTCTAATGAGAATCCTCATTGGATGAGAGAGGAACATACGCAATATCCTGAAAAAGTTAATGTTTGGGCAGGAATTGTTGGAAATCATATCGTAGGTCCCTTTTTCATTGATGGCAACTTGAATGGGGATAAATATTTAGAACTGCTCCAAAATAATGTCGTGCCAACTTTGACAAACTTATATCCAGATCCAGCAAACCCACAAGTTCCTGCCAATAAAATATGGTTTCAGCAAGATGGAGCACCGCCCCATTACCAAATCAATGTCCGGCAGTACCTGAACCAAATTTTTCCAAATCGGTGGATAGGGAGGCGCGGATCGATAGAATGGCCAGCACGATCTCCTGATCTGTCGCTATTAGACTACTTTTTGTGGGGATATGTCAAAAGTATTGTATACAAAACTAAGCCCCTCAACTTAGATGACTTAAAAAGACGAATCACGCTTGCGATTAGATCAGTCACGCCTGAGATGTTGAGTAATGTTAGAAGACATTTCTATACCAGATTAGCATGTTGCCAAGATGTTCGTGGCGAGCAATTTGAACATTTACTACATTGACATTAATTTTTTTTTGTTTTTTTAAATTATTAAGAAATAATCAGTATTTCTTATTAGAATTTGTGAAATAAAATAATTTTCTATTTTTAATGTTAATTTTAGTAATAAATCTGAAAATACTTAATATTTCCGAAACAGTTGAAGATAGGTATAGGACATTGTACATGAATTATGTCTAGAATTTTCTGAAGAATCCAAAAAATTAATAATATACAGGGGCTTGTATTTAAAATAAGAAAGTTGGTATTGGCCACTGTCACATGACGCACCCTAAATAATTTTTTTTTCTTGAAAAAGATGCGCAGTTAAAAATACAAATCGACGTGTCCAAGCGTTTTTCCCAACACGCCCTCATTTATCCGTTATCGAATTTATTCCATTTGGCTGTTCCACACTGTATATATATATATATATATATATATATATATATATATATATATATATATATATATATATATATATATATATATATATATATATATATATATATATATATATATATATATATATATATATATATATATATATATATATATATATATATATATATGTATCACACCGATAACTCAAAAAATAATAGGCCGATTTTGACTAAATTTGGTGGAAAAATTCCTTTTGCAAATGGCTTGGATAAGTTCGTTAGCCAGGAAAATCTGCCCAGGTTTTCCCGGAAAATTTTGTATTTTCTTTCGAAAAAAATTTATATCTCCGGAATTAACAAAGTAAGGGCAACCAAATTTGGTACGCTAGTTAATATCCTTATAGGTAAGCCACCTACCAAAATTTAGCTATGTAGGTCAAAAGACAAAAAAGTTATAGGCATTTAAAGAAAAATAAATTGGGGTTTTCCTCAAAACGTCAAAGTTGCGATTTAAAACGTCAAAATCGGCAACATTTAGGCAAAGAACTTGAATCTAATACGGGATATGGAAATCAAATGTCTCAAGAAGGATCTTTTACAAACCCGGAAGTCTTAGTTTCAACCGTCATTGTCCTTCATTTTACTAAAATGTTTCCAGAAAATTCATTTCAAATAGACCCTGTCTCTGATGCTTGGCAGTAGCCTTAGCTATAGAGTTTATCGTTTAATGGTATATAATTTTTGTCGAATGTTCGTAAAAAATCAATAAAGCTCAATATATCCGTTATTATACAAGATATGAAGAAAATTTGTATATATTAATTATAGGGTGTCTTGAGCTACATCTTAAAAAAATATTTCTACAATCACAGGATGGCCCATAAGTCGTTGGTGATACAAATTTTCTTTTTTTTTTAATCAAACACGCCTTATGTTATTGCATTTTTGAATTTTTCAGCGATTCATGTTTGTAAGAAAAGAAATTCGGGACGCAGCAAGTGCGTTATGGTAGCGAATTTTCATTAAATGCTTCAAATTAGAATAGCTCAATTTGCTATTAACCTATAAGGTTGACCAAGAAACGAGTTTTTCCGGGAACACTTTAAGTTTACTTTTGGAAATTTTTGTACATTTTCACACAATAAAGTTATTTTTATGAAACATGGCACATTGTTTTTACTATATAGGTTATACTGGTAACCAAAATTGATGCCTGCTTTCTTAAAAAGGAAACACACATATTTGCAATTAAAAACATTTTTATGAAAATTCACTACCATAACGCACTTGCTGCGTCCAGAGTTTTATTTACATAGATTCTATGAGGTTCAAACTGGGTCATACACTGGCAACCTAAGGGTGTCCAGAAGATGAATCTAACCTAATAATAATTATTATTATTATAGTTTTATGATAGTATATTAATTATGGTTGGTTTCTGACTGACAATGTATCGAGCGGGGCGTACCACAGTGATCTATTCTGGGTCCCTTGCTCTTTATTTTGTACCTCAATGACTTACCTAACGTTAAATGTATCAGTCTTATATGCTGATGAAACTGCTGCAGTAGTAAGCTCTTCTGGCTGTGATTCTCTGCAGAGAAGGACAGGTGAAACCGTTAAGAAACATATACAGTGTGTCCCAAACTGGATGGGAATGTATTGCTATCTCCGTTATTATTAGAGATAGGGAGACGGTTAAATTTGCAATGTTTATTCATGCTCGTTCCAAATATGACTTGTATTTTGCCATGCCTCTTTTCGTTTTCGAGTTATTTTGAAAAAACTAAAATTTGTCGATGTCTTTTTTCTTCAATATCTAAGTAGGTGTTGATCTGACATGACTAAGACTTGCACATTAGCAGGACACTTTTTACAGAGTAATCTTTTTGTGCTATTCTCAACTTTGGATTGTCATTTGTTTTTGAGCCACAGGTATCAACGTTTGTTTTTATTATGGCAGCCCTATTGGATTTTTTGCTCATGTGATAGCCTGTGAAAAGAGTTTTCCAATTATATACAACATGCTTGAGAAATCTTGTAATTGCATTTGAGGGTAGTAGGCTATGAAATCCAGTACCAGAAAACAACTGACAAAAAAAAGTGTTCAAAAAGCAGGAGTCTAACAATAGACTTCTACTTTTAACATAATTTTCTGTAATGATTCATGATAAAAAAATATTGTGATTTAAGTTACAATACTTAATTAGGTAATAATGCTACGTAATATTATGTGAAACAGTTTAATTTTAACCTAATTAAGTATTGTAAATTAAATCACAATATTTTTTTATCCTGAATCATTACAGAAAATTATGTTAAAAGTAGAAGTCTATGGTTAGACTGCATTGTCTACTGCTTTTTGAGCACTTTGTTTAGTCATTTGTTTTCTGGTATTGGATTTCATAGCCTACTATCCTCAAAACGGTTTTTCTCAAAATTGTCAGTGCAATTACAAGATTTATCAAGCATGTTGTACATCATTGGAAAGCTCTGTTCACAGGATATCACGTGTGCAAAAAATCCAATATGGCTGCCATAATAAAAACAAACGTTGATACCTGTAGCTCAAAAACAAATAACAATCGAAAGTTGAGAATAGCACAAAAAGATTACTCTGTAAAAAGTGTCCTGAAAATGTGCAAGTCTTAGTCATGTCAGATCAACGCCTACTTAAATATTGAGGAAAAAAGAAATCAACAATTTTTTTTTCAAAGTAAGTCGAAAACGAAAAGAGGCAGGGCAAAATACGAGTCATATTTGGAACGAGGATGAAATTCTACAAAACATTGCTACTTTAACCGTCTCCCTATCTCTAATAATAACAGAGATAGCAATACATGCCCATCCAGTTTGGCACACACTGTATATTTAAATTTAGTTGCATTATTTCTATATGTGAGATATGATTTAAATTATCATTTACCTTTATTTTTATTTTAAAGTCTATATTATTCCTAACATAAATTGAAGCCCCTCCTCCTCGATTTTTATCTCGACATACATATTACTACACTACCTACAGGTTCCAGCGAAGTTCATAGTTTCATTTTCCTCATGATTTTTGCAATGTAGTGATTATAATAGGCAGACCCTTACTTAGATGGTCGTGGGTTTTTATGTATGCGAGGGTAAACGAAAAAAAATACGATCCTGATCTGAAATGTTGACCAGTTGGTGTGAGAAATTTCTCAGGATGGATAATCCGCAAACTGGATAACCCACACATGAATAATCGAGAGTATACTGTATACGTAAAACAACAAAAGAGCAAAGCCAATGCCAATCCGATCGTATTTAAGTGTAGTAGGTTTTTCTTTAAATAAATTAACTGGCATCCTTTGGTATCCTATGGTTGCCTGATTTGGAGAGCTTCTTTAGACAAATTAGTTGTACTGGTAGACACCTTTATTTTACCTTGTTTTGGCCTCGAGCAAAGCTTTTTTAGCCACGGTCACTCCAGATCACACTTACGATAAAGATAGAGTTTTAAATCACCACCTAAACTCTATCTTTGTCTTAAGTTACATTCATATTTTAATCAGAAACATATATAGTCTATCTGTCACTGTCATATTGTTTGTTGTTTTTAGTCTCTGACATTTAACTTTGGTGTTGTCAGAAGCTGTGTAGTTGTAAGCTCTCAACTTGTTTTGCCAACGTTTTTTATTCTTTGTGGCTAATATGTATTTATTATTATTATTATTATTATATGAACATACTTCAAAGCCTTTGTAAAAGGTACTTGAGTAAATAGAATTTTTTTCTCTCCCTCAGGGCTCGTCCGCGGCCTCGCCGCCCTGATAGCACTGCAACCTTTGGTTTATTATGCATGCCCTTAGTCTTTTTACTCCACCCACTCCAAAATCACTGTGCGGTGAACTAGTCTGCACAGCGATTGGTAGGGTGAAGTTTTATAATGCTCTGCCTCCGGTCTAGACTGACCGTAGATCAGTTGTCTTCTGCGGTCCAGAGCTTTACACTCGCACAAGATGTGCTGGGCTGATCCCCGCCCCCTCGCCGCAGAATCTGCATGCGAGGTCCCCCTCGAACCGCCCAATTTAATGCAGGTGTTTCTTGACAGCCATATGTCCCGTCAAGAGACCTGTGATGTTTCTGAGCTGTCCTCTGCTAATAGAATATTATTAGTATATTAATAGTATTATATTCATTAACCGGTGGTTTTTTTTTCTAGTTCTGTGATTTACACATACCTGAAATACAGACGATGTTTGGACGTTTGCCTCCAGTATCGGCAGATACGAAGTACGATCCGAAAAACGGATGGCTTCCTGCCAGTTTCATGGATCAATGTAGAAATATTGTCAACAAGTACATCCTCGAAGCAATTAAACAGCAAATAAATGCAGCAAGTCAAAATAACTCTGGAGATATTGCGGATAACCAACCAACCACTTCAACATCTGAATATTGCAGTATGATGCTCAGCAACATCAAGAGGGGGATTTACACCCAGATGCCTGTAGCTAGCATATTTACAAAATTGAAATCCAAAGAAGCACAAGATGGGGGTGAAGGTACTGCAGAAATGGTCGTTGAAGATGTATGTGGTAAGTTTTAATATGATTAATTACAATGATTATAATTTTGAATTATACTTGAATTGAAACTAATCAGTTGTAGAAATATAGTATCCAAGATATGGAGGGCCACTATGGGGATCTCCAGGACGGTAGCAGATACAGACTTGGTTAAATGGGAGAAAAGTTGCACACTCATAAACCCAACAACACTCAAAAGCCCAACAAAATGGCTGTTAGACAATTTTTTTTTGCTTTTTGAGATATTTTAAAAAATTTGGGTTCTTCAATTTTACATATTTATTTCTGGCCTTAATGGTAGTTCTACACCAATACCAATGACACTTTTCCACAGCAACTTTTCATTTTCTTTAACCTAGCATTGCTAATTTTTGAAATTGACGTTTTATCTTTGCGGGACCATCATCAACTTTTTTAAATACAACCCTAATTTCCGGATATCATATTCTGAGAGCCCTTTTTATTCCAAATTCAGCGATGTGTCACACTTTGTCGTTTAGTACCATTTTAGTCTTTTTTTGGACCTTAGTAGTAGTAGTAACAGTGGTGGGGAGGCTAACGCCAAGCAAGTAGGCCACAATGGGCCCTTTTTGCCAACCCCAGCAACCATGCTCTACTCTTCCTCGGTTCCGTCGCCAAACCACCTCGACCTCGAAATGAAGGCCGTGACGGTCTTCAATAGGACAGTACTCACCTAAATCCTCTGCAGAGTCCTCGAACCGAACAATTCTGCTCGAAGACTCCCAAAAGCCTCGCATTCACACAGGTAGTGGTAAGACGTTTCTTCATCCTCGCCGCGTTCCTGACAAATGGGATCCCTCTCTACGCCTATCAATGTGAGGTGTCTTCTAAGGGCGCAGTGGCCTGTCAGCACCTCAAGGATGCGGCGAAGCGTAGGTCGACTCCTACCGAGTAGCCAGTCAGCTTTCTCTCTGTCCGGCCACTCCACGAAGTCCCTCGCCTGCCTACAGCTACCAACCGACCCCCAGTGCATCTCCATGGCTTCCTCAGTTCACCTGTCTAAGGCGACAGAGGGGGTTAAGGAGTCGCGGGCCAAAGGACTCCAGGGGGCAAGCTGAGGAAGTGGAAATAACAACATAAACTCCCGATGAAGCTTTCCCCAAGACCGTCATGCGCGGTTAAAATCCGCATCCTGCACGAGGTGACCCTGCTAATAACTAAACATGACGGATCTAGACAAGGAGGTCGAACTAAACTCCCCCAATCTACGGTGTCACGTGACCCGTGCCTATGGATGGATGGCACCAGGGCGATGGTGTCGTGAACGGAACCTCTGGAGTACCAGGCAACCCTCCAGAGTAACCCGCCTTGCACCACACAGGGGGTTCTGATGGTGTGGACAGTATTTCCCCCATTCTCGTGGGAACAACATGAAGATTATAAATACATATAAAACCAAAACCAATGAGGCTCGAGGAGTGGCTCCGGCTACAGACTTGAGCCTTGAGTCTATCCCGGAAACGGAGACGAGCCAGGGTGCGGCAGCGGACTCTGGAGGTCCCACGACCGGTGTAGATACGGGGGATCAGGGGGTAGCTTCGGCCAGAGACCTGTCCCCGACACCCAAGCTGGAGGCTGGGTCCCACCGGAGGGCGGCGAGCTCCGCGGACTCCGGGGGCCCCTCCACCAGTGAGGACTCTACTGTTAGAGTAGAGGGACTGCCCCGGCAGTCCAAGCGTCTTTCCGGGGCGCAAAGAAAGAAGCTCCGGAGGGCGCAAAAAATGGCGGCCGGGACCTGGACGGTCGAGAAACCTGTAAAGGCGCAAGAGGGGAGTGCGGGTCAGAAGAGGACGCGCTCGAACTCTAGCACGCCCACTACAGACAGACGTTCCAAAAGGGCCAGGGTGCCTGTAAAGGCGCAAGAGGAGAGTGCGAGTCGGAAGAGGCCGCGCTCTGGCTCTAGCACGCCTACTACAGACAGACCTCCCAAAGGAACTAAGGCCGGAACACCGGCGCAGACTGGCTCTTACAGGGAGGCTGCGGACGGCCTCGGGATGGCGGTGATTGACAGACGCCATCCTGAGGTCACGCTAGACCAGGGGAAGGCGGACCTGATCCAGGCTGCGGTGGTAGCTGCAGTGGACTCTCTTCAGGAAGGGGAGAGCCCGCCTCAGTTCCACCGGACGCGCCTGACGGGGGGCATCCTCTGGATAACCTGTGCCGGCCCGCAGTCGCGGGACTGGCTGCGGAAAACGATCGGGGGCCTCGGTCAGATTTGGGAGGGGGCGGACTTGACAGCCGTCGAGCCCAAGGAACTCCCAAAGAGAGGCAAGGTCCTCGTACGGATCCCTGACACCGTCCCGCAGGAGACGGTGATCAGCAGACTTAAGATCCAGAACCCTGAACTGGGGACGCAACACTGGTCGGTTCTAAGCAGGAAGGCAGAGGAGAAAGGACAGACGCTCGCCTTCTCGATCGACCCGACATCTTACAGAGCCCTTGAAGGAACCTCCTTCAAGGCATTCTGGGGCATGGGAAGGGTTAGCTTCCGCCCACTGGGGAAGCAATTAAGGGTTAATGGGACTTAGGTTCCTTCAGGTCAACCTCCAACACAGTAGGGCAGCCACGGCCGGACTACTAATGGCTCTGAGGAACACGGATGTGGCCCTCATCCAGGAACCGTACTCCTACAAAGGAGAGATCAAGGGACTCGGCGGAGCTAATGGAAAGCTCATCTACAGCAGGTCCAGCGAGAATCCGAGGGCCTGCATTTTTGTCAGGGAAGGGATAGAGTTTCTCCCTCTAATGAATTTCTGTTCCAGGGACCTGGCAACGATCAAAATCCGATGTGGAGGAGCGGATGGGCTGAGGGACATTACTGTCGCGTCAGCCTATCTGCCAGGGGACAGCACGGACCCTCCTCCACCCAACGAATTGGAGCAGCTGATGGTGGGTAGCAGAGCAGGTGGATGGCAGACCATCATCGGCATGGATGCGAATGCGCACCATGAGTTGTGGGGTAGCTCGGACACAAACTCTAGGGGTGAGGCACTTTTACAATTCTTTATGAAATTTAATTTAGACATATTGAATAGAGGTAATAAACCGACATTCGTCACAACACGGCGTGAGGAAGTTTTAGACCTAACAGTTTCCACCCAGTTTCTGGGTGACTTTGTTAAAAGCTGGGCTGTGTCTGGGGAAGTGAGTAGCTCAGACCACAGATACATCCGGTTTGAAATCGCCAAAGTCGAAAGAGAAACGGTATGGTACCGGGACCCCCGCAAGGCGGACTGGGAAGCCTACAGGGCAGACCTAGCTGTGGAACTGCGGGGGGTTGAGAGGGCCATAAGGGATTCAATAGACCTCGAGATTGCAGCAGTCCAATTGCGAGACGCAATTACCTCGGCCTATAACGCCAACTGCCCCCTGAAAATGAGGGTGTCCACCAGGAACGTCCCATGGTGGAACGAGGACCTCAGGCAAAGGAGGACGCAGGTTCGTAAGCTGTTTAACGCGGCCAAAAGGTCGGGAGCATGGGATGAATATAGACAGGCCCTATCGACCTATAACAAAAGACTGAGGGACGCCAAGAAGGAGTCGTGGAGGAGGCACTGCGAAGAAGTGGAAAACACGTCCGAGAGTGCTCGACTACACAAGATCCTGTCTAAGGGCCCTCAGACTAACATAGGCTCCCTTAGAACACCCACGGGAGGCTTTACAAGCTCGGGGGAGGAAACTATGGAAATTTTACTCCAGACGCACTTCCCCGGCTGTAACATAATAAACCAATCACCTCCGGACTGGGAACACTCACAAATAGAGGCGCCTTATAGGCGGGCATCTAGAGTAGACTGGACAGTCGCTAAAGAGGTGGTTACCTGGAGCAAAATCAGATGGGCCATTAACAGCTTTAAGCCATACAAATCGCCGGGATTTGATGGAATAATGCCCATCATGCTCCAACAGGGGATAGATATACTGGCGCCGGTGCTTACCCTCATTATGAGGGCCAGCCTGGCTCTGGGGTACATTCCGAGGGCATGGAGACTGGCCAGGGTTGTATTTATTCCTAAACCTGGGCGTCCAACAGACCAGGCAAAGTCCCTGAGGCCAATAAGTCTCATGTCCTTCTTGCTGAAAACAGTGGAAAAACTGCTCGACCGGCACATTAGGGGCGGTGTACTGGAAGCATATCCTCTACACTGCGGACAATATGCATACAGAGCAGGATTCTCAACAGAAACAGCACTGCACCAACTGGTGCTGAAACTGGAGAATACGCTGGAGAACAAGGAGGTGGCGCTGGGGGCCTTCCTAGACATAGAGGGGGCCTTTAGCAACACCTCGTTCGGATCGGTTCTGGCAGCTGCCCGGGAGCGTGGAATAGAGGAGACCTGCTGCAGGTGGATCGGTTCCATGCTCAGGGACAGGGCGGTGTTCACCTCACTCGCGGGAGGGACTCTGCTGGCGGGGGTCGCGGCGGGGTGTCCGCAGGGGAGCGTTCTGTCTCCCTTGCTCTGGTGTCTAGTCGTTGACGGCCTGCTGGGGAGGCTCTCGGGAGGGGGGTATGAGGTACAGGGCTATGCGGACGACATTGTCATCATAGTCCGAGGAAAGGTCACACAGGCAGTGTGGGAGCGTATGCAGACTGCACTGAAAGTGGTGGAAGGGTGGACGGTTGATCAAGGGCTCGGGGTGAGCCCCGAGAAAGCAACCGTCGTGCCGTTTACGAGGAGGAGGAAGTGTGAAAGCCACAGAACTCTCACTCTATACGGTAGGAGCGTTCCAATGGCCAGGGAGGTAAAATATCTTGGGGTCGTATTGGACTCTAAGCTAACCTGGAATGGTCACATTGGAAAAATACTGCGTAAGGCAGTCATGACCTTAGCCGTCACTAGGCGGCTATATGGAAAAACGTGGGGACTAAGACCTAGTATGGCCCACTGGCTGTACACAAGGGTGGTCAGACCATCGTTAACATATGCGGCACTGGTCTGGTGGCCTAAGGTGACACAATCCAGTGCCAAACAAAAACTAGGCAAGATCCAAAGGATGGCTTGCCTAGGCATCACAGGGGCCATGTCTTCAACCCCAACAGCCGCCATGGAGGTGTTGCTGGATCTACCCCCCCTACACTTCGTTATTATGGGAGAGGCCAGGCTAGGACTATACAGACTAGCCTGCAATGGTAGACTGAAGATCAACCCAGGCTTCAGGGGCCACTGCAAAATTCAGGAGATCGTGAAGGAACCCATGCTTGAAATGAGGTCAGACTTCGCGAGCCCGCGAATGTGCAGGGAAAACAACTTCACAGTGGAAATCCCTGATCGCGGGGCATGGCGGGAGGAGACACCGGGCATACCACGGGACGCGCTCGTCTGGTTCACGGACGGATCTGGCGGGCAGCGTGGGACGGGGGCAGGTGTTTACTCGGAAGGACCGAGGGTAAGTCACAGTATTTCCCTCGGAGCCCATGCAACGGTGTTTCAGGCCGAGATGTACGCCATCCTGCACTGTGTGCGGGAGAACAAGAGGAGGGGCTACACCAACAAGCGGATCCTCATAGCCACAGACAGCCAGGCAGCCCTTAAGGCACTAAGTAGCCCACGGGTAAATTCCTGGCTGGTGAGTGAGTGCCGAGACGAGACGAGCGACCTGGCTGGGCAGAATGAGGTGACCCTCATCTGGGTGCCGGGTCACTCGGGGGTCAAAGGCAATGAAGAAGCTGACAGTCTCGCAAAGAGGGGGTCAGCAGAACCATTTATGGGACCAGAACCGGCTCTGGGCGTGTCAAAGAGCACTGCCAGGGGAGCCATTAAGTCCTGGGTCAGAAACCAACACAAGGTGTACTGGGCGGACTGTCCAGGGCTCAGACATGGGAAGTCAATAATTGACGGACCCAGTTCAAAGAGAGCTGTGGAGCTGCTAAACCTTAGCAGAGGACAGCTCAGAAACACAACAGGTCTCTTGACGGGACACATGGCCGTCAAGAAACACCTACATAAAATGGGGCGGTTCGAAGGGGACCTCGCATGCAGACTCTGCGGCGAGGGGGAGGAATCAGCCCAGCACATCTTGTGCGAGTGTATAGCTCTGGACCGGAAAAGACAACTGATCTACGGTCACTCTAGACCGGAGACAGAGCAATATAAAACTTCACCCTACCAATCGCTGTGCAGACTAGTTCAAGGCACAGTGATTTTGGAATGGGTGGAGTAAGACTAGGGGTATGCACAATCAACCAAGGGTTGCGGTGCTATCGGGGCGGCAAGGCCGCGGACGAGCCCTGAGGGAACAACAAAAAAAAAAAAAAAAAAAAGGCGACAGAGACTGTCTTCCTACCTATGCCTATCGCAGGCTCTGGGCCACAGAACGGCCGCTGGGAACCAAGCCTTACGAGGGGGTTAAGGAGTCGCGGGCCAAAGGACTCCAGGGGGCAAGCTGAGGAAGTGGAAATAACAACATAAACTCCCGATGAAGCTTTCCCCAAGACCGTCATGCGCGGTAAAAATCCGCATCCTGCACGAGGTGACCCTGCTAATAACTAAACATGACGGATCTAGACAAGGAGGTCGAACTAAACTCCCCCAATCTACGGTGTTACGTGACCCGTGCCTATGGATGGATGGCACCAGGGCGATGGTGTCGTGAACGGAACCTCTGGAGTACCAGGCAACCCTCCAGAGTAACCCGCCTTGCACCACACAGGGGGTTCTGATGGTGTGGACAGTATTTCCCCCATTCTCGTGGGAACAACATGAAGATTATAAATACATATAAAACCAAAACCAATGAGGCTCGAGGAGTGGCTCCGGCTACAGACTTGAGCCTTGAGTCTATCCCGGAAACGGAGACGAGCCAGGGTGCGGCAGCGGACTCTGGAGGTCCCACGACCGGCGTAGATACGGGGGATCAGGGGGTAGCTTCGGCCAGAGACCTGTCCCCGACACCCAAGCTGGAGGCTGGGTCCCACCGGAGGGCGGCGAGCTCCGCGGACTCCGGGGGCCCCTCCACCAGTGAGGACTCTACTGTTAGAGTAGAGGGACTGCCCCGGCAGTCCAAGCGTCTTTCCGGGGCGCAAAGAAAGAAGCTCCGGAGGGCGCAAAAAATGGCGGCCGGGACCTGGACGGTCGAGAAACCTGTAAAGGCGCAAGAGGGGAGTGCGGGTCAGAAGAGGACGCGCTCGAACTCTAGCACGCCCACTACAGACAGACGTTCCAAAAGGGCCAGGGTGCCTGTAAAGGCGCAAGAGGAGAGTGCGAGTCGGAAGACGCCGCGCTCTGGCTCTAGCACGCCTACTACAGACAGACCTCCCAAAGGAACTAAGGCCGGAACACCGGCGCAGACTGGCTCTTACAGGGAGGCTGCGGAGGGCCTCGGGATGGCGGTGATTGACAGACGCCATCCTGAGGTCACGCTAGACCAGGGGAAGGCGGACCTGATCCAGGCTGCGGTGGTAGCTGCAGTGGACTCTCTTCAGGAAGGGGAGAGCCCGCCTCAGTTCCACCGGACGCGCCTGACGGGGGGCATCCTCTGGATAACCTGTGCCGGCCCGCAGTCGCGGGACTGGCTGCGGAAAACGATCGGGGGCCTCGGTCAGATTTGGGAGGGGGCGGACTTGACAGCCGTCGAGCCCAAGGAACTCCCAAAGAGACGCAAGGTCCTCGTACGGATCCCTGACACCGTCCCGCAGGAGACGGTGATCAGCAGACTTAAGATCCAGAACCCTGAACTGGGGACGCAACACTGGTCGGTTCTAAGCAGGAAGGCAGAGGAGAAAGGACAGACGCTCGCCTTCTCGATCGACCCGACATCTTACAGAGCCCTTGAAGGAACCTCCTTCAAGGCATTCTGGGGCATGGGAAGGGTTAGCTTCCGCCCACTGGGGAAGCAATTAAGGGTTAATGGGACTTAGGTTCCTTCAGGTCAACCTCCAACACAGTAGGGCAGCCACGGCCGGACTACTAATGGCTCTGAGGAACACGGATGTGGCCCTCATCCAGGAACCGTACTCCTACAAAGGAGAGATCAAGGGACTCGGCGGAGCTAATGGAAAGCTCATCTACAGCAGGTCCAGCGAGAATCCGAGGGCCTGCATTTTTGTCAGGGAAGGGATAGAGTTTCTCCCTCTAATGAATTTCTGTTCCAGGGACCTGGCAACGATCAAAATCCGATGTGGAGGAGCGGATGGGCTGAGGGACATTACTGTCGCGTCAGCCTATCTGCCAGGGGACAGCACGGACCCTCCTCCACCCAACGAATTGGAGCAGCTGATGGTGGGTAGCAGAGCAGGTGGATGGCAGACCATCATCGGCATGGATGCGAATGCGCACCATGAGTTGTGGGGTAGCTCGGACACAAACTCTAGGGGTGAGGCACTTTTACAATTCTTTATGAAATTTAATTTAGACATATTGAATAGAGGTAATAAACCGACATTCGTCACAACACGGCGTGAGGAAGTTTTAGACCTAACAGTTTCCACCCAGTTTCTGGGTGACTTTGTTAAAAGCTGGGCTGTGTCTGGGGAAGTGAGTAGCTCAGACCACAGATACATCCGGTTTGAAATCGCCAAAGTCGAAAGAGAAACGGTATGGTACCGGGACCCCCGCAAGGCGGACTGGGAAGCCTACAGGGCAGACCTAGCTGTGGAACTGCGGGGGGTTGAGAGGGCCATAAGGGATTCAATAGACCTCGAGATTGCAGCAGTCCAATTGCGAGACGCAATTACCTCGGCCTATAACGCCAACTGCCCCCTGAAAATGAGGGTGTCCACCAGGAACGTCCCATGGTGGAACGAGGACCTCAGGCAAAGGAGGACGCAGGTTCGTAAGCTGTTTAACGCGGCCAAAAGGTCGGGAGCATGGGATGAATATAGACAGGCCCTATCGACCTATAACAAAAGACTGAGGGACGCCAAGAAGGAGTCGTGGAGGAGGCACTGCGAAGAAGTGGAAAACACGTCCGAGAGTGCTCGACTACACAAGATCCTGTCTAAGGGCCCTCAGACTAACATAGGCTCCCTTAGAACACCCACGGGAGGCTTTACAAGCTCGGGGGAGGAAACTATGGAAATTTTACTCCAGACGCACTTCCCCGGCTGTAACATAATAAACCAATCACCTCCGGACTGGAAACACTCAGAAATAGAGGCGCCTTATAGGCGGGCATCTAGAGTAGACTGGACAGTCGCTAAAGAGGTGGTTACCTGGAGCAAAATCAGATGGGCCATTAACAGCTTTAAGCCATACAAATCGCCGGGATTTGATGGAATAATGCCCATCATGCTCCAACAGGGGATAGATATACTGGCGCCGGTGCTTACCCTCATTATGAGGGCCAGCCTGGCTCTGGGGTACATTCCGAGGGCATGGAGACTGGCCAGGGTTGTATTTATTCCTAAACCTGGGCGTCCAACAGACCAGGCAAAGTCCCTGAGGCCAATAAGTCTCATGTCCTTCTTGCTGAAAACAGTGGAAAAACTGCTCGACCGGCACATTAGGGGCGGTGTACTGGAAGCATATCCTCTACACTGCGGACAATATGCATACAGAGCAGGATTCTCAACAGAAACAGCACTGCACCAACTGGTGCTGAAACTGGAGAATACGCTGGAGAACAAGGAGGTGGCGCTGGGGGCCTTCCTAGACATAGAGGGGGCCTTTAGCAACACCTCGTTCGGATCGGTTCTGGCAGCTGCCCGGGAGCGTGGAATAGAGGAGACCTGCTGCAGGTGGATCGGTTCCATGCTCAGGGACAGGGCGGTGTTCACCTCACTCGCGGGAGGGACTCTGCTGGCGGGGGTCGCGGCGGGGTGTCCGCAGGGGAGCGTTCTGTCTCCCTTGCTCTGGTGTCTAGTCGTGGACGGCCTGCTGGGGAGGCTCTCGGGAGGGGGGTATGAGGTACAGGGCTATGCGGACGACATTGTCATCATAGTCCGAGGAAAGGTCACACAGGCAGTGTGGGAGCGTATGCAGACTGCACTGAAAGTGGTGGAAGGGTGGACGGTTGATCAAGGGCTCGGGGTGAGCCCCGAGAAAGCAACCGTCGTGCCGTTTACGAGGAGGAGGAAGTGTGAAAGCCACAGAACTCTCACTCTATACGGTAGGAGCGTTCCAATGGCCAGGGAGGTAAAATATCTTGGGGTCGTATTGGACTCTAAGCTAACCTGGAATGGTCACATTGGAAAAATACTGCGTAAGGCAGTCATGACCTTAGCCGTCACTAGGCGGCTATATGGAAAAACGTGGGGACTAAGACCTAGTATGGCCCACTGGCTGTACACAAGGGTGGTCAGACCATCGTTAACATATGCGGCACTGGTCTGGTGGCCTAAGGTGACACAATCCAGTGCCAAACAAAAACTAGGCAAGATCCAAAGGATGGCTTGCCTAGGCATCACAGGGGCCATGTCTTCAACCCCAACAGCCGCCATGGAGGTGTTGCTGGATCTACCCCCCCTACACTTCGTTATTATGGGAGAGGCCAGGCTAGGACTATACAGACTAGCCTGCAATGGTAGACTGAAGATCAACCCAGGCTTCAGGGGCCACTGCAAAATTCAGGAGATCGTGAAGGAACCCATGCTTGAAATGAGGTCAGACTTCGCGAGCCCGCGAATGTGCAGGGAAAACAACTTCACAGTGGAAATCCCTGATCGCGGGGCATGGCGGGAGGAGACACCGGGCATACCACGGGACGCGCTCGTCTGGTTCACGGACGGATCTGGCGGGGAGCGTGGGACGGGGGCAGGTGTTTACTCGGAAGGACCGAGGGTAAGTCACAGTATTTCCCTCGGAGCCCATGCAACGGTGTTTCAGGCCGAGATGTACGCCATCCTGCACTGTGTGCGGGAGAACAAGAGGAGGGGCTACACCAACAAGCGGATCCTCATAGCCACAGACAGCCAGGCAGCCCTTAAGGCACTAAGTAGCCCACGGGTAAATTCCTGGCTGGTGAGTGAGTGCCGAGACGAGACGAGCGACCTGGCTGGGCAGAATGAGGTGACCCTCATCTGGGTGCCGGGTCACTCGGGGGTCAAAGGCAATGAAGAAGCTGACAGTCTCGCAAAGAGGGGGTCAGCAGAACCATTTATGGGACCAGAACCGGCTCTGGGCGTGTCAAAGAGCACTGCCAGGGGAGCCATTAAGTCCTGGGTCAGAAACCAACACAAGGTGTACTGGGCGGACTGTCCAGGGCTCAGACATGGGAAGTCAATAATTGACGGACCCAGTTCAAAGAGAGCTGTGGAGCTGCTAAACCTTAGCAGAGGACAGCTCAGAAACACAACAGGTCTCTTGACGGGACACATGGCCGTCAAGAAACACCTACATAAAATGGGGCGGTTCGAAGGGGACCTCGCATGCAGACTCTGCGGCGAGGGGGAGGAATCAGCCCAGCACATCTTGTGCGAGTGTATAGCTCTGGACCGGAAAAGACAACTGATCTACGGTCACTCTAGACCGGAGACAGAGCAATATAAAACTTCACCCTACCAATCGCTGTGCAGACTAGTTCAAGGCACAGTGATTTTGGAATGGGTGGAGTAAGACTAGGGGTATGCACAATCAACCAAGGGTTGCGGTGCTATCGGGGCGGCAAGGCCGCGGACGAGCCCTGAGGGAACAAAAAAAAAAAAAAAAAAGCCTTACGAGATTATTCGCTACCCCATTCCCCGCTACGCCATAGTGTCCCGGAACCCACACCAGTTGCACCTCCTTTGTCCTGGCTAGTCCTTCGAGGGCGTCAGCGCAGTCCTGAACCAGTGTTGACCTGATTCTGGCCGCGCAGACTGCCCGAAGGACCGCCTGGCTTTCCGAGCAAATGTATACTCATTTCTCAGGGCTCCTCCTCACATCCAGTCTATTGGCCACAGACAGGATAGCGTACGCCTCTGTTTCGAATGCCGTGGTATATGCGCCCAGAGCATAACTATCAAGCACTCCCAGGCCCTCAATGTATATTCCTGCCCCGGAGGATTGTTGATCCTCCAGTCGCGATCCGTCGGTAAAACAGACCAGGCTTGCGGGCTGGAATGCAACCTCATTTTCCCTCCACTGATCCCTACTGGGGATCCTGAGGGTATATAGCCTAGTCAACCTAATATCATCCTTGGCATTCTGAACCTTGATGGCGGAAATCGGAATTTCCTTTTCCACCTTCTTGGGGACTCTTGCATGCCCTATTAATGCTCCCTCTCCGCACCAGTTTCCAGACCTTAATCAAGAAAATTCCTATTACGATCCTGTACATAGCTTTTAAACTTAAGTACAAAACAACTAGCTATACCAGTTAACACTTTATGTCATTTAGGCGTTTAATTATAATGGAATAAACACAGAACAAATAAAATTACATTACCAAAAGACCTAAACATTAAAAAAAACACGAATACAAACAAAACAACTAAATTTAGAGCATATGACATTGTGAGATGTACGACAGGATCGCCATCTCGGTGCGGAACCAGGTAGTATGTTGTCACGACAACTACAAATAACAAGTTGTTATAAAATGGAGACTGTGTACAACCAACTAAGAATTTTGTAAATTGTCAGCCCTGACCCATATCTTCCCTAATATAGGGACAATGTATGTAAGGCTAGATGTATTCTCACCATAATTAGAACCACTCTATTAGGACTCATCAGTACGGTATACTAATTACAGCGAAAACACACCTATAAAGTAATACGGCTATGGTAGCCAGTCTCCTAGAACATTGTGAGATGTCCGACAGGGTCTCCATCAGCCATATGGCTACCGGTCTGTCCTGCTAGACAGCTTGTTAGACAGCTGTCTGTCCTGCTAACAGCTTGTTAGATAGCTGTTAGACAGCTTTTTAAGCAGCTGTCTGTCCTGCTAGACAGCTTGTTAGACACCTGTCTGTCCTGCCTGTCTGTTGTTGGTTGTGTTGTTTTGGTTGGTTGTACTGATTGTTGGTTGTGTTGCCCTGGTTGGGTGTGTTGGTTCATTGTCTTGGTTGCTTGGTAGTTTACAGATTTAGATTTGTTGAATGAGTATATTTCTATATCCTTTTCATACACTAACACTTATTAAATAAATTCAAATGCTGTTATATGTGATTATTTATATTTAATATATTAATGTACTTGCAATAATAATAAAAAAGAAAAGTATTTAATTGATTTATTAAAATTAATATGTTTTTTCACTTTTTCATATTATTACATAGACTGTTATATTAGTAGACTTAAAAAATAAGTTACTCAATAATGTTCTGAATACGCTTCTCCTCAGACACATCTGCTATATGTGTGTCGTTTTTATTTGCCTAAGGTATTTGACTTCTGTTTTTGTGCTATTAAAGAGATTCACAGAATTTGGATCATACATGTTTAGGATCACTTCGTTGTCTGAATTTTTGTTTTTAATGTTCTTGTAATTTCACGTTGATTTCGTGAATATTGACTCTATATTTCTGATTAAATTCACTTATGTAGAAATCAAAAATAATTTGGTTGCAGTTTTCATAGAAATGATTGGATGTCCAACAAGCCTAATTTAATGTCAAATCTTTGCAAACATATGTACCAGATATCGAGTTGTTTTCAGCTTGTGTTCCACCAAAGTCCACCAAGTATGTAACAGTTGTTGGTGCTAATTGAGATGTTGCATCCAGTGCATCTAGGGAGCCGGTATTCTGGCCCCCCAAATGTTCCTTCCTGTTAGACAATCAAGTGCATTTTTATTTTTTTTAAATGTCTTTTAACCTACAGAGCTAAATTTTGATAAGTGGCTTACCTATAAGGACATAAACCCGCGTACCAAATTTGGTTGCCCTTACTTTGTTAATTCCGGATATATAATTTTTTTTCGAAAGAATACACAAAATTTTCCGGGAAAACCTGGGCCGATTTTCCTGGCTAACGAATTTATCCAAGCCATTTGCAAAAGGAAGGTACTCACCAAATTTAATCAAAATCGGCCCATTATTTTTTGAGTTATCGGTGTGATATATATATATATATATATATATATATATATATATATATATATATATATATATATATATATATATATATATATATATATATATATATATAAACATATAAAAATTGAAACTGACCCCGGATATGTGTTCTGGGGGGCCTAATTAGCGCTCATTTGAAGAATTTTTTTCAAAATTCAAAAGTCGGGATCTCCTCATTAGTGAATTTTTTTAAGAAAATTCACTAAAAGAAGTAGAATAAAACGTAGTGCCTGTATCGTAATCATATCCCTGATGAAGTTAGGAACAAGTCAATGGAACAAATCAAAAAAAAATAAATCAAGGTGGTTTTGACAAATAGTTTAAATATGTCTTATATTATGTTTAGATATGCATATTTATCTGTGTAAATGTTTATTTTAGGTTTTTATGACATGTTCAACACCCAGTGGGTATATGTGATTATTATTATAGTAATATTATGCAGGGTGCTATTTTATTTTTGATAAATAAGTATCGATGATACCTATACCTCCACTACTGGTAAAGTTTTAAAGGTGATAGTTTTTTGTTTTATACCCGATGACTACTAATTATACACACATAATTTGGTTGGATTGCTTCAACCGGTGTAGAAATAAAAAAATTATACAGATTGTTTTTTTTATTTTAATTTTTAACACCTGTGGCTCCACAATGGTTGTCCATGCATATATAACAAACAAAGAAACTTATTTTTGTCACAGAATACTTGCTGAATAAACACACGTTATATCAACGAGAAACGTAAAAAAAATCACCTGTTTTGAGCTGTGCTGGCAACTTGCGGGCACATTCATAATAATCAAAAATCACACGAGATTATTGTTTAAGTACAAGTTCGGATCTTGAGATATTTTCTCTAATGATAAAATTATAAATTTCAGATGACGTTGTTTATGAAAACATTATTGTTGAAAGAACAACTCAGGAACATATAGAAATGACGATCCCAGAGAAAATGAACGAAGAACTTATAGACGAAGAAGTTGTGGATGAGGAGAACACTGATGATGACAATTCTAGCTATGTTTCAGATTTAGAAATTGATGTGGAAGCACTAGAAGAGGTAAATCAACTAGTTGGTGTAGCAAAAATTAGTGAACTGACTGAACAAGAAAACGTATCTGAACAAGATGAAGAATCCGATGAAGAAATTGATGCAATATCAAGGTTTTTAAACAAACATCTGTAATTTAATAGATTAAATAAAGTATATTTTGCATTTTGTACAGTTTAATCAATGTTAATCTTTCATATTGCCTTATAGATCTGGAAGTAATTTCGGATTCAGAAGCTCAATGTTCGGGTTTTAAAATAAACATCCATAATTTAACGGCTTAGATGAAGCATATTTTGCATTTTATACAGGTTTGGAAACTGATATGATGTGAACGTTGTAATATGATAAAATACAATATGAAAAAATATATGTGAGAATATTGGTAGTAGTGATGAAGTTGATAAAGATGGTCTTATGGAGTCACTAAAATTGGAGAATAGTGTTCTAAAGCAGTTAAATGGTGAACTCAGGGAGACAAATTGTTTGAGGGAAAGGATTAGAAGTTATGAAGATGACATAGAAATAATGGCAAATAAACAGAGGGAAATAATATGCGGGGACGTGGTGCAAAATCCCTGGGGAGACAGTATACAGGGGGCACAAATAATACAGTTTCCAATGCTGCAAATGTGGGAGCTGTAAACAGTGAGATATGAGCTTGAAAATGGGGAGATACCAGACTTGATTCGAGTTGAAAATAGGAGAAGAGTTGTTAAGGTGGGTGTTGCTAGGGCTAGTCAGGTATCCAGTGGGGACCAGTTTACTGGAAGACCAACTGAGGGAAGAAAGGTTTGGATGGGGCGCTTTAAGAGGGAAGTTAAATGATATCTAAAAGATCTGCATTTCAAACAAGGTAGATTATATATCTAAGAATGCGAAGCTGTAGGTGTGGGTGAGGGGGGTGAATGTTGCTGGTAATAAGGGAGATGGACGAATGTTTATAATTAACTAATTTTGGGGAGATTATGTATGATGGATGACAGTAAGTATTAGAATGACCGACTGGTGTATAGAGGATGGCCATGTTCGGTTATTATTGTGAGACGGTTCTAAACCTCTTTATATTGCTGACAGCTTCAAAACTTCAGGGGTGAAAAACATAGTTAATATATGGACATAATACTCATTTGTGAACACTCTGTAGCTAACAGTTTGCATGTTTTGGTATATAAACAGTTTGTTTGTAATGCACACTTGTAAAACCTTGGAAAGGTGCCAATTACACTTTCACTTTTGTTGTAGTTTAAGGTTTAATACAAATAACCCTCTTTATCTAAGTTCACTTGTAAAGAATTAACCTAAGTCCAAAACAGTAAACAAGTTTATATTTGAGGTTTTGTTTGCAGTTTTAATAATAGCAATTGCCCTTAGGTATGTACTGTCTCATTCTCTCTTATGACAATCCATGTTTTTGTATCTCACTCTTCAATGTATAGTGTCATCTTTTTCATTCTCTCTACCAGATATAATTTCTGAAATTTATAAAATTCATCTTTAAAGGAAATATTAACATCTCTCTTATCACTTATCAAATCCCAACAAGTTTTTGGTTAAAGATTAATATTCGTATGAAATTATATTTTTACTAAGATTCCTGTGACTGAACAATAAGGTTGCGAACAGAAAGATCTTTAAAAAGTTAACTGCAGCTAGAAGCTGGATTTTGTTACAACTTTACAATTATTTTGGATATGAAATTAATTAATTAAATTATTAAACTTCAGTGGAAATTATTTATATTTTTGTCAGAAAAGAAACCTCACACATTTGGGTAAGCTTCTATTATTTAATTACTAAATTTTCCCCACGTTTACTCTGCCTAATAAAAAAAAATTAAAATAAGTAGTACCTGCTGAGAGAGCTATTTGTTCATTGTAGGGTTTCTTGTCGGGGGCTGAAATCTGGTGGTGTTTGTGCTTTAACTGGGTCAGCACTCAGACCTCAGGGCCCAAAGAAGTTAAAGGACAAGGATTAAGTTCCAAATAAGTCCACAAAGGTTTTTTTGTTTGTTTATTTTGTATAACTTGAGTAGTACACCTACAATCAGATCATTATTAAGCTATACATACGTTTCAGTTGATGTTTTAACCTTGTCTTTGTGTGTAAACTCTAGCAGTCGACTGTAAGGGGGATCTCTGCATCTTTGTTAAATTAAATTAATAATTACATCTCTGACACAGTAACACATTTTTACCATCGCTGAGTGTCAGCCTAAAATACAACAATTAATTAATGTAACCATTCCTCACTTATGGTGTTTTGATTCCAGCTATTAAATTTCACTTACCGTTGATGTCGTATTTATTTAACTATCAGATAATTAACTAAAATACTTTGTGTCGAATAATTTGTTAATTTATAAACTTCTAACCCCCAAAACTTTTCTTTTAACATCTGTTGCACCTGTCACTATAAGTAGGCAAATAGTCGTGACATACCTGCTGAGCCTGGTACCAACTGCCGACGCTGAAGTTCCCAATTCCCGGGTGTAGCGTAACCATTCTCTTTTACTCTTCTCTGTGGTTTGTTTAATTTCCTTTTCCTTCTTTCTTTATTTTTCCGAAACCTCCCTTTTTCTAAATTGTAACGGTCCAGAAGCCGGGCAAGCTTTTCATTATTTTTTTATTAAGAAAACCCGTGACAATTGTTTTTATCTCACTTGCAGGACGTGAATTTGTTGCATGGAAGCTTTATCAATCACAGCTTTGTTGTTGCGATTCTCTGTAGGACATGCTTTATTTGTTTATGTTTGAATAGTTTGGGAGAGGATGGAAGAACAGCTTTAGCTGAATCCCGTCCAATTTGTTGATCCTCATAATGTTTATAATTAGATAATTTTAATCTTACTTTGTATCTGGATTTGAATGTATATATAGTGTGAGAGGAGAAGCAAATAAAGGTATTATTATTATTATTATTATGTTCATATCTAGAGTTGGAGACAAGGTTTCCAAGGAAAGTATTATAGATTATCTAAAAGCAAAGACCGGAGAAAAGGAGAAGGAAATATATATACAAGCGATAGAAACAAGCATCCAAAAGAAGGACAGTAGGTGTATTAAGATAGGAGTAAATTATAAGCATGAAGATAAAGCGTACAAAGAAAATTTTTGGCCCAAAGGTGTGGCTTTTAGAAGATACAGATTCCACTTAGAGAGGAGGACAGGCCATTTTCTAGCTCTGACGAGGCTTTTGGGCTAAAGATAGGCAAAAAAGATTACACAACATAAATAATGCAGAATTCTATACAAAACATTTTAGATTATTTAGGTTTTTCCTGCAAAGCGACGGTTTTTGAGAAAAATGAAGAAAACTGGCGCCAGGTCATGATAAAGGCTGGTTTTTGAAGCAAAAGGGGATGAAGCACCCTTCATCTATAAGACCTGTCTCTGTATGTCTATTAGGAGTACGCAGCCAAATTTCCACCTTTATAAACTATTTCTAAAAAAACGAATTTGCTTCTACTATGAGTTTGTCCGCGACGGTAGATCATGCGGTGGCAGTCGCTGCTAGCGGTGTCGATAGCTTCCAGATGTTGACAGTGCCCTAAATAATTTCAGCTGTAGAGTACTATGACTCCAACATCAATGTTTTCACTACACTAGAAATTTCCTCCATTTTAATATCTCCAGAAGTTACAATTGTCTTTACAAAAAAATGATGACTCTCCATGTGACAGTGCCTAGCAACGTCTAGCTCAACGTTCCTCGAGTCCCGTGCTTGGCAGTTCCCACTACACTTGACTTGGCACTCACCAGCGTCGACACATCTAGTGCGCTCATAATCTAGTCAGGCTCACTACAAGGTTTTTAAATAAACAACTGTAATTTAATAGTTTAAATAAAGTATATTTTTCATTTTGTACACTTTCAACTAATTTAACTTACAAATATTAAAAAAATATTCTAGAAATAACTAAACTATATAATACATTTTAAGTGTAACTAAAACTACTGGTAAACAAAAATTCAACTATATGTGAATTTAACCTTAAATAAAACCACTTCCACCCAAGTGCATAAAATAAAGAAGAAATATAGAAGCAAAGAAGTATCAATAGTAAACGGAATGCAATACTGAATTTTTTGTTATCTAGTGCTTGCTTTGCCCTTAAGTACAAAATAAAGCCTGTGATGTAATAAAATAAATTATTAAAATCTACCAATGAGCTTTGTTGACTGTTATGAAACATTAAGATATATAATTTTTGCTTTAAAGGTTACTTTTTTAAAATTTATTCACAGTCGACTTGCACTGGTTCACGACAGGTTTGCAAACAATCAATCATTACATTGAATCGCATATGGCATCTAGTGTTGGTATGTTATTCACGTAACGTGATTTTGGAATGTTCTTTTATCGCAAGGTAACCAGGGAAACCAATTCCGGGATCCCGGCTTTTTTTAAAGATTTCTCCAATCCCGGGATTAAAATATATTTATTTAGCCTATATTTTTAGAGTACACATGTGCAAAAACTCTTTAGTTGTAACCTTTACGTCTCATTATTGCTATAAAATAAGTTTTTAATTAAATTCGTTACAATTTTTCTGAATGAATATTCGCTACCAACGAGCATAGGTTTTTATAAGAGCTAATATCAAGAACATAAAGTGGTAAATATATCAGAGATAAATTGTTTTTGGAATAAATAATATCGTTGACAACAAAAGCAGGCAGTACCTATATCAAAAATAAAATCGACAGGCACAAACTCACTTATTACAAGAACGATAACAAAATGATTTATTGTCACATAAGTAGTAAGTACAGGGAAATTTCTATTACTAGAAAAGCATGACCTCATTGCGTAAAAGCGATGAACCGCAATCCACCGATGGGAAACGGAATACTTGTCAAGTGATACGTAACTAATACAAAAGAGGTGGTTTGAGTCGAAGCACGCTTGTCACGTGCTCATAGCGACACTAGCACAACGTGAGCTCATCAAGCAACATGTTAAAGGGTGTTCGCTCTATCGTTAAACTTCAAGTAACTGAAGTAAATTATTATCTCTGTACCAAGTGCCTTGCCGATTGTTAACGGATAGACTTATACCCCTGAGATTATAAAGGTGAGTATAATTGAAGTAAACTATTATCTCTGTGCCAAGTGCCTTGCCGATTGTTAGCGAATAGACCTATACCCCTATTATTATATATGGGAAGTACTTAAATCTAGTTTTTATCTCACAAGCATTACAAAAAGAATTGTTTCGTTTAAATAGAGTTTCACGTTCTGGATTAGTTTAGAATTCTGGGTGTTAGTTCTACATTATTGGTTTTGGATCTCAATTGTAGATAATTTAAATTCGGTTATGATTAAAGTCAAAGACTAATTTTCGTGTGTTAATGCTATTGTCAATTTCCCTAGAGTCTACCTGCTACTAACTAGAAGGGAGTCTACCAGTCAGGGCACTGTGAGACAAACTTCAATTAGGCCTATTTTTCTTGAAAGTGGCCAATGTATTCACGTTAGACAGTTTAATCAGACGTTTGTAATAGATTTTGGATCTGTGTATTTCTGTTTACACAAATCACTTGCCTAAGAACGTACTAGTTTTTATTGTCAACAGAGAATGACAATCCAGTATTGGCAAAATCTTCCAGGATTAGCTCACTCTAAGGCCTTCATAAATGGCCCGTCTGAGTCAAGGGCTACAAAACGTCTAGAGTTAAACAGACAACAACTGAGTACTCTAGTCAGCCTGTATACAGGACACTGCCGCTTGCGTCACCACATGCACCGAATTGGAGTCGGTCAGAAGACCGAGTGCCGGCTGTGTATGGAGAGTGATGAGACAGCAGAGCACGTACTGTGATCCTGTCCGGCAGCGGACAGGACTAGATACCTGCTCTTTGGCAAGATAAATCTTGCTCTGGAGGATCTGGATCAACTTTCGCCCACGAAGATTATTGACCTCTGCGGGAGGCTGGCTTTGTTGGGAGAAATTTAGACTTTTAGGCGTGAGCCACAATAGACCTTATGGTCGCAGTGGAGGGACTGGTATGGCCCACTCACATACAAACCTAACCTAACCTAACCTACTTAAACTAAAATAGTAAATATATGTCCAAATTGTAATTAAAATTTTTAAAAGTTTTTGAGACCATTTCAGTTGCAACCACATTTATCTGTCAGTTTATTATTAATGACCGGACAATTTAATTTGTTATCAATGAATATTATAAAAATGTGCAGATTGAGAAATGTTATACGGGAGAACTGCCCACTGAGTTTATAAAGAATTAAAGTATTACTAGGTATTCCAAAAACAGTGAATGCGCGAAAATGCAACCAGCATAAGAAAATAAGTGTACAATCATGTGGCGAACATTCTGCTACTCATAATAAAAAGTCTGGACGCGACAAAGTGCGCTATGGAAGTGAGCGCTCATATAAATGATCTAAAATTTTTGTTATATATATATATATATATATATATATATATATATATATATATATATATATATATAATTTTATGGCAGTGAAATATTTTTAAAACCTTTCCCTTCGATAATAAATTTTGGAAAATAACTTTCTTGAAAATAAATGCTTAATAATATGTGGCTTCACTTTAAATTACATTTTTGTAATTAAAATATGGAATAAAATCTTATATCAATCGATTTTTTTTATATTATAAAATGACCGTTTCATTCAGGTGAGTCAGGATTGAGTTTCATACATATTTACATATATAACAATCAATTACCCATAAGTATGTTTATTTGTATGTAATAACTCAAATAATTTTATTATGTAAGCCATTTTAAACATATAAAGAGTGCGTATTGCCCCGCGCGCATATAAATTGAAACCTAGCCAGTCGGCCAGACAAAAACTGAAAAAAATGGTATTCTCGGTCGAATCGGCGCTCTATTGTAGTGTCGATTTTACGATGTGTCGGCCCAACGAACTGTCGGCCGAACGATACGCCACGATGTACGTATGACGCCATTAGACGTCCTAATCTGATATTTTTTCAATTCGTTGATATTTCACTTTTTAGGAAAAAATTATACATTTCAAACCATTTACAACTCCAAAAACTCCAGGTTTAGAAAAAATGGATTCCACGCAGGTGCAAATGTTGAATTATCTAGTATGTAGCGAATGTGTTAAGACATACTATTTGTATTCGTTCAATGTTCGGTTTGAAAAAAACTTGGGTTCGCACACCTCTATTTTCTACATCTTACTGTGATGGTAGGGTTTCTTTTGCAGCAACGAGAAAGGAGGCATGTGCAAAATTCAATGTATATTTTATAAATAGTATTGATGTGATTGTAGATTCAATTCCAGTGGGTTGTCCTTGGTCTCAGGAGAGTTATCTCTTGGTTGCATGTTCTTTTGTTGACTTTGAGCCTGTGACTCTGGCTGAGCTGAAGAAATATGTAAACATGATGAAAAAAGGTAGCATCACAGAAATCCTCAGCACGGAGTTTTTGAGAGTAACCTTTGGAGTGATTGGTCATGTAATTTTGAATTTTATTAATGTCTCCCTTAAATATGGTGCTTTTCCGGGGGCCCTTAGGTGCAGTACAATTATACCAATTCCAAAGGGAGAGAAAGATGTTCGCCCTGTGAATACTCTGCCGAGTGTTGACAAGCTATTGAAACATTTTGTATATTGTCAGTTAATGGATTATTTTCAGGAAAACAAACTGTTTGTGGGTTATCAGTCTGGGTTTAGAAAGCATCATTCTTGCGAGACTGCTTTGCAGCTGACGATTTCTAAGTGGAACGAAGCAATAGATCAAGGGAAATATCTACTAGCTGTGTTTGTTGATCTTAAGAGAGCTTTCGAAACAATCGACAGGGATATTCTTCTGCGGAAGCTGGCATATTATGGTATTGGTGGAAATGTGTTAGGATGGCTGAGGCAATACTTAACAGGCAGGACACAGAGGACCAGATTAGAGAAAGAAATATCAGATGAGGTGGTGTGCTGCACTACAGTTCCTCAGGGGAGTATACTCGGACCCCGACTTTTTATCATTTACATGAATGATATTAATTTCAGTGGAGATTTTGAATATATGTTTGTTTGCTGACGACACATTGATTGCCTGTACTGGAGACAATGTGAACCTGCATGTGAACAGACTGGGGTTGAATGCGAACAAAACAAAAGCTATGTTATTAAGATGATAGATTGTAATAATGTAACTTTGATGATTGAAAACAAGAGGATAGAATTTATAAAAGAAATGAAATATTTGGGTTTTGTTTTGGATGAGGCACTTAGCTTTAAGAGTCACTGAGTACATAAGCAAGAAAATAAAGAAAAAATTATATTTGTTTAGCAGACTCAGTCACAATTTGTCAGTGTATGCTAGTATTACGGTGTATCGCACACTGTTACAACCTCATTTTGATTACTGTGCTACCTTGCTTAACGTGATGGATCTGAACTCTCTGAATGTGTTACAGAAACTGCAGAATCGTGGAATGTGAATTGTCTTAAAAGTGAGCAGATATACACCTATAAAATTGATGCTAGCGACTTTGAACTGGCAATGCGTTGCAGATAGACTGTACTATTTAACGATGATATTTGTTTTTAAACCTACAAAGAATCTGTTGCCAGCCTATTTTGATTCATTTCTGGTTTTTAACAGAGACATTCACCAATATAATACAAGGCGTGCTGATGGTCTGCACATATATAGAACCTATACAAGCGGAGCAATGAAGTCAGTGTTTTTTAGAGGTATTATTTAGGAGAAAACTTTTTCAGTTATTGATGTTGAGAACACATGTATGATTAAATGTTAATTTGTTTGTATGTATTAGGATTTCCTATATTGAAATAAACTTATTATTATTATTAAATTTGACAATACCTAATAATCAATCTATAATCTTGTATTTAGATGTATTATACTTTTTCAGTTATTGCTAAGCCTCAGCCTGCAAAGCATGAGGTCAGGTCTGATCCCCATGCAGGTCAACGAGAAGAATTTAAAATTCATAAAGATTGTGCTAATGACCTGAAATGTCAGGGCCATTCAAATAAGAAAATATACAGTATTTTTAATATATCAGCAAAAATTATATATTCAATGTTTAATAACAGTCTAGATAATTTTTTTTAATGGCAAGATTAATTTTGATTAACATGCTAAATAATCTTATATAAATTAAAAGTTAAAACCCCATATTTCCATAAAATTATATCTATTTTTAGTATGACCCCTACATTTTGGTCGGTGATTCTGCTCAGTCTTATAATATTACTATTTAAAAATGAGAGCAATCGAAGGAAATAGGATATTGACATGATAAATAATTATATAAAGAAAATGCCTGCAAAAGATAAACGAATGTGATGTTTAACCATGAGCTAACAATTAGAAAGTTTAAGCTTTATATGTCTAGCTAACCTGTCAGCATAACCTTGTATAAATGTATAGTTCCGAGTCAAAATCGTAGTCAGTAAATACGTAAAAAAAAAGCTTGATGGAAACTGTGAATATCACTGTCGCATTTAATCGTAATCAACACTTGATTAAGTAAAATAATCTTAATGTTTGTAAATTGCTAAACAAATAACTTGTAACTATGTAAAACGATTCCCAAATAAAACGTTTAAGAAAATCACAATGAGTTTTGTTTACCAACTTTTCCTAAAAAATTCAAAATAGTTAAGTAACATTTCAGTAGGCAACATGGCTTAAATATGCTTATTTAAGTTCAAGAAATACGTGGTAGGATTATAAAGACCTTTTAGAGAGACTGGATGGATTTATGAAGGAAAATTTAAAAATATATATTTTATGAAAGAAAAGAATGACACAAATGATACAAGAGCGAAGACAACGCATAGAAGAAAAATAATGTCTTGATGAAGATACACACTATGTAATTCAACAGAATTTTAATTATTTTCTCTTTTATAATGAGATACCACCTTTTAATCTTAGAAAACGATTTAAGTGGATGATTATTTACCAAAGCTTTTACAGAAGTTTTGAATAAACAATTCATGAGATTAATTCCGGACATATGAAAATAAATACAAGAAGTGCTTTTGCAAGAGGAGAGAATAGACGAGTTCACCAGGCGCTAACAGTTGAATTGTGTCAACATTTGTTGACCATTGTCAACCTTTTTTGACACAACAATTCAACTCTTGATGTCTGGTGAACTTGGCCGTTGTTTTTGGCGGCCAAGGTATTTAAGATGAAAGAATCTTTTCACAAAATCAAAAAATATATGATTTGGATGGAACATGAGTGAACAAAGGAAACACTCTGGTGAAAATATGGCAAGATTTTAGGGTGAAAAAGCAACCAGGAAGTTTATAGAAGGTTGGTCAACTGGACATCACTTACACCAGGAAAAGGATGAAGAATAATATTGACCCATACCATAAAGTAATGGTGGATTTTTAAATAATAGCCTATTATTTGCAGTGACGTAACTATAGGGTGACAGGGCTGGCAAAATGCCACGGGGTCCCCCACCCGACGGAGGCCTCTGGCCCCCCGTTTTAACAACATTTAGAATTTAGTAAAAATTATAAATTCTGGTAAAGGTTTACTTTCGGGGTGCGTATTCGATTTTAATGAAATTTTGTAGATAGACGTGTTTTAGGGTGTAGATGACGAAAATCACAATAAAAATGAGGACAGAAGCCCACTTTTGGAGTTATTTAATCATTTTTGTAGGAAAAACGTAAGTTGTACTCACTTTTGCGGCATGTTTTTGTCATATTTTACACATTTTCGGGGGTCGTTCGTTTTATATCAAGCTAGAAAAGGGTGTATTCCACTATTCTAATTCATTTTCACATAGCTAATGCACCCCCTTAAATGTTTGTGTCTGTGAAAATTACTCTTCTTTTCGTCGTATAAGTTGAAATTTACATTTGACATTAAATTGGCTTTATATCTCAAATGTCAATTTCAACTTCAATTTGATGAAAAGAAGGGTAATTTTCAGAGACACAAATAATTAAAGGGGTGCACTTACTATGTGAAAATGAATTAGAATAGTGGAATACACCCTTCTTTAGCTTGATATAAAACGAGCGACCCCCAAAATGTGTAAAACATGACGCAAAAGTGAGTACAACTTACGTTTTTCCTACAAAAATTTCCAAATAACTCCAAAAGTTGGCTTCTGCCCTCATTTTTATTGTGATTTTCATCATCTACACCCTAAAACACGTCTATATACAAAATTTCATAAAAATCGAACATGCGCCCCAAAGGAAACTACCTAAATTTTATATACGTACTTAAAATCAGTTAAAGTTAGACACAACGAAAGACCATATACAAATTCAAATAAATTATTAAGATGTAAACGCATTCATAAGAAAAGGATGTCGATTAATTTTAGAACGCATCCATTGGTTCTTTTATTTTTTGTCGCGGTCCTTTGGTGGCACGGGCGAGCTAGTGATGCTCGGGGAATTCCCGCATTTTGTTAACCCAAAAAGTACTTTTTTCATGGCGCTGGCGGGCTAGCGACGCACGATGTTAGGGGGAATCCCAGATTTCCATTTTTTTTTAAGTACAGAGAGCTCTACTACGCATTCTTCGTTTGATTGTTATGACAATTGGTCATTTGTATCTTTGATTTTTCGTAGTTTTTGTTTAATTGAATCTGCAAATAAAGTAATAGAGGCAAAGTAAAGTTAATTGTGAAAGTTAGATATCAACAATTCAACATGTCTAGAAGAATTGGAAAGGTAACGACATGAATTTGAAACTTTAAAAAAGCAAGGAAACAGTGTAGCAGAAAAATGGTCCATCAACCCTGAATTTTCCAAAACTCATCAAGAGGAAGGTGAAACGACATTTTGACGAACTTTGCGAAAATGAGCGTCTCCAAGATCCGGAAAGTTTATTGAAAGTGAACATATTTTATCGAGTATTGGACATCATTATTAATCAACTGAAATCGGGTTTCCTTTCAATGAATGAAATTGTTTCCAATTTCAGTGATTTGCAACCTGCCACTTTGCAAAATTTAAATGACACTGAACTATTAAAAAAATCTCTAGAGTTTGTTGATATATATCTGAATCATTTGCCAGGGAAATTCTCAGTTATCGGTCCACCTTCAGAAACGAAATAGAAATGTGTTCGTGTATTAGAGAACTTGCTGATTTATTAATAATAAAGAATCATTTTATGTCGTGCAGCTTTCCTGAAGTACGAGGGCAGGTCAATAAGTCCGTGACTTTTTAAATTTTCTGCCTCTTCACAGGAAGGGCAACACGGCTCCTGTCAACAAGCATCTGGCAGTTGACTCCTGTCAAATTTTGAACAAGCTGCGTCATTTAGTTTGTGTTCAATAGCCATTAAAAGCAGACAACCTCTTGAGTTATAACGAAAATGGAAAAAAGTAAATTTTGTGTGCTCATCAAACATAATTTTTTGCAGAAAAAACATCACTCAAACCAAGGCTAAGCTTGATAAATATTATAGGGACTCTACACCATCAATTTCCATGGTAAAAAAGTGGTTTACTAAATTCCGTTGCGGCCGTACAAGCGCAAATGATGCTGAACGTTCTGGACGCCTAGTTGAGATCGCTACACCCGAAGCAACTGAAAAAATTCACGATATGGTGGTGGGTGATCGGAGATTGAAAGTGCGGGAGATTGTGGAAGCCATAGGCATATCACATGGCTCAGTGGTTTCTATTTTGCATGATCACTTGGGTATGAGAAAGCTATCTGCAAGATGGGTGCCGAATTTGCTCACAATCGACCACAACCGCAATCGTGTTACAACTTCGAAGGAGTGTTTGGCATTGTTCAACCGCAATAGGGGCGTTTTTTCGCCGTTTCACACAACACACCAGAGACCAAGCATCAGTCAAAACAGTGGGTTCCTCCGTGCGAATTGGCGCCGAAGAAGGCAAGGTGGGTTGGTCAGCCAATAGTCATGGCCACCGTTTTTTGGAATGCACGGGGTATAATCCACATTGATTACCTTTAAAAGGGAAGAACATTCAATAACGAATATTATACCAACTTATTGGACTGATTCAATGACGATTTGAAGAAAAAACTACTGCATTTGGCCAAGAATAAAGTTCTTTTCCACCAAGACAATGCAAGGGTGCACACATGTGTAGTCTCCATGGCGAAATTGCATGAATTGGGCTTGTAGAGGGAGATAAAAGAAAAAAGTTAAAGATCTTGTTAGATTAACATTCTTAAGACAGGTTTTGCCATTGTGAAAAGCAAGGTCAGATGCATCCTTGTTCATTTTGAAGATTGACCATGACTGAATGAGCCAGTTCTCAAAGTCAAAACTCTAATCAAAAATAATAATAATAATAATAATAATAAATAAATTGGGCTACGAATTGCACCCTCATCCGCCCTATTTTCCAGATTTAGCCCTGAGTGACTATTTATTGTTTCCAAACTTAAAGAAATGGCTCAGCAGAAAGAGATTTGACTCCAATGATGAAATCATCTCACAAACAAATACCTATTTTGAGGACCTCGACAAATCTTATTTTTTGGAAAGGATACAAAAACGTTGGACGAAGTGTATAGAGCTTAAAAGAGACTATGTTAAGAAATAAAATGATTTTTTGTCAAAAAACCTGTTTCATTCAAAAAGTCACAAACTTCGTGACCCGCCCTTGTATGTACTGCATTAATGATGTTTGTTACAATTCCTGTGACTACAGCTAGTGCTGAAGATCATTTTCGAAACTAAAATTAATAAAAACCTATTTAAGAAAATCTATGGGACAAGACAGGCTGCGTAACTTGGCTATTCTGTCTATTGAAAATTCTATGGCCCGATCTTTAAACTTTGATGATGTTATTGATACTTTTGGGGAACAGAAAGCTCGGAGAAAAGAATTTTATTAATAAATATCGTGTTAATATTAAATTGTTGTCATAAAAATTATGTAATAGCTATGCTTTTGAAAATAAAATGTATTAGACATTTAGGTATTTAACTAAAATGCACACAATAGTAGTAACACTGAGTGTCTACCTAAGTGATTTATTAAAATTAAATTACGTGAAGATTTTTACTGGGAGGGCCCCATCCAATGAATTTGCCACGGGCCTCACATGGTATAGTTACGCCACTGATTATTTGAGTGCAAGGAAACTAAAGATCACCAAGAAGACATGCACAAAATGATTTGAACAGTGATTCTAATTGGTTCTGCATACATTGAAAAAACTATAGATGGAATTTGATTTTCCCCATTAGAGACTGAACGATGATATCACTGACTACAATTTTTAACTCTGGATGTAGAATAATATGCAAATATACAGGTATATAAAGCAAGGCAGTTAGATTTTCAATCGCACTTGTTTCTGATATAAATAATTAAATATCTGTGTTTTACATCTGAGGAAGTTGATCGATGGGCGTGGCAAATTTAAAGTCTTCAGGGAAGAGTTTAGCTGCATGTGGATACATCAGCTTATAGGACTGTCTAATGGTAACATCCGCCACACCAGCGATATCTCCAATCTCTTTTTGACTCCTCTTGTCTTCGGAGGCCTAAAAAAAAAAACATCAATGCTGACTTTGGTACTGTTTAATTTAATTTTTTTACAATTTAATTGATGTTCTTGACAAATGTGGTAAATAGTAGAGGTGTGCGAAGCTTCGAAATTTCGAACCGAACCCGAACTCGAACCGAACCTTCGTTTTGAAAATATGTTCGCATTAGCGATGTTGAAGTAATTCGAAATATGTAATTCTTCAAAATAGTTCGAACTTTGTTGCTCAAAAATACTTCGAAATTTAACCTTACAGGCATTGAATGTTGGCAAAGGTAGCAAAGTTGCGGCCCCTTTAACTCGGTAGCGGCGCTTTATACTCGTTATCTGTCTCATTGAGTCGATAGCGTAATTTCAGGATATTTCACTCATGCATATTTTTGACAGTAGGTGGGACACATTGAGGCACAACGGAGCCATTTAGCAATCACAGAGTTATTTTTCTTAAATATCCTAGCCTTACAACACCATTTTCAGTAACAACATTATGATGGCAGGGTTCAAAGGCGATCAGTAACGTAAATTTTCAAAATTTGAGGATAATTGCAGATTACCCTTGGAAAACACTGGCTTCAACATGCTTCATTTCACAGAGAGACAAAACAATTAAATGTTCACAATCAGCAGACAGTTCAAACTTGTAAGTGGTTATTTTTAACTGACTTCAAACAAAGAGGAGGTTCTCAATTCCACTGTTTTTAGTGAATTTTCTTAAAAAAAATTCACTAATGAGGAGATCCCGACTTTTGAATTTTTAAAAAATTTCTTCAAATGAGCGCTAATTAGGCCCCCCAGAACACATTTCCGGGGTCAGTTAAAATTGTTATATGTTTATATATATATATATATATATATATATATATATATATATATATATATATATATATATATATATATATATATATATATGTATCACACCGATAACTCAAAAAATAATGGGCCGATTTTGATTAAATTTGCTGAATACCTTCCTTTTGCAAATGGCTCGGATAAGTTCGTTATCCAGGAAAATCGGTCCAGGTTTTCCCGGAAAATTTTGTGTTTTCTTTCAAAAAAAATTTATATCTCCGGGATTAACAAAGAAAGGGCAACCAAATTTGGTACGCGGGTTAACATCCTTATAGGTAAGCTACATACCAAAATTTAGCTCTGTAGGTCAAAAGACAAAAAAGTTATAGCCATTTAAAGAAAAATAAATTAAGGTTTTTCACAAAACGTCAAAGTTGCGATTTAAACGTCAAAATTGGCAACATTTAGGAAAAGAACTTGAATCTAATACGGGCTATGGAAATAAAGTGTCTCAAGAAGAATGTTTTACAAACCCTGAAGTCTTAGTTTCAACCGTCATTGTCCTTCATTTTCATAAAATGTTTCCAGAAAATTCATTTCAAATAGACCCTTTCTCTGACACTTGGCAGTAGTCTTATCTATAGAGTTTATCGTTTAATAGTATATAATTGTTGTAGACTTTTCGTAAAAAAATCAATAAAGCTCAATATATCTGTTATTATACAAGATATGAATAAAAATTGTATATATTAATTATAGGGTGTCTTAAGCTACATCTTAAAAATTATTTCTACAATCACAGGGTGGCCCATAAGTCGTTGGTGATACAAATTTTCTTTTTTTTTAATCAAACACGCCTTATGTTATTGCATTTTTGCATTTTCCATCGAAATATAATGCATGTTTGTAAGAAAAAAAGAATTCTGGACGCAGTAAGTGCGTTATGGTAGCGAATTTTGATCAAATGCTTAATATTTGAATAGCTCAATTTGCTATTAACCTATAAGGTTGACCAAGAAACGAATTTTTTCGGGAACACTTTAAGTTTACTTTCGGAAATTTTTGTACATTTTCAAACAATAAAGTTACTTTGATGAAACATGGCACATTGTTTTTACTATATAGATTATACTGGTAACCAAATTTGATGCCTGCTTTCTTAAAAAAACACACATTATTGCTATTAAAAAATAGTTTTATGAAAATTCACTACCATAACGCACTTGCTGCGTCCAGAGTTTTTTTTATGTGTGTTACCTCAGAACTTTTTGTAGGCGAACCGATTTTGATGATTCTTTTTTTAGTGCTGGTGCTTCTCATGTGGTCCCATATAAATTTGATAAAGATCTGACCAGTAGGTTTTGAGTTATCCTTAATGAACTCGGTTTCCTATTTTTTTTCAATTTCTATTGTTATATACCCATTATGCTCACTTTGAACCCTCTCAATCTGTTTGCTAAAACTGCCTAGTCAATACCAAACAACAACATATTTATAATTGAGCTTATCTGTAGATCTAGAATCGTAAAAAAGTTTAAAATATTTTTTGTTTTTGTGGTTTTCATTTAATGTTGACCCGTCTCCACAACGATCAGCACCGGAAGGCATTTTCACCCAGTCAACTTGCAAATTTGTCAAACCCTTCCTTTTTGTAAAAAGAGTGGGAATCTTTTACATATAAAATATTGTATTTTACAATATTCGTAAATTTTGTTTTTAAGGAAATGATGTATGATGTAAGAATTTTGGGTAGTTCGATTTTGAATTTCAAGGAAGTTCGAAGTTCGACTGTGAACCTTAGACATACTATTTCAGAGGTTCGAAGTTCGCGGTAACATATTTGCTTGGGTTCGTTCATAGTTCGGTTCGAACAAAACATGGGTTCGCACACCTCTAGTAAATAGTCTTTTTTTAATTTCAAAAAGGTTAAAACAGTTTTAAAACACTGAGTTAAAAACAGCCAAAAATTATTTTTATTTAAATAAATTAAACTCAGGTAAAATAATTACGTAACGCATATATGAGGAAAGTTAGCATAAGGCCTATACGTTTGCAAAATTACACAGAATATTTGAGATAAAACCAAACTTTTTTTTATTTCAAAGTACAACTTATGACAATTGTGTTTTGAATAACACATCATTCAAATGTCCACCTAGGCTTCGTTTGCAGGACCGAATTCGATGAACACAATTTTCAGTGACTTTTTGCAATAAGTAAGGTGTAATTTCATTAATGCAGCCTACGACGTTCAAATCAAAGCGTCAAATACACCCACAAAAAGAGAAATCCAAAGATGTTAAATCCAGTGGCGGCTCCTGGGTGTCTTACATAGGCGGGCACAGGGTTCATGAGTAGGATTGCCTATTAGTACCCAGTGATGACGCCGCCGAAAATTTTGGACATTTTTAAGGTCACGTGTTTTCCTGATACTTCAGAATTTCAATGAAAAATTCTTTTATACAAAAATATAGACTTTCACAAGAATATTTTTTGCGAAATTGGTAGCTATTTGAAAAAATATTTGATCACGAATATTGAGGGCATAAATAAATTAAAATAATGGGTGCAACATGTGAGAAATTTGATATAGGCATCTTACCGGTTTTTTTCCCTTAGGGTGCGTCCACGTCTTTGCCGCCCCGATAGCACCGCAGCCTTTGGCTTATTGTGCATACCCTTTGTCTTTCTACTCCACCCATTCCAACATCACTGTGCCTTGAACTAGTCTGCACAGCAATTGGTAGGGTGAAGTTTTATATTGCTCTGTCTCCGGTCTAGGCTGACCGTAGATCAGTTGTCTTTTGCAGTCCAGAGCTTTACACTCGCACAAGATGTGCTGGTCTGATTCCTCCCCTCGCCGCAGAGTCTGCATGCCAGGCCCCCCTCGAACCGCCCCATTTTGTGCAAGTGTTTCTTGACAGCCATGTGTCCCATCAAGAGTCCTGTTATGCTCCTGTGCTGTCCTCTGCTAAGATGCAACAGATCCAGCACCTCCATGGCGGCTGTTGGGGTTGAAGACATGTCCCTACTGATGCGCAGGCAAGCCATCCTTTGGATCTTGCCTAGTTTTTGTTTGGCACTGGATTGTGTCACCTTAGGCCACCAGACCAGTGCCGCGTATGTTAATGATGGTCTGACCACCATGCTGTACAGCCAGTGGGCCATACTAGGTGTTAGTCCCACGTTTTTCCATATAGCCACCTAGTGACGGCTAGGGTCATAACTGCCTTACGCAATATTTTTTCAAAGTGGCCATTCCAGGTTAGCCTAGAGTCCAATACGACCCCAAGATATTTTACCTCCCTGGCCATTCGGATGTCTCTACCATAGAGAGAGAGAGCGTTCTGTGGCTCTCCCACTTCCTCCTCCTTGTAAAACGGTATGACGGTTGTTTTCTCGGGGTCATCCTGAGCCCTTGGCCATCCGTCCAACTTTCCACCACTTTCAGTGCTGTCTGCATGAGCTCCCACACTGACTGTGTAACCCTTCCTTGCACTATGCTGACAATGTCGTCCTCATAGCCCTGTACCTTGTACCCCCCTCCCGAGAGCCTCCCTAGCAGGCCGTCCACGACTAGGCACCAGAGCAAGGAAGACAGAACGCTTCCCTGCGGACACCACGCCGCGACCCCCGCCAACAAAGTCCCTTCCGCGAGTGAGATGAACACTGCCCTGTCCCTGAGCATGGAACCGATCCACCTGCAGCAGGTCTCCTCTATTCCCCACTCCCTGACAGTACCGATCTGTATAAGGTGTTGCTGACGGCCCCCTCTATGTCTATGAAGGCCCCCAGCGCCACCTCCCTGTTCTCCAGCGTATTCTCCAGTTTCAGCACCAGTTGGTGCAGTGCTGTTTCTGAGACTCCTGCTCTGTATGCATATTGTCCGCAGTGTAGGGGATATGCTTCCAGTACACAGACCCTAATCTACCGGTCGAGCAGTTTTTCCAGTTTTTAGCAAGAAGGACATAAGACTTATTGGCCTCAGGGACTTTGCCTGGTCTGTTGGACGCCCAGGTTTAGGAATGAATACAACGCTGGCCAGTCACCAAGCCCTCGGAATATACCGCAGAGCCAGGCTGGCCCTCATAATGAGTGTAAGTGCCGGCGCCAGTATTCTATAACTTGTTGGAGCATGATGGGCATTATTCCATCGAATCCCGGGGATTTGAATGGCTTAAAGCTGTTAATGGCCCATCTAATTGTGCTCCAGGTAACCACCTCTTTAGTGACTGTCCAGTCTACTCTAGATGCCCATCTGTATGGCCCCTATAGTTCTGAGTGTTCCCAGAGGTGATTGGTTTATTATGTTGCAGCCGGGGAAGTGCGTCTGGAGCAAAATTTCCATAGTTTCCTCCCCCGAGCTTGTAAATCCTCCCGTTGGTGTCTTAAGGGAGCCTATATTGGTCTGGGTGCCCTTGGACAGGATCTTGTGTAGTCGAGCACATTCAAATGTGTTCTCCACTTCCTCGCAGTGCCTCCTCCACGACTCCTTCCTGACGTCCCTCAGTCTTTTATTATAGCTCGTTAGGGCATGTCTATATTTATCCCATGCCCCGGACCTTTGGGCCACGTTGAACAGCTTACGAACCTGCGTCCTTCTTCGTCTGAGGTCTTCGTTCCACCACGGGACGTTCCTGGTGGACGCCCTCATTTTCAGGAGACAGTTGGCGTTATAAGCCGAGGTGAAAGGGCCGAGAACATTTTTAAGCAAATGGCAAGAACAATAACAATACTTCACTGATGTCAAATTTATTTAAAAAATCTTACCTGTGAAGCCATGTAAATGGCTGCTGCGGCTACTGATATAGGTGATCGTCCTGGCACAATATCAAGCTCAACAGCTTTCCGGGCAATATGTGTAGCAGCTCTTTGTACCATGTTTGGCAAGCCCAAGTTGGAACAAAACCTCGACATGAAGTCACCAGTTGTAATGAGCTCTACAGACGTCTCTAGTGCCTTTAGGATGAGTTTGAAGCATCGTCCTATCTCACGTTTGCTAATCTTACTCACTGCACATATTTCCTTAAATGTACGAGGCACACCTTCTTGACGACAAGCAATGTAAAGGCATGCAGAAGCAATAGCGTCATTAGAACGACCTAAAAACAAAAAGGGGGTAATCAGTTTGCTATTTGGTTTCTTATGCATACATAATATTTTTGTAGCATTTATTTGGTGAAAATATCTTTTACAGCTAAACTACATGGACTTGCCCCTATTATTTAGGTGACAATGGCTTGTTTCTTTGTTAATACATTATAACATTATACATGAAAAAGCGTAGCTGTTTAATAAAAAAATATATGATACTTAAATGGAGAATTAGAGGATTCTCTACTGCACAGAACAATATTCTCAGTGAGTGGTGGACGTGCTGCCACCTAGTTGCGGAACCAAGTAGTATGTTGTCATGCCAGCTCCAAATAACACAAAGTGTTAAAAAAATAGAGACTGGATACAACTAACTAACAATTTAGAAAATTGTCAGCCCTGGCCCATTTCTACCCTAATATAGGGACAAAGTATGTAAGACTAGATGCATTTTCGCAACAATTAGAACCGTAGACCGGTTTCGCTCTCATTAGAGCTCTTCAGTATGACATACTAATTGTAGCAAAAGTGCACCAAAAGTAATATGGCTATCGTATAGCCAGCCCTAAAATACTCAGTGAGTGGTGGACGTGCCACCACCTAGTTGCGGAACCAAGTAGTATGTTGTCACGCCAGCTCCAGCTCTAGGCTTACATACTTTGTCCCTATATTGGGGTAGAAATGGGCCAGGGCTGACAATTTTCTAAATTGTTAGTTAGTTGTATCCAGTCTCTATTTTTTTAACACTTTGTGTTATTTGGAGCTGGCGTGACAACATACTACTTGGTTCCGGAACTAGGTGGCGGCATGTCCACCACTCACTGAGTATTTTAGGGCTGGCTATACGATAGCCGTATTACTTTTGGTGTATTTGCTACAATTAGTATGCCGTACTGAAGAGCTCTAATGAGAGCAAAACCGGTCTACGGTTCTAATTGTTGCGAAAATGCATCTAGTCTTACAGTACAATATTGTTAGTAGATAAAAGTAGACGAAAAACCTCAATATTTTTTTTTTTAGAAAATATCCATTCAGGAATAAAAAAAGTTTGCACGCAGCAAGTGTGTATACCTAAAACACACTAATTACAGTTAATATGTTTCATTATACTTCTTACCTTTCAAATTGCGACCATCATGTACTTGCTTGAATAAACTATTAGCCCTGTCTACAATTGTCCTTGGAAGGTTTATACGGTCAGCCATAGAATTGATTTCCTTAAAAGCATTTATCAAAGCCCTGTCTGAACTGCTCATTGACCTACGGTTCTGGTAACGAGCCACACCAAAAGAGTCGAACGAAGCATCACCTGCAATTAAATTGGAACATTAATCCATTTCAAAACTAAAGTTTGTATAACAAAATTAACTTACCTCTTCCTGGGCCTATCATTGTGGTCAAATCTGAACCATTCAGTAGTGGATTTTCTGGTCCACCAACACGAGATGGATCAACACCGTTCTTCTCATTACTGAAAGTTCTCCATTCTGAACCCACATCTATTACTCTAAAAACAGTAGACACAATTTAATATACACACTAATCATCAGCAACAACATCTATTATTTTGGTGATTCCAGAGATGAGCGACGAAGTAGTTTTAGATAAATCAATAGTGAATTTGCAGATTAACTCCCAAACGATTTTAAAAACATCGACTGCTGATAGATAAAGTTTGCTATCATACATGCACGGTAACACTATTCTTACCTTTTATTCTTTTGTTTTTGCCAAGTTATTGACATTTAAAGTTCCATACACATTGCACACTTTTTTTATAATTTCCCTGTACGGTCCTGTGATATCAACAAACCCAGCCCTGCTATAACGGCAGAGGAAGTGAGACGTGCTATAAAACTTCAGAAAAATGACAAGGCTGTAGGACCAGACAATATTCACGCAGAAACCTTGAAATTGCTCATCAGTGCAGATGATGGAGGCCTAAAACTTATTACATCGTTGTTCAACTCAATATATGAAACTGGGAAAATACCAACGGACTGGCTGAGGTCGACGTTCATCGCTCTGCCAAAGAAACCGAACGCTTCTCAATGCGACGACCACCGAATGATAAGCCTGATGTCTCACGTCCTCAAGGTGTTTCTTCGCATTGTTCACACTCGCATATATGCCAGATGTGAGGGACAGGCTGGGGAGACGCAGTTTGGATTTAAAAACGGGATGGGCACACGCGTGGCTCTCTTCTCTCTCAACGTTCTCACACAGCGATGCAGAGACATGAATGTTGATATATACGGCTGCTTTATTGACTACCGAAAAGCTTTCGACTGTGTCTCGCACCAGAAGCTCATTGAGATCCTAAAATACACCGGAGTCGATGCGGGAGATCTGAACATCATCACGCAGCTGTACTGGCATCAGACTGCGGAGATTAGGATAGAGGGCATAACATCCGAAGAAACAAAAATCAGAAGGAGTGTTAGACAAGGATGTGTCCTGTACCCTCTACTCTTTAACATATACTCGGAGGTGGTGTTCCGGGAGGCACTGGAGAATGTGAAAGAGGGCGATAAAATCAACGGCACCCTTATTAATAATATACGATTCGCCGACGATACGGTCGTGGTCGCCGACAGCCTACCACATCTCCAGAATATGATGGACCTCATCGTTGAGCATAGCACACAGTATGGTTTACACATAAACGTTGCCAAGACCAAGGTGGTTGTGTTCTCCAGGGCACCACGACGGGCGATCCTTCAAATTAACAACCAGGTTTTGGAACAGGTGCCGTCCGTTAAATACCTTGGAGCCCTCGTCAACGAGAACAGTGACCCTAAAATGGAAATCAGATCAAGGATAGAACAGGGGTTAAGGAGTCGCGGGCCAAAGGACTCCAGGGGGCAAGCTGAGGAAGTGGAAATAACAACATAAACTCCCGATGAAGCTTTCCCCAAGACCGTCATGCGCGGTAAAAATCCGCATCCTGCACGAGGTGACCCTGCTAATAACTAAACATGACGGATCTAGACAAGGAGGTCGAACTAAACTCCCCCAATCTACGGTGTCACGTGACCCGTGCCTATGGATGGATGGCACCAGGGCGATGGTGTCATGAACGGAACCTCTGGAGTACCAGGCAACCCTCCAGAGTAACCCGCCTTGCACCACACAGGGGGTTCTGATGGTGTGGACAGTATTTCCCCCATTCTCGTGGGAACAACATGAAGATTATAAATACATATAAAACCAAAACCAATGAGGCTCGAGGAGTGGCTCCGGCTACAGACTTGAGCCTTGAGTCTATCCCGGAAACGGAGACGAGCCAGGGTGCGGCAGCGGACTCTGGAGGTCCCACGACCGGCGTAGATACGGGGGATCAGGGGGTAGCTTCGGCCAGAGACCTGTCCCCGACACCCAAGCTGGAGGCTGGGTCCCACCGGAGGGCGGCGAGCTCCGCGGACTCCGGGGGCCCCTCCACCAGTGAGGACTCTACTGTTAGAGTAGAGGGACTGCCCCGGCAGTCCAAGCGTCTTTCCGGGGCGCAAAGAAAGAAGCTCCGGAGGGCGCAAAAAATGGCGGCCGGGACCTGGACGGTCGAGAAACCTGTAAAGGCGCAAGAGGGGAGTGCGGGTCAGAAGAGGACGCGCTCGAACTCTAGCACGCCCACTACAGACAGACGTTCCAAAAGGGCCAGGGTGCCTGTAAAGGCGCAAGAGGAGAGTGTGAGTCGGAAGACGCCGCGCTCTGGCTCTAGCACGCCTACTACAGACAGACCTCCCAAAGGAACTAAGGCCGGAACACCGGCGCAGACTGGCTCTTACAGGGAGGCTGCGGAGGGCCTCGGGATGGCGGTGATTGACAGACGCCATCCTGAGGTCACGCTAGACCAGGGGAAGGCGGACCTGATCCAGGCTGCGGTGGTAGCTGCAGTGGACTCTCTTCAGGAAGGGGAGAGCCCGCCTCAGTTCCACCGGACGCGCCTGACGGGGGGCATCCTCTGGATAACCTGTGCCGGCCCGCAGTCGCGGGACTGGCTGCGGAAAACGTTCGGGGGCCTCGGTCAGATTTGGGAGGGGGCGGACTTGACAGCCGTCGAGCCCAAGGAACTCCCAAAGAGACGCAAGGTCCTCGTACGGATCCCTGACACCGTCCCGCAGGAGACGGTGATCAGCAGACTTAAGATCCAGAACCCTGAACTGGGGACGCAACACTGGTCGGTTCTAAGCAGGAAGGCAGAGGAGAAAGGACAGACGCTCGCCTTCTCGATCGACCCGACATCTTACAGAGCCCTTGAAGGAACCTCCTTCAAGGCATTCTGGGGCATGGGAAGGGTTAGCTTCCGCCCACTGGGGAAGCAATTAAGGGTTAATGGGACTTAGGTTCCTTCAGGTCAACCTCCAACACAGTAGGGCAGCCACGGCCGGACTACTAATGGCTCTGAGGAACACGGATGTGGCCCTCATCCAGGAACCGTACTCCTACAAAGGAGAGATCAAGGGACTCGGCGGAGCTAATGGAAAGCTCATCTACAGCAGGTCCAGCGAGAATCCGAGGGCCTGCATTTTTGTCAGGGAAGGGATAGAGTTTCTCCCTCTAATGAATTTCTGTTCCAGGGACCTGGCAACGATCAAAATCCGATGTGGAGGAGCGGATGGGCTGAGGGACATTACTGTCGCGTCAGCCTATCTGCCAGGGGACAGCACGGACCCTCCTCCACCCAACGAATTGGAGCAGCTGATGGTGGGTAGCAGAGCAGGTGGATGGCAGACCATCATCGGCATGGATGCGAATGCGCACCATGAGTTGTGGGGTAGCTCGGACACAAACTCTAGGGGTGAGGCACTTTTACAATTCTTTATGAAATTTAATTTAGACATATTGAATAGAGGTAATAAACCGACATTCGTCACAACACGGCGTGAGGAAGTTTTAGACCTAACAGTTTCCACCCAGTTTCTGGGTGACTTTGTTAAAAGCTGGGCTGTGTCTGGGGAAGTGAGTAGCTCAGACCACAGATACATCCGGTTTGAAATCGCCAAAGTCGAAAGAGAAACGGTATGGTACCGGGACCCCCGCAAGGCGGACTGGGAAGCCTACAGGGCAGACCTAGCTGTGGAACTGCGGGGGGTTGAGAGGGCCATAAGGGATTCAATAGACCTCGAGATTGCAGCAGTCCAATTGCGAGACGCAATTACCTCGGCCTATAACGCCAACTGCCCCCTGAAAATGAGGGTGTCCACCAGGAACGTCCCATGGTGGAACGAGGACCTCAGGCAAAGGAGGACGCAGGTTCGTAAGCTGTTTAACGCGGCCAAAAGGTCGGGAGCATGGGATGAATATAGACAGGCCCTATCGACCTATAACAAAAGACTGAGGGACGCCAAGAAGGAGTCGTGGAGGAGGCACTGCGAAGAAGTGGAAAACACGTCCGAGAGTGCTCGACTACACAAGATCCTGTCTAAGGGCCCTCAGACTAACATAGGCTCCCTTAGAACACCCACGGGAGGCTTTACAAGCTCGGGGGAGGAAACTATGGAAATTTTACTCCAGACGCACTTCCCCGGCTGTAACATAATAAACCAATCACCTCCGGACTGGGAACACTCAGAAATAGAGGCGCCTTATAGGCGGGCATCTAGAGTAGACTGGACAGTCGCTAAAGAGGTGGTTACCTGGAGCAAAATCAGATGGGCCATTAACTGCTTTAAGCCATACAAATCGCCGGGATTTGATGGAATAATGCCCATCATGCTCCAACAGGGGATAGATATACTGGCGCCGGTGCTTACCCTCATTATGAGGGCCAGCCTGGCTCTGGGGTACATTCCGAGGGCATGGAGACTGGCCAGGGTTGTATTTATTCCTAAACCTGGGCGTCCAACAGACCAGGCAAAGTCCCTGAGGCCAATAAGTCTCATGTCCTTCTTGCTGAAAACAGTGGAAAAACTGCTCGACCGGCACATTAGGGGCGGTGTACTGGAAGCATATCCTCTACACTGCGGACAATATGCATACAGAGCAGGATTCTCAACAGAAACAGCACTGCACCAACTGGTGCTGAAACTGGAGAATACGCTGGAGAACAAGGAGGTGGCGCTGGGGGCCTTCCTAGACATAGAGGGGGCCTTTAGCAACACCTCGTTCGGATCGGTTCTGGCAGCTGCCCGGGAGCGTGGAATAGAGGAGACCTGCTGCAGGTGGATCGGTTCCATGCTCAGGGACAGGGCGGTGTTCACCTCACTCGCGGGAGGGACTCTGCTGGCGGGGGTCGCGGCGGGGTGTCCGCAGGGGAGCGTTCTGTCTCCCTTGCTCTGGTGTCTAGTCGTGGACGGCCTGCTGGGGAGGCTCTCGGGAGGGGGGTATGAGGTACAGGGCTATGCGGACGACATTGTCATCATAGTCCGAGGAAAGGTCACACAGGCAGTGTGGGAGCGTATGCAGACTGCACTGAAAGTGGTGGAAGGGTGGACGGTTGATCAAGGGCTCGGGGTGAGCCCCGAGAAAGCAACCGTCGTGCCGTTTACGAGGAGGAGGAAGTGTGAAAGCCACAGAACTCTCACTCTATACGGTAGGAGCGTTCCAATGGCCAGGGAGGTAAAATATCTTGGGGTCGTATTGGACTCTAAGCTAACCTGGAATGGTCACATTGGAAAAATACTGCGTAAGGCAGTCATGACCTTAGCCGTCACTAGGCGGCTATATGGAAAAACGTGGGGACTAAGACCTAGTATGGCCCACTGGCTGTACACAAGGGTGGTCAGACCATCGTTAACATATGCGGCACTGGTCTGGTGGCCTAAGGTGACACAATCCAGTGCCAAACAAAAACTAGGCAAGATCCAAAGGATGGCTTGCCTAGGCATCACAGGGGCCATGTCTTCAACCCCAACAGCCGCCATGGAGGTGTTGCTGGATCTACCCCCCCTACACTTCGTTATTATGGGAGAGGCCAGGCTAGGACTATACAGACTAGCCTGCAATGGTAGACTGAAGATCAACCCAGGCTTCAGGGGCCACTGCAAAATTCAGGAGATCGTGAAGGAACCCATGCTTGCATCATTTCTGGTAGTATTACTGTTTCTTCAGGAGTTCCTCAGGGTTCACATTGTGGACCAGTCCTCTTTAATCTTTTTATCAATGATGTCATACATTCACTTAAGCATAGTCAGATTTTGATGTTTGCTGATGATATCAAAATTTTCAAGATTGTTCGTTCCAGACAGGACGCTTTACTTTTACAGGAAGACTTAAATCGTTTTGCTCGGTGGTGTGGTGACAATCTTCTGACTCTGAATGTTGATAAGTGTTTCTGCATTACATTCACTAGAGCTCAGTTTCCCATTGACTTTGTGTACTCCATGGGCTCTGATGCTTTACAGAGGAAGGAAATGATTAAAGACTTGGGCATTGTATTGGATAGGGAATTATCTTTTAGGGATCACATGGAGTGCATAGTATCTAAGGCATATAAAATGTTAGGATTTATTCATAGATCAACTCTGGATTTTTCATGCAATAGCTTTAGAAGGCTGTATTGTGCTCTGGTTCGCTCTTTGTTGGAATGCTCTTCTGTAGTCTGGAGCCCGAATTACAATATTTATATCAATCAGATTGAGGCCGTACAAAATAGATTCTTAAGAATTTGTGCTTACAGAATGGGCTTGCAGAGAAATGATCTTAACCTTTCTTATTTGCGGAATCGGCTGCACTTGCAGTCACTGAGAGGTAGAAGGATTGTCAGTGATGTTTGTTTTTTGCACAAATTATTAGTGAATAAAATTGATAGTCCTTCTTTGCTTGAGTTAGTCTCTCTAAGGATTCCGAACTGCACGAGAGCGAGGGAGGTTTTTGTGGTTCCCTTCCATCGAACCAATTATGGCTTTTTCAGTCCGATGTCGAGAGTGGCGAGAACGGCAAATGAGTATTCGGAGCTCTTGGACATGTTTAATGATTCTGACCGTGTAATTAGAGGAATTTTGAGAGGTGTTATTGATTAATTGTCATACATAGGGTATACAGGTTATGTTTTGCTTTTTTTTTTTATGTTCTCATATTGTGATTATTTAAGACTAATGTAGTTTTAGATGTTCTTATTATTATTGTAAATGGTTAATCCGTTGAATAAATAAATAAAACAACTTCACAGTGGAAATCCCTGATCGCGGGGCATGGCGGGAGGAGACACCGGGCATACCACGGGACGCGCTCATCTGGTTCACGGACGGATCTGGCGGGGAGCGTGGGACGGGGGCAGGTGTTTACTCGGAAGGACCGAGGGTAAGTCACAGTATTTCCCTCGGAGCCCATGCAACGGTGTTTCAGGCCGAGATGTACGCCATCCTGCACTGTGTGCGGGAGAACAAGAGGAGGGGCTACACCAACAAGCGGATCCTCATAGCCACAGACAGCCAGGCAGCCCTTAAGGCACTAAGTAGCCCACGGGTAAATTCCTGGCTGGTGAGTGAGTGCCGAGACGAGACGAGCGACCTGGCTGGGCAGAATGAGGTGACCCTCATCTGGGTGCCGGGTCACTCGGGGGTCAAAGGCAATGAAGAAGCTGACAGTCTCGCAAAGAGGGGGTCAGCAGAACCATTTATGGGACCAGAACCGGCTCTGGGCGTGTCAAAGAGCACTGCCAGGGGAGCCATTAAGTCCTGGGTCAGAAACCAACACAAGGTGTACTGGGCGGACTGTCCAGGGCTCAGACATGGGAAGTCAATAATTGACGGACCCAGTTCAAAGAGAGCTGTGGAGCTGCTAAACCTTAGCAGAGGACAGCTCAGAAACACAACAGGTCTCTTGACGGGACACATGGCCGTCAAGAAACACCTACATAAAATGGGGCGGTTCGAAGGGGACCTCGCATGCAGACTCTGCGGCGAGGGGGAGGAACCAGCCCAGCACATCTTGTGCGAGTGTATAGCTCTGGACCGGAAAAGACAACTGATCTACGGTCACTCTAGACCGGAGACAGAGCAATATAAAACTTCACCCTACCAATCGCTGTGCAGACTAGTTCAAGGCACAGTGATTTTGGAATGGGTGGAGTAAGACTAGGGGTATGCACAATCAACCAAGGGTTGCGGTGCTATCGGGGCGGCAAGGCCGCGGACGAGCCCTGAGGGAACAAAAAAAAAAAAAAAAAAGGATAGAACAGGCTAGAAGGACATTCATCTCCATGAAGAACCTCTTCACCAGTAGAGACCTAAACCTACAGCTTCGCATACATATGTTGCGCTGTTATATCTTCCCAGTGCTACTCTATGGCTCCGAGAGCTGGACATTCTGCCAATCAATGGAGAGCCGCAGTGACGCCTTTGAGATGTACTTGTATCGCCGTATACTGCGTATATCCTGGGTAGACAGGATAACCAACGAGGAAGTGCTGAGGAGAATAGGTAAAGGCAAAAAACTGCTGACAACCATCAAAAAACGAAAGCTCCAATACATCAGGCACATTATGAGGGGGGAGCGGTACGAGCTCCTCCGACTCCTCATCGAAGGAAAGATCGAGGGCAAACGATCTGTGGGCAGACGGCAGAACTGATGGCTGAAAGATCTGCGTCGATGATTCGGACGGACATCTGTGGAGATTTTCAGAGGTGCGGTATCACGCACCATTATAGCCAGTTGGATCGCCAACCTTCGTAGGGAGACGGCGTCCTAAGAAGAAGGTCCTGTCTCGTGACACCACTCCCCCTCCTAAACATTACATTTCACATAAAGTTCACTTTATTTTTGGGAATCATCTCTTCGCCATACGTATTTCCTTCCCCTCGTGTATGTACAACCACCCTTGCTGCATAAACCGCAAGAAAAATTTCTTGTTCATACCCCCTAAGGAAATTACGGGACGTGGCACGAATAGGGGCGCTGTGCAGGGTAGGCAGGGTTTAGGGGGGATATGGCTTCAGGATGTGAAAAAGAGAGCTTTCAGGCCATTTTAGACAGTCCATCTCATCCATTGAGAGCAGCCTTGCCGGACGGTGTCTATTGCTCACGAGAGAGGAAGGATAATCCCCCCGACGAAATAGACCCCCTGCACCCACTTGTCATAGGTGGTGCTGCTTTTGCCGTGGAGATTTTCCTTCCCCTCTTGTGAGCAATACAAGTTGGCAACGCTGCATACACCAAGCAAGTGCTGCGACTTCCGGGACCAGTCTGCTTAAGGATCGCCCCTTTTCACCACCTACCCCGCCCAGCACCCCCATTCACTCCTGGTCCTGTAACTTCCTTGGCGGTTGTGAACAAGAAATTTTTCACGTGATTTGTGCATCCAGGAGAGATCCAGGCATGTTTCTGAAAACAAATTTTTGAAAAGCGTTCAGGAGGTAATCTGTAAATTTACCAAACCAACTGCTGGTAGATGTAGCTTACAGTAATCCTGTGTTGTAAACACCTCAGGAGTAAACAAAGGATTGGGTAGATTCAGAAATTAATGTGTGCACTGTTGCCACATGAATATTACCAAGTGTCATTTTAAATAAAGAAGAAAATCAAGCGATGAACAAATGTTTTATAATGTAGATAAATGATAATGACTTCATTGATATACATCGATATTTGACATATACTATGGAAAGCAGTAAATGTAAACAGTAAATTTTGAGCCTCGGTGGTCCAGTGGAAGGAACGTGTGCCTCTGAAGCAAAGGGTGCTGGGTTAGATTCCCAGGTTTCCCCTCTCACCTTTGCAGTAAATCAGTAACATCAACAGAGGTTGTGCCATTGTGATTAAGCAAGTTAATGACTGCATGTTCCGCCCTTCCCAGGGTGCGTAAAGCAGTCGGTCCCGTGCCCATGCGATGTTGGGCAGAAGGCAGGAAGGCAGGGGTTCAGCAAAATTTCCCGGATATTAAGGTGAATGAATCAGTTTAATAAAGTTAATTGAGCGATTTCCGTTGCAAATTGCTGATGTATTTTTACCTTGTGGAAATTCGTCTTTATGTTGTGAGAATTTGTCGTGGCAGAGTTATGGACATTATTAGAAGAACATTATTAAGAGGAATCTAATAAATTAAGATTTTTCATAAATCATATGTGCCGCTCATCTGCAGTAATTACCCTCAATTTATTAAAACCTGGTAATCCTGTGTTTAAAGTGCCTCTTTAGTAAACAAACAATTCGGGCAAAATCGGAACGTGAACTGTACGCCGGACGATGTGCACTGTTGCCAGATGAGTATAAGCAAGGGTCATTTTAAATATAGAAGGCAATCAAGGGGTGAATAAATGTTTTCATAATGTAAATAAATGATAGTATTGCGTCATGTACATAGATCGATATTTGACATATTTTGCGGAAAGCAGTAGGAAAACGGAAATGTAAACAGTTAATTTTCAGCCTCAGGGGGAAAAACGTGTGCCTCTCATCCCTTTTTTGGTACATCAGTAACATCAACAGAGGTTGTGCCATTGTGATTGAGCAAGGTAATCTGCACGTTCCACCATTCCCAGGGGGCGTAAAGCCGTCGGCCCGTGCCCATGCGATGTTGGGCACGTTAAAGACCCAAATTCCCCGGACAGTGAGGTGAATGAATGACACTTTCGTAAAGTCAATGAAGCAATTTCCGTTGCGAATTGCCGATGATAGATACAACTGTATATGCTAATAGCAAACGGTAACCAATATATTATTTCGAAAAATCGCAATGTAATCGCATGGTAATGAAGCAATTTCTACCGACAACTGTCAATTAAAAACAAAACCGAGAAAATTGCTCAAAATGGGCTTACCTTTGAAGTGTCTGTTTATATTTTACTTTCTAACCTTAAATTTACTAATGGGGAGACCCCGACTTTTGATTTATGAAAAAGTTTTTGCAAATAAGCGCGAACTATGGCCCCAAGAACTCATATCAGGGGTCAGTTTCCATTTTTTATATGTATGTATATACATATATATATATATATATATATATATATATATATATATATATATATATATACATACATATATACATATATATATATATATATATATATATATATATATATATATATATATATATATATATATATATATATATATATATATATATGTATGTATGTATGTATGTATGTATGTATGTATGTATGTATGAATCACACCGAGAACAAAAAAATTATTGTGCCGATTTTGGCACAATTTTGGCATGTACCATCCTTTTCTATATGGCTTGGATAAGGTCGTTAGTCAGGATAATCGGACGAGGTTTTCCAAAAAAATTGTAACTTTTCATTAGGAAAACATTTTTATGTCAAAAATTAAAAAAGCTATGACAACCAAATGTGGTAGATAGGTTTGAGATTGAAAAGGTACACTACTCACCAAAATTACTGGTTACCGTTTGATATTAGCATATACAGTTGTATTTATCATCGGCAATTCGCAACGGAAATTGCTTCATTGACTTTTCATACTCATTTAAGGTTGGAAAGTAAAATATAAACAGACACTTCGAAGGTAAGCCCATTTTGAGCAATTTTCTCCGTTATGTTTATCATCGACAGTTGTCGGTAGAAATTGCTTCATAACCATGCGATTACATTGCGATTTTTCGAAATAATATATTAGTTACCGTTTGCTATTAGCATATACAGTTGTATCTATCATCGGCAATTCGCAACGGAAATTGCTTCATTGACTTTACGAAAGTGTCATTCAATCACCTCACTGTCCGGGGAATTTGGGTCTTTAACGTGCCCAACATCGCATGGGCACGGGCCGACGGCTTTACGCCCCCTGGGAATGGTGGAACGTGCAGATTACCTTGCTCAATCACAATGGCACAACCTCTGTTGATGTTACTGATGTACAAAAAAAGGGATGAGAGGCACACGTTTTTCCCCCTGAGGCTGAAAATTAACTGTTTGCATTTCCGTTTTCCTACTGCTTTCCGCAAAATATGTCAAATATCGATTTATGTAGATGACGCCATATTTTAATTTATTAAAATTATAAAAACATTTGTTCACCCCTTGATTTCCTTCTATATCACGTTTTTCTCCCTAGACCACAATTGCTGAAAATTAACTGTTTACAATTCCGTTTTCCTACTGCTTTCCGCAAAATATGTCAAATATCGATCTATGTACATGAGGCAATACTATCATTTATTTACATTATGAAAACATTTGTTCACCCCTTGATTGCCTTCTATATTTAAAATGACAAAATGACCCTTGCTTATACTCATCTGGCAACAGTGCACATCGTCCGGCGTCCAGTTCACGTTCCGATTTCGCCCGAATTGTATGTTTACTAAAGAGGCACTTTAAACACAGGATTACCAAACCTACCTATCACCTACTACTAAACCACATTCTGAACATATCTGATCTCCCGCCCTGTAGTCTTCTATGAGCGGGGCATCTGGATGCGAACTGCAACATACCTTGTTGGACTCGTATCTGAAATTGCAACGTGAGATGGTGTCATAAAATGAAGATTTACAAGACGGCAGGATGTATTTTTTATTTTATTTCAATTATAACTGCAATATTTACCTGGAAGAACTAGCCATTTCTCATTTAATCAACTAATAACTGCTAATAACTAATAATTTCTCTCTTCTCTATCGTCTTTCACATAAACTATTCTTATTTTTAATTATCGATGACGGATGACTAGTTTTGACGGGATTGACGACAGAACAGAAAACCAGAATAACGACTGATTTTGACATTGAAATGACAACGATATAGACAAAAAAAACCGAATTATATCTATGGGCGCGTTCAGCGGATAGAAAGATGATGTATAACCATTAAGCCAGCTTGTGTCTATAAGGTAATCGGTAATTTGAGAAAAAGTTGATTGAGTATGCAATAGATGGCAGAACTTATTATTGAAATTAAATGTTTTATTCTCGTGGTCATTGGCCATACGTTACTGAAAATCAAGGTTCATAGTTTAGATAGGTAGTCTGGGATTGAAACTCTGCAGCGAGGGAAATGAAGCGAGGGGAGTGTCTGCGTCATGTGTGTTCCAGATGTGTGTAACTCTTATAGTTTTAGATTGTGTTTTGGTGTTTTAAATAACATTTATCAGAAATTTGTGTAACTTTTAATGTTTGATAAAAAGAATTCGAAAACGATAAGTTACAGATTTATTTTAATGTTTATCTTGGACAAAATAGCAGTTAAATCGAAACTATTGACTTAAAGACAATATTTTATTTTTTGAGGTGCTGTGTTGTAAACATAACTGCACAGTGAATCAACGGTATTACGAATTGATGTTATTTATTCAAGAATATTTTTATATCAAAAAATTGAATCTGTGAATCCTTACAAGATATGTGTTATTTAATGAAAAAATGTTATATATATATATATATATATATATATATATATATATATATATATATATATATATATATATATATATATATATATATATATATATATATATATAGGGCTTTCATTAATTCCCGAACCCTACGTGACCGCTTAAGTTAGGCAACCCGGCATACACGGTTTTACAACCTGAATTAATGAAATCCCTAAGATGCCAGTGTTGTATCATATTTCCGTTGGGGTTTTATAAGAAATATAAAAATTATAATAAGTTGAAACAGTAAATGTCTTAAATGTATTTATTATTTAGTATTTTTCACAGCAAGTCTGTTCATGTTTTGTTTACTGTTATTGATTGTTAAAAAAATAAATTAAAAACATAATAAAATATTACATTAATTTTGTATAGATATCAAAATTTTGTAATGTACGTAAACAAATTGAGGTCCGATTATTTAAAATTCTAATTTACGGTTTTAGGAATGTGTATTGTGCAACATGTAACAAATATGTACCTGTTTGGGCAGATTACCGACGAACAGATTTGGTAGCGCTTCGTTCCATGCGATGTCGAATATCGTCAACAACATAACCTTAACATACCTACACCTTTAACTTACGTAAAAACGCAATGAAAATGCCAAGTTTTGATAAAAACTGTTTATTTTTATTGTCCAACAGATAGAAAATTATTTGAAGAAGGTAAACACTGGTCGAATTTGAAAAATGCACAATATACATACAAAATAACCGTCAAAAGGGAATTGAGCGCCAATGGACTGAACTGTCAATTGTCAATTGATTTAGTAACTTTAGGGTCCCTAGTCTAGTGGTTTTTTTTGGTTACTTTTTGACTGAAAATCATATTCCACTAAGAGAGAGAGAGGCAGAATCCGGTCAGGTGGGGTTCGGGAATTAATGAAAGCTCTTTATATATATATATATATATATATATATATATATATATATATATATATATATATATATATATATATATATATATATATATATTATTATTATTATTATTTTCTGCTGTCTCTACATAGCTTTCTATATTTTTTCTTTCTCTGTATCTGCTACCTTTTTGCTATATAGGCGTTTGTAAGACTGGTATGCCTTGAAAGAAACCTCATCGTTTCTAACCATCCATATTGTGTTTGCAGCATCTAAAGGTGACCTTCATCTTTGAAAGGTCCTCAGATACTATATACTTGCTTCTGGTGTGATTTTTAACTGCCATATTTTTATCAGGAGTGCATTCTTAAATTAGTTCCATCAAATGGAATGAAAGACTGCAGAATCATCATTAAAACATGAAGAAAAATTATTAGTCTTGTTAGATATTTTAATACTTTACTAAACAATCGATTACATTATTATGTCAAAGTACACAATTAAATATTTATATATTTAGGTTTTATAATAAAATATGTTAATTTAAATTCGACCTCAAGAAGACATTGAAAGATTCTGGCAACAATAATATCACTGTAATAACATGTATCACACAGTGACTTTTGAGCAATTTTATGTGATTTAAAGGACTTGTTTTCCATTTTAAGTATTAATTTTTACTTCATAACATTCTATTCATGACTTGAATAGTGGATGTGTCTAATTTACTGTCAACACAGAACACTCCCTATAGAAGTTTCACCTAAATGGAGCTAACCTGGACTTTATAAGGGCTCCAGTTCGGACATTGCATATAGTAGATGTCACTAGTAGTGCTACAATTCTACTGAACAAGCTGTTCAGTGCGCCATTTGATCATACTTTCAAAATTCAAATGTTTTGAATGCAAACAAGTTTTTGTTCGCTTCTAGTTCTTTCATTGTATAATTATAATACAAGTTTGTTGCTAAACGTTTCTTTTTATTAAGTTTTACCTATATTAACTTTTAGTGGATACTTTACAGTGTTTTCATTGTTCGATGGTTTTGTGTTTTAAAGGTGCGTTTTCTTGTGAATCAAAATATGATCGTTATCATAAGCTTTGTGTTTAAACAATCATGTAATTTCAATTCTATTTTCAGTTTTCTTATCAAAAAAGCAAGGTGCTTTCATAGTTCAAGGTGTTTTGGTGAAACATAATTACAACTGTTTTAGTTTTCAGCAAGTTTAGAACGTTTTAGTAGTTCATAAGTTATAAGTAAATAACGTTTGCTTACAGAAGCTTTGTGGATATAAATATGATACCAACCAGGAAAACGATTTATTGTTGTGTTCCGGGGTGCCTGGATTTATTTAGCAAAAGACATCGTTTTCTGTTGAAATCATCAGAAGACCATTTTGATGACTGGGTGAAAACTGTGCAAAACCCAAAGATGCTTGGTTTATATCCACAAGCCATTTACGATATATTTTATGTTTATGATCGTCATTTCGTTGATGAGGATAAAGTACCTGAAATGAGAAGAGACCTGAAAAGAACTGCTGTTCCTATTACATCTTCCTTAGAGTAAGTATTCATATATTTTAAAGGGTAAATAAAAATTTCTATTTCTATTTATACGACATCTCAGAAGTAAACAATGGATCGGGTGGATTCGGAAGGCGACCGGAAAGCCTGATAGTGTACACTGTTGCTAGATGAATATTACCAAGTGTCATTTTAAATAAAAAAGGAAATTAAAGGGTGCACAATTTTTTTCTAATAAATTACAATATGACGCCTTTTATATATACCCTAACAGAAGGAAAAACCAACCTTGCCATACATTGTGGTCACGTGAGCATATTTTTCCTTCATATGCTTTACACAAACTGATGTGATGGCAGGTCAGGAAGGTCAATTCCAGCTGCAATATGGCAAAACACCTCAGGCAGGTCTTTCATTTCATAAAATGGCAAAACACGATACTGAGTTAAAATATGTTGCTGAGAATTGAGTTCTACAAAGTGTACTTACTGGTCTCATTTTTTTCTTTATTATTATAACACATACTTGTCATTATTATGTAAGGACAAATGTAATATTGTACAAGCACCAGACTGCTGTAATATACCTACCTATCGTTAAGGAATGGCAATATATACTTCATCTTACTTTCAGAATTAAAATGGTTTTTAAATAAATGTAATAGGAATACTGTTCTAGGTTTTTAAATAAATGTAATAGTAATACTGTTCTAATAAAACACAAGTGTATTTTATCTTGTTTGATTTTCCATTAATCATATCGATAGTAAAAACTAAAGCTGCAAGTGTTAGAAGGTTCAAATTGCCAATAAATTTTTCCTATGCTTAAAACAGGCGTATGTGTGTTATTCAAACATAACTTGTTTTGCTTTCACTATAAAAATCATTAAAAAAATTATTTGACTAATTTCACCTTTTTACTAGCAGCGGTATAAAATTAAATAGAATTTATTTGGATTTGCTAAATGAAAATCAGATCAAATTTCCCGCATGTGACTAAAATTCATCGCATCCGCCAGAGGCGCTGCAATATTGTTCAAAACGTCAGCATTGGCGTTTTCCTTCTATAGGGGGTGTTCTCTGAGTGTCAATTAACTCTGATAAGTACAGAAAATATAACCCTGCTTTTCCGCAACAATCGCTAAGAATGTTTGGTGCCGAGATTTGATTTTTAGCAACATTACCATATTTAAATTTAAAACAACATGCCTTACATGCAACAACGAGACGCTTTGTTGTTAGGAAGTGATTTCTACAGATACGGGAAAGTAGATGTAGTAAATATGGATGAATTTCAAAAAGAATTTCCCAAGGAGCCAGTAAATTAAGATGATCTGTTTTGCTATGCACCAAATGAAATTATCAAAGCTGATAAAGGAAACACAATCACAGCTGTAAATAGAAACATCCAATTTAAAATTTATGATTTTATTACTGAGAAAGTTTTGCAGAAATTAGGAGACTCAACAAATTATTTTCAGATAGAACTTGTGTGTGTGTTTTGTTTCTTTAAAGTCGGCCTATTTCCGCGACTATGGCCAATCACCAACGCAAGGGAGCAGTTTCACCTCACCATCTTGGAAATTTTGCCGAACCCCTGCCTTTCTGTAAGGAGGGTAGGGATCTTTAACGTGCCCAACATCGCATGGACACGGGACCGACGGCTTTACGCCCCCTCCGAAGGGCGGAACGTGCAGACATTTAACTTGCTCAAATACAATGCCAGAACCTCGGTTGATGTTAATTGTACAGTATATACTGAAAAAGTGAAAGGAGTACCCTGCGATCGAACCCAGTACCCTTCGGTTCAGAGGCACACGTTCTTACGTCTGAACCACCGAGGCTCTTCAGATAGAACTTAAAAATGAGCTAACATAATATATCCTATAAAGTTATATCATTATTTTATATGCCTGCAGATTCAGCATATAATGAGATTTGTAATTTGTGATTGATTAAAACAGTAGAGTTAAGAAATGTTAAAGCTGTGATTAGAATGGACAACTATAATTTAACAAACATAAGTGATAGAGCTAAATGAATTCGAGAACTGTGCTTAAATCAGAATAAGATTTTCTCATGAAATTATATCGTAATCAGATTGGATTATATAAATGTGTCCCTATTGATTTTAGAATAATGGGACAAATGAGGACGGTTTAGTAATGTTGAAATTGATTTTTCGTTACTTGAGTTGCTACGAGAAATACCTGTTGTTGCAATTGTCTCAGCACATAAGAATCATTTCGCTAATCAATCGACTGATAAGTGCAAATTGGAAAACCCAATTATTCATCCCTTTGATGACGCTAACTTTGTTAGCGAAGTGATCGTGAGGTTTAAAAATTGTATTTAAACGTTGAATGTAACGGCTTCTCCTCCAGACACCAAGTGTCTGGAGGAGAAGCCGTTACATTCAACGTTTAATTATAGTAATCCCAGACGGTGTGACGTTAAGAAATGAAATAAAAATTTTATTATGATGAATTGGGTTCTCCAAATTGTACTTATCATTGCTTATCACATATTCCAATCTTCACTCATTGAACCAATCAACTGAAAAACATGAAAAGGAAAATAAAAACTTTGGTCTTTCTCAGAATTTGTCATGTGATGATGAAAATCATGATCCTGAAATTGAAAGTACTCCCAAAACTGAACCAAGACAGGGAAGAACTGTAAACATGTTGAGGTTAGAAAGAAAATGAACAAAATATACAAACCAAGAATATGTCAAGTACAAAGGCCATCACTACACTGAAAGTATTCATAGATTTTGATTGTAGTTTTAAAATTTGAATAACTCAATTTTCTATACAGTTAGAAAGTTCGATTTTGGAACGTAGTAAGGCCTGACCCGAGACAATATATCCACAAAATTTCATTAAAATAGCTTTGTAATTTTTGGAGAATTTTTTTTTTCTAGAAATAAAACTCAAAATTTTCCGGAAAAACTTTATCCGAGTTTCCTGGATAACGAACTCATTCAAGCCATTAATAAAAGAAAGGCACTTGCTGAGTTTCATCGAAATCGGTTAATTATTTTTTGAGTTATCGGTTGGATATATAAACATATAAAAATTGAAACTGACCCCGGATATGGGTTCTAGGGGTTCTAGTTCGCGCTCATTTGAAAAATTTTTGCAAAGTCTCACCATCGATACCTCTCTAAATGTGAATTTTTTAAAATAAAAATTCACTAAAACTTGATGTTAATCAGATCAATAAAATTCCACGTTACAAATCACCTTACAATGTAGCGAAAGTAGGAGATCAAGACATGCTCTATATTTCACACCTTTTTTGGTGCATCCTCAGGAGCTAAGACTTAAGGCTTTATTACACAAATTTTTTAAGGTTAATAGGCTTTACTAAGACTCTAAAAATTGGTAGCTAACAATAACAACCGTTATTTCTTTTATTTCTTATCAGTATATATATATATATATATATATATATATATATATATATATATATATATATATATATATATATATATATATATATATAAACGTATAAAAATTGAAACTGACCCCGGATATGGGTTCTAGGGGTTCTAGTTCGCGCTCATTTGAAAATTTTTTGCAAAGTCTCACCATCGATACCTCTCTAATAGTGAATTTTTTAAAATAAAAATTCACTAAAACTTGATGTTGTTAATCAGATCAATAAAGTTCCACATTACAAATCACCCTACAATGTAGCGAAAGTAGATCAAGAATTCTTAGCTGAATATGTTTGACCTAAAAAAAAAAGAAGTCTGGACATGACAATCCAGTCACAACTTCTTCCTACATGAAAACTTTGTATAATAAATTCAACATAAAACCGAAGCCTGTAAAAAAATATACTTGTAAGTCTGTAATTCGTTCTTAACAGAATTGAGTGTGTCAAAAACATATTATGCCGACAAACAGAAGCTAATTTTGTACTCGAATATCAGGTTTCTCAGGAGGAGTCTATTGTTGAGAAAGAGGACGTACATCATCCGCCACTGTTGTGTGTGTTACGCTTTTCAAGGGCCATAAAAAGTTCGGGTGTACGAAAAGATGCCTATGATTTCAGAAAGAGTCGGTATTTAGATTTGTGTAATTTCATAAACGATACCAACTGAGATGAACTATATGCTATAGATGATGTGGATTCAGCAGTTCTATGGCTGAATAATGTTTTTATCAGGGTTTTGATAGAACAGTTCCTAAGTTTATAAATCATAGGAGTTAGCCTCTGTGGTTTACGCCTCAAATAATAAAATATATTCGGGAAAAGCATAAGTGTAGAAAACTATTCATAAGAACAGGAAACACAGAATTTAATTTAAGGTTCAGGCATTTGAGAATAAAAAGAAGTATTCACGAAGCACATCGGGCATATGTGTCAGGTTTGGAAGAAAATATTGTGATCAATCCAGGTGTTTTCTAGGATCATGTAAAGCGCTGCAGGAATACCTATGACAAGTTGTCTGAAATGAAAGTAGGTAATGAAGTTTTGCGTGATAGTAAAAGCATAGCTGATGGGTTTGCTGTGTATTTCTCTTCAGTGTATACAGAACCGGAACATGATTGGAACACGTCGTCGTTTCTTGAAGAGTTACGGAACGTAATGGTTGGTGGAGAAATATCTCAACCATTGCTACGTATTCAGAAAATTACGCCCAGAGACGTTGAAGAAGCCATCACTAAATTAAAGATTGGTGGTGCTATGGGTGTTGATGATATTCCTTCGTATGTGATTAGGGGCTGTATGGAATTTTTGATTGCACCTCTATGCTATGTGTTTAATCTAATACTGGTGAAATGCCAGTATCCCTACTATGAAAAGTTATCAAGGTTATTTCAGTTTTTAAGTCTGGCTTAATAGGAAACTCGTTGAAAATTATACACCTATTTCGATACTGTGCAATTTTTCCAAAATTTTTGAGAGTATTTTGTACTCTAAAGTATTCTCACATGTACAGGATCTGATCGTAGATGAACATGGATTTTTGCCATGCAGGTCTACTGCTACCAACCTTGCTCTTTTTACTCAGCTAGCAAGCGAGGCAATCAATGCTGGTGGTCAGCTGGACACCATATATGCAGATTTTCAGAAGGCATTCGATAAGGTGGACCACAAAGTTCTTTTGGAGAAGCTTTATATGTGTGGTTTTTCTCTTGACCTGATTGAGTTGTTTACATCTTATTCGACTGGAAGGGCACAAAATGTGATTAGTGGTAGAAGTGTCTTCTTTGTTTTCGTCACCCTCTGGGGTGCCCCAGGGGTCAAACTTGGGACCTTTATTGTTTTTATTGTTTGTCGATGATCTGCCGAAAAGTATAGCTGACGCCTGTTGTTTATTGTTTGCTGACGATTTAAAGATCTTTTGTGTTATGTCAAGCATTAGTGATTGTGAAGAATTACAGAGGAGCATTGATGCACTGTCAGAATGGTGTTTTGAGAATAGAATGTTCCTGAATATTGGGAAATGTTTTGTTTCTACTTTCACGAGACGTCTTGCCCCTGTTGAGTACCAATATACTGTGGAAGGTGACCAACTTTTGCATAGGACCCAGTTTTGGGACTTAGGAATTGAGTTTGATACTAAATTAACATTTGAGAAGCACATGGAAAAATTGCTACCTCTGGGTTGAAAATTTGGGCTTTGTTATACAAAACTCGAGAGAATTCCGTAGAGTTGAAACAGTTAAAATTATTTTCAATGCATACATACGTTCAAAAATGGAGTATCTGTCGGTGGTGTGGAATCATTTTTACAGGGTTCATTCTGATGTGGTGGAGAGATTACAGCGGAGGCTGGTTCGTTTTCTGCATTTTAAGTTTTTTGGATCTTATGCCAATTTTACACCCTATGAGAGTTTGCTTGCTGTGTTTTATATGATGAATCTTCAGAGCAGGCGCATAGTTGCTGGCCTGGTGTTTCTGTTTAAAATCGTGATGAACTTGGTAAATTTTTCTCAATTTTAGAGCAGGATTCAATTCAGGATTCCTCAAAGGAATAGTAGACTAGAGCAACTATTTTGTGTACCAAGATACATAATGCATAGTCTGTTCAGTTCTCCGATTTATAGAATGTGCTCAAGTTAGAACAAGCATGTTGACATCTTTAACATGAATTTAAGAGCATTTAACTGACTGAGCATATACACGTCTAACCACGTTCTCCTGTTGAGTTTGTTGAGTCTCCAAATTACTTGCACAAATTTTGATATGAATTTAAATTAATAAAGTAAATTTAAATTTGATTTTAGTTTTATACAATTGATGGTCTGCCTGTGAAGCCTGAAGTAGAATTTAGGCTTGCCGAAATGTTGTTTTGTTTATTTAATGTGGGTAGTAAATGAGATTGTTGAATTAGAGGTGTGCACCATAGTTATAGATTATCCTATGCAATACGTAAATGGTTTTATAAACTGTGTATTTGTATATTAAATAAATAAATAAACTAGTTGGGGGCTAGCCATGTAGGGTTTTCCTTTTTTTTTGTTGTCTGTAAAACAAATTTTATTATTTTTTGTTTACTTTTGAATACAGATTTAAGAAGAAGATGACGTATTTCAATGATTCCCTTATTTTTGAAGGTATTTAGAACAAAATAACAAAAAAAAATTAAACAAAGCTTAGGGGGCCACCAATCCCCCGATCTCCCCTACATTAATTTTCACCATACTTTGTGTGGAAAAGGGTTACAGTTAAGGAGATCAGAGTAAACATTATTGTACGGATTTTTTAATATGTTAATTCAACTTACTTGTCGACATGCGAGATAAATGGAGCCCTAACAATGGGCCTTTATGATACAAAGTTGCCTTCCCACAGCCAGGACAGTCGAGTCAGCAGTAGAATTGGAGGGGCCTGCAAGTATGCAGGCTCAGACTAGCAAGTTGGACGGAATATCACTCTTGAGAATCTACATCAGCAGATCCAAAGTCACCTCCAGAGACAATGGTGCCACGCCTGGAGTGTAGTGTATAAATAGGCTGTTCACAAGGATACGACCGTTCATTCTTGTTCCGAGTAGTAAGACTCTGCACATCGCGTGCTAGACTTTAGATCACATGTATGTTGATCGTTACATTTATCATTAGTTTATATTATTCATTTTTGTATTAAGTATTGATTGTTTAAGGTAGTAAATAAATTGTTTAAAAAAGTAAAACGTCTTAACCGTAAAGTTAAGTTGCGATATAGACATTTTATGATTATTATTCGTTCTTCATTAATGCTTATCTAGCTTGATTAAACTGTCATCTAAAGCATACTACGCTAATTTTTTAATGTAAAAATACCATGACAGAATTCGACAGCAAATTTCTGCCTTTTATACTTTTGGAGTTGCTTCCTTTCTGCATAAGGTGGTCCAATTGTGAATCAAATTACGACATACGTTGCCATTTGAGGTCGAATTTAAATAAACACCTGGTACTATTTTTGTTACAATTCAATATAAGTTACAATTGTGTAAAATAAGTTTTATGAAAAATTCTAAATATTGGTTACAGCTAATATAATAATAAATGTTAGAGGCAGTATTAGAGAATTACATATGAAAAATTATTATGTTAACTACGTTTTTCTTGTAATTTCATTTTTTTTTAACTGGAATGTAAATTTCGTCAATCTAAAAAAAACATCAAAACCCCTTAACTAAAATTGCTACAGAAAACACACTTTATCATTACTTAAAAACAGGCAAGTGAAACAAAATAAAGATATAATAAGTATAAAGAATGATTAAAAAAGTAGACTGAAAATTTTAAAATCATACAAACTAATATTCTAAGAACTATTTGTGTTTGAAATAAATAAAAACCACAGTAAAAGTGCATCTTTAATTAATTAGCTAGCCTTTGGCAAATTGTTTCCACTCTTTGTCTAAGATGATTCAACACATCTTCTCCTAGTTCTTCAACAGTTGTGTATTTACACTTCTGAAAATTGAAAATGTCGACCAGAAATCCCATTACTTGTTCCTTAAAGAAAACGCAGGTTTCTTTTAGGAGCTCATCGGGGCCTAAAAACCCCCAAGCCAGTAGTGGAGATAGTTGTTCAGAAATCGTGTAGAAATGAGCCATGAAACCAGCAGGAAACTTCAACATCCTACGTTTTGCTTTCAGGACTGACCACACAGCCGTTGTAAGAGCTGTCTCCTTAAAACCATTAGAAAGCCATCGGTTTTGAACAACAGCTGTCACCGAAGAAGGTGGTGATTCGAGATCTTCAAAAGCATCCATTAAAATAAAATCCATAACTACGTCATAAAACGTTAGAGCTTTGACTCCCTTAGTACTAAGCTCCTCTTCGAGTTCTCTCCAATTCTGCGACTCCTGGATATACTTCAGCATTGCTTCATAACCTATTAAGAACTCCTTTGGATCTCTGTCCGCATGAATCAAGAGATCGGCTAGGATTTGTCTTCCAGCATCAGCAAACCAGATATACGTGACATTATCTCTTAACATGTGCTGGAAGCCGAGTCTGAGACAGTGGAGTTTTGCTAAATACTCTCCATCAGATCCACATCTCACTAGTTCTGTTCTGAGCGTTCGGCACGGGATTCCCCCATTTTCTAATTGTCTTAATGCTGATTGGTATAGAGGTAGAGATTCCAAGTCTGGGAAGAATTCGGAAAATTCTTCGAATTCTCTCAAGTCGGCGACCTGTAATGATAGGAAAATATATTAATAACAATATTCAAACCTGGTTACCATATTTTATGTAATGTTAAACAGGCACATGAACATTTAATAAGTAATCTTAGAAAAAATCTGGGCGCAGCAAGTGCGTTATGACAGTGAATTTTTATTAAAATGTTTTTAATAGCAAATGTGTATTTTTTAATGAAAGCAGGCATCAAATTTGGTTACCAGTATAACATATATAGTAGAAATAATGTACCATATTTCATCAAATAAGCTTTTCGACACAACTCCCAAAAAAATTTTTTACGCATGAAAATTTACAAAAAAAATTTTCACGAAAATCCGAAACCATTTTTTAAATAACTTTTAGCATCCAGGCCAGCATCCTCGTCTGCAGTTCCCGGTCGTCCAGTTCGATCCATACGATCGATGCCAGGCATTCTAACAGCGCTGTTATCGAAGAACCTGGTACCTCTACGCGTAAAGTACAGAGACGAACTGGTGTCATCACGTCTACTACTCATAGAATTTTAAAAAGGTATTCAGACTGTCCAAATTTTGGAACTGCGTGAATACGCAAGGCGCAAGCGATTTTGCGAAATTATGTTAAGAAAAATCATACAAGATCCCAATTTCTGCGATAAAGTTTTATGGAGTGGCGAGTCATAACTACTATAATCTTTGGGCTACACTGTTCACTTGGTTTCATAATAATATTGCTCTTTATTTTAAATCACGAGGCTTTTGAATCTTAGGGTGGCCACTATACCCACATCTCCCCTATAATTTGGAGAACCCAATCCAGCGAATTGGGTTCTGCAAATTGTACTTAACAGTGTACGATTTTAATAAATAAGTATAAGTACATAACAATAACGTAATTACCCGATCTTGTGCAGAAGCAAAACTCTCCCCACCAGAGAGATCTGTATCTAATCCCTGTTCTGAGGGTCTATGAGCATTCTCTGGCTTGAAAAGAACAGAACGTTCATCGAGGAACAGCATCTCCGATCTGTCCTGGAGTTCTATGGCGGCTTCCAATAGCTGATTGAGGTCCCTGCAGAAACCTGTTTCTTCTGGACTAAGAACGGCCAAAGGTCCAGCCCCCTCCTTAGATTTGTAAGCTGCCAGAGCATCCTCCCAATAGTTAATACACGTCTCCAAGGCTTCCATACCTAAAATTAATAAAAAGAGATGGTATTACTTACTTGACATATATGTATGGCAGAAATATCAGTCTTCGAAGTTCAAAGTTGATATCCAAACCATTTTTAAACACATATTTGTAAAACTAATTTTGTTTTAGACGATTCTGCCTTTTCTAATTTTTCTTCAAAAATATTTTGTTATGACGTATGAGAAGATATAATATTATCTGCTAGGTTGCAAAATTGTAGTCGCAGAGCGACATGATCTGTAAAAATCAAAATCACTACAAGAAAAATCTCTAGTAGTTGGCCATAAGTCTTCGGACGGGAAGGCAGGGATTTCGGCATCAAGATAGTAAACTGTACGAAACCGCTGTGTAAAATTATACGGTAGTGCGATTGTTTAACAGCTAAATGTATAAAAGTAAAATTGTAGGCTTGTTGTACCATCCAATTTGATTTTATCCAGGGAGGAGGGCGTTGTACTTCAATTTTTGTCGCATTTGGATGAATTGAGGGCTTGTGTCTCGAACGTTTCAAATGTTAGCCAATGCAGGAGAGAGTGAGTGGTCAACCCATTGGAGCACCTCGAATTTGTTGGTGAAACTTGTTTTTGAAAAATTTGTTTTTGAAAAGGAAATAAGTGTTAGACGTGCTATGTTCTAGGAGGGCTAGGGTATCGTGTGAAATATTGTTTTAATTTTTGGAAATATCGAGGGTTTCTGATAGAGGAATATTAAACAAAAGAGATGATGGTCTTCGACTTACGATTATGATTGAAGCCTATCATATCCTTATTACAAACACACAAAATGACCAATAAATCAATTAGACAATTTAACTACCCATTTACCTGACCGAACAAATACCTCTAAGCCGCCTAATCCTCTAAGTGCCGCTACGAAACTACCTGACTTAATAAACCATAGTAAGCCGAATAATTACCCTGATAACGAGCCAGGTAGACAAAACGTCGAGCTTTAATAAATTCTAGACGCAGTTCAATCCGAGAACCAAGTATAGTGTACTCTGGATTATTCGTCTGCGGATTATCCCGTTTGCGGGTTATCCGGTTTGCGGATTACCCGGTTTGCCGATTATCCGGTTTGCGGATTATCTGGTTTGCGGATTATCTGGTTCGCGAATTGTCCGGCTTGCGGGTTATCCGTGCTGAGAAATTCAAGAAAATGTCAAATCAGGAATATGTCAAAATTTATATTTTTTTCGTTTCTTCTCGTACAAATATAATAACTATCCCTAATAAAAACCAACGACCGTCTAAGTACGGGTATGCCTATTATAAATACTACGTTGCAAAAATCATGAGGAAAATAAAACTGTAACTGTCACAGATTGCTTATTTTGTTGTGATGAATTTCTATTTACCTTCGAACGTCATTGTCACTACTATAGGAACGCCGAGAAAGATCTATATGCCGGAATGTTTATGTTAAGGTCATAGATTTTAATTGCCCCTATCTTTTTACACTTGCTATCATTTGTGACTGCATGGTCGACAGGGTAGGAAGGAACAAAATAAACTTTTCTTGAGAAAGACATAGCTGTTAAACATTCTGGATGCACTTTCTTTTCAATTTATGAAGACCACCGAAATTACCTAGTTCGTCAGTTGATTTTCGATTACAAAGCGAGTTTGTGTGTTCACGGTCTATTTTCTATTAAATTCGGTATACATATGCAGTCTCAATCAATGTTCCGCTGAAACGAAAAAAAAAACACGTTTTAACCATGAAACAAGAACTTGAAATCATCATTATTGATCTACAGTATTTTTTCATTTTATATATATATATATATATATATATATATATATATATATATATATATATATATATATATATATATATATATATATATATACAGTATCGCCCATTTGATATGGAAACACCTCTGTAACTTGATTTTGAGGAACAAAAGATATAAGATGAAAAACCCTATTTATGCTGTGAAAATATTGTTCTCTCTGTCAGCTGAACAAGGCCTACTAATGCAGTTGTTCTATGTCAAAAAATGTAGAAAAGTGCTAGGGATCTATAGACTTTCTCATTTTCTGTCATTTGAGAACACGTTAAAAAAACGCGTTATAAATACAAGTTCTAGTGGTGTTTCCATATGCGAAGGGTCACACAAATAACCCTCTCTGAAATGGTTAATAATTCTTCTTTTTGATAAAATTTGGTATATATCTATTTTGAGGGATGCCGAATGCAGAGGCGTACTTATTTTCCCCTAAAAATGGCCCTATTTTTTGACATAGAAAAACTGCATTAGTAGTTGGTCAGGTGACATAGGGAACAATTTTCACAGCATTAATAGAGTATGTATAATGTTATATCTTCTGATCTTTTGTACATCAAAATCGAGTTATAAATACAAAATTTACAGGGGTGTTTCCATATTAAATAGGCCACACTGTATATATATATATATATATATATATATATATATATATATATATATATATATATATATATATATATATATATATATATATATATATATATATAGTTAAGGAGATGATAGTTTTCGAAGTAGGCGGCTTTCTGAAGTTTGGTACGTATATGTTTATATTCTCTATCGAGAATAGTTGCCAATCTTCTGTCAACGAATCAGTGACGTGTTCATATTGTTGCGTTTTCTCCGGGTTCTGGATAAGTGAGACTTTAAATTTTAACAAAACAACTTTATTTACTCTCTAAATATGGATACAATAAAAGTTCTAGAATATCTCTCCCACAAAACACTTAGTTTATCTGGCCTTACAATCACTAATTTGTACAAAAGTCACTAATACACTGAAACTACAGTCGCTACTCTATAACACTTCACACTAGTTACTGCTTCTTCGAGTTCCTTCAACATTCTCTAACTGAACTGAACTAACTTGGGCTGGCTTGCTTCCGCTTTTATATACTCGCCGTACCTTCCCCTCCTTTCTAGAGCGTTTCATTCCAGAACGTTCCAGGACCTTCTTTTACTAGAAGGTTCTGTGAATACAGATCGGTCCCGTGTGTATACAGGGGGATGTATATACAGGATGATCCAAATGTGGTCACCACTCCTATGTTACACAAGAGGTGTTTCTCGAACTATAAGAGCTCTCTGCGTATACAGGGTGTAAGGGTTCTCTGCGTATACAGGGTGTATATACAGGGTGTTCGGAATGTGCAGACCTCAGTTATCCGTTCCGACGGGGTACAAGTTGGTAACTTCTTTATTTCTGGTCCTAGAGGGTTGAGACTTCGCCTGAGGGGGGTCACCCCAGGCACCCCCAGGGGGATGGGGAGGCGGTGTTGCCAGACTGTGCAAAAATTCCCAGATGTTGGGGGAAATTCTGGATATGTGGCAACACCGCACCTACGTCTATTGAAGTGCTTTGTAACACTATAGAGTACCTAAAAAATTTTATTGCAAATAATTTAAAAAATATGGATTTCGGCGTATGACGTGCTTTTTCACATTTAAAGGTAATTTACTGGAAAACCGTTTATTTTATGAAAAAAAACCCTTAAAATACAAAAAAGTTTTGAAATTTACTCTGTAATATTCTGAATATGTCGTTTTCGTACAAAAAAAAAGAAACATACATACAACGTACATTTTTTTAATAAGTATTCTTTAGGTACCCTGTACGAACGCCACTGAATTCTTGGCAGAGGCACGAAAAATATTATTTGATCAAGAATATAAAAAACCTACATACCCCAAATTTCAGAGAACCACCTACTTTCAGCACTGGTTTATAGCCAAAATGATTATTTTTTACCATTTTTCAACGCTCGAACGAATCCCGAACGAAGGGAAATGACATAATGGTTAATAAGACAATACGCTGTTAAAGTCCCGCGATTAAGTGAAATCCGAGGGTATATATATATATATATATATATATATATATATATATATATATATATATATATATACATATATATATATATATATATATATATATATATATATATATATATATATATATATATATATTGTTCAGAAAAAATTCCGCGGTCATAAGTGTCCGAAGTACCTGGTTCTCGGAATGAAACGCGTTTAGAAATTATTAAACTCGACGTTTCGACTCCTGTTTTGGAGCTATTTTCAAGAGATTAAGGAAATGAGCTGCTTAAGGTCTCAACCTGTCTACTTCCCAAATCTCACTGGAAATCGTCTCTACGGTCTCTAAATGTTCAACCTTTCATCCAAAATTCTCTACACGGATACCTCGCAGATTCCTGTTTTATAGACGATAATCGAAATATTGATTCGTCGATGTTGTAATTTGATCTCTTCCAGTTTTTTAATGTATTCGGTCCTTGTTTCGCCCACTTTTAGAGTCGTCTCGAATAGATTCTCTGATCTATTTGATCTGCTTTGGCCAGAATATTATTTATGAATATAATGCTCTATTTTCGTCATATACAAGCAGTCATGACGTTTGTATATAGTCTTGGGTGATTGCTCTTTTAATCCAAATTATTACTTTTTTTTTGCTCTAGTTTTATATCACTCAATTCCACGAGTTTACATCTTCACAAAAACTACAACCATGAATTAATTTACGCACAACTTCGCAGATACTTGTTATAAAGTTGCAGGAATTTGACGGTAAACAACTGTGATGCAGCATGTTTGTCTTTCTTCCGTCGTATCATCTAGTGTGCCTTATATACAATTTGAAAAAACAAGTATTACGTGAAGACACCTGAAAACTCACGGGAATTTTGTTTCGAAAAGTTACCAACGTGATTAAAGTTTGGTTAGAGGTGTCACAAACTTAGATACAGTACATACTATATTCTTCAGTGAAATGCTAACAGGAAAACTTACGAATTCTATTTACATAGACGTAACTACATCAGATATGCGGTGCATTGTCTTTTGACTTTGAATAAATAACTTTGTTTCCATTCGGTCTTACCAAAGTTTTAGTTTAGCGCATCTTAAATTATAAAATACGAGTGTATATTGATATCTAGTAAGCCTGGACACTTTCCAGCGCATAAAAATAAATAATAATAATAAGTTTTTATTTGCTCTACAACCAAAATAAAATAATGTAAAATTCAAAGAAAAAAAATATAAACCTTTAATGTAGTACAGGGGCGAAGTTCAGTGTAACACATAAATGTGTGCTCTGCTCTTTCACTTAACCCCAGCATACACATTCTCCACTATTTACTATATATATATATATATATATATATATATATATATATATATATATATATATATATATATATATATATATATATATATATATACTGGAACACCGTAGTGCGAGTCATCAGTCAAGAACCCCAAAGAATGGTCACAGATCAGCACCTCATCCAATAGGTAAACAATAAGAACGACAAAAGGGTGGAAAAGTACAGTACAAAGAGGAAGGAGAAGATGAGAATGGAAGAAAAATCAAAAACAAAGAAAAGAAAAAACAGGGTACCTGCTTAGACACACACACACACACATATGCACGCACATGCACCACTGTCTACAATGCAAATCCTAGTAATTCTCTTCACTTTATAAGGGGCATGCTTGTCAAACAATCCAGTAATAGTGTTAGTAAGTATCGCAATTTTTCCATCAATATCTCCCGTGTAATAAATGCCATCAAGATTCGAGAACATTGGGTCACCCATAAATGAGTCATTATTCAAATTCTTGTAATCAGTGGCCTAGTGGTACTTAGGTGGCAACAACGCTATTTGAAAGTATTGTAATTATACTTGATTCCTGAAACAAGCCATTTTACCGACCTGTGATCACAGGGCGTTTACATACAAAATAAAACTGTTAACTAACAGCAAATGTCGCAATAGTGGTTGTTTCGAACAGTAACGTGTTACTTATTAAAATGGGTGGTAAAACTTATCTGCCTTCTCTCAGCTGTTGTATTCATTATACCCAGACGTCTTTGTTAGAGTTTAATTAGGCAGCAATCCAATTGTGATGCAAATGGAAAACCCACACAATAAAGCCAGCATAAAAGAAAATTCAGTATAACAGGAAAAATCCAGTTTATCAAAACACATCCAGTCTATCCAGAAAAAAATCATTTATAATAATTCCCAGTCTGAAAATAATAAACCAGTCCTATGTATACGTATTCAGGGGTTTTAATTATTTAAAAATGGTGTTTTGTGATGAACTTAATAACCCCCACTAAAGTGGTATATTGTACAAACCTTGCGGTACAAATATCTAACGAAAAACTTTATGAGATCCAGCAACTGCTGCAGGTAATCACATCCTATATTTATCAAATTTTTTCATCCATTATCTGTTTTCCAATATACCTATTTTTAAACTATTCTTTCCTTTCAAGATAAGAAATTTGCAAGTAAGGACATAAGAAATATGCCGATAAAAATAAGGCTGATAACAACAGGCAAATTGAAAATATTTCAGTGAACATAAAATTTCAAATTCTTTATCTAATATTTTCTTATAGTCTGTTTCCAAATTCATTGTTGTAAATATATCGGTGTCACCATATATTTAATCCTGTCTGAACAATAAGCTTTAAAAAATCTGAAGGTGACGTTTAGAACCGTCACAAGCTTGCACTCTTTCTAAGTGATGGAAATAATATAAATAGTCCTTTAAGATACTCCAAACTAACATACCCTAATATGGATATTTAGAGCGAAACCGGTCTGCGGTTCTAATTGTGGTGAGAATACATCTCGCCTTACATACATTGTCCCTGTATTAGGAAAGAAGTGGGCCAGGCTGACAATTTACAAAATTGTTAGTTGGTTGTACACAGTCTCTATTTTATAACATTTTGTGTTATTTGGAGCTGTCGTGATAACATACCACTTGGTTCCGCAAGGAGATGGCGACTCCTGTCTTACATCTCACTATGTGCTGTGAGGTTGGCTATTTATATATAGGTGTTTTCTCGCTGCAATTAGTATACCGTACTCTAATTAGAGCGAAACCGGTAGCGGTTCTAATTGTGGTGATAATAGATCTAGCCATTTTTTTTAAACATCTTCCTCAAGCTGTGGCGTTCTAACTGTAAAAGAGCGGCCGCCTACTGTGCTTTTTGCAAACCTACCGGTTTCCCCCAACCTGAGATGCAATCTTGTAAATATTTCTGGGCATGGTATTCGTCTTTCAGGAAAACGTTCTAGATATAAACGTCTTGCCTCTCGCGCATTTGCGTTTGCTACACCGTACTTAAATTGAATTTGAGCCGTTCTTTGATTGGTAAAATTTCAAACAGGAGACACATGTACTGAAAAAATCAAATGTGATTGCTTTTTATTTTATTTTTTATTCCAACAACACACCACGAGGGCTTACAGCCTAAATACTATCGTACCGTGGGTGTCGACAAGGAGGAAAGAGGCAACTTGTTAATTCTGGACCTGAAGGTTTGGAGGTTCAGGGGAGAAGGAAAAACATGTGCCGGCAAGGAATTCCACAACTTGGAAGTCCTCGGGACAAAAGAGCGGGCATAACAAGATGTCCTATGTCTGGTGACCTGGACAGTAAAGGGGTGCATTCGCTCTGTTCCCCTGGTAGATCTGTTGGGGGCAGCAGTTGGAGGAACTATGGATGAAAGCTCCTCTGAGCAGTGCCCGTGCAGATATCTATAAAAGAGAGAGAGGTCACCAACGGCACGTCGGTGGGCAAGAGATGGCAGTCTTTGGGTGAGGGTAGGGTGCTTTTGAAATGTCTAACAAATATCACTAGAATATCGTTTGTCATTAAATACATAAAATTAAAAATAGAAAAAAAAAAGGCTTTTTAACACCAGCATTCAAAAAACTTTTGTACCTACCACGTTTTCCTCTTAAAATTACGTGAGGACACACCCTCCTTATTTTATCAGAAAAGTGAGGAAACACCTGTATAACTGAATAAAATTTTGTTTTCTTTTGTAACATAAGTACTTTTAAATATCCCCTCGTATACTGGAAAAATATTGAAAAGTAAATGATATAGCTATTTTGAAAATACGGGGAAAATGGAAATAAAACTAATACTGAGTACAATATACGTATTTCATTTTCTTGTCTAATATTAAATATTTGTAACAGATTATCACATACAAAATTTGCAAGTCTGATTTTGTTTATCTTGTTTGGGTAAGTTGTACATGATACTCATTTGCAAATAATATTGTATTTTTTGATAAATTACATTACGTTTTGATGCAATGCCATAAATGGAAAATAAGGATGAAGATCATTTGTCAAATCATGAACACATACATTTATAAGATTATTTTTATTGCACTACATCATAATGAAATGTGTGACTACATAATAAAGATGTCACCTTTTGACCTCTGGTCTCGAAACTTTAAAAATATACGGTGACGTTCAGGATCTGACATTGGCCAATTTAAGTTGTAACACCAAAATTTAAACTGCAACAAGTTTCGGTGTTGTCAAATGTAACATGTATTTTAGGTAAGGAAATAAATTCAGTATATTTATTTACTTTTAGTGAATTTATCAACTTTTAGTGAATTTTCGTAGAAATAATTTACTAATGGAGAGATCTCGACCTTCGACTTTTAAATGTTGTAAAAATTTCTTCAAATGAATGTGAACTAGGACCCCTAAAACCTATATTCGAGGTCAGTTTCAATTTTCATATGTTTACATACATATATATATATATATATATATATATATATATATATATATATATATATATATATATATATATATATATATATATATATATATATATAGCGTGTCCCAGTTTATATTAGCAGAACTTTAACAGTCAATAGAACAGATCATTTTAATAACAAAAAGTTAATATAAACACCACCTCCCATTTGCTTCCTAACGGAGATACAGGGTGTTGAAATGTAATATTTTTGAACAATCTTTTACAATATCTTTGGAACGGAGTAAGATATTTGCATGCAATTCCGTACACCTTCTATGTAGATTAAGATTATTGTTCGGTAATATTCCGGTCCCAAATGATATACTGGGTGTCACTTTTCAGGGTTCCGTAGACTATTTAAAATAATAGAACTTCTTTCACGTACGCCACTGACCTTTTATAATACCTCTTTCTTAAAGAACAATCTCTTAGTAACATTTTTGGTTGCTTGTAGTTTTATGCTATATTGAGCAGTTATCGAAATATTACTAGTTTTTTAAAGCAGTTTTTTAATTTTCTGCATCTCCCTTAGGAAGCTAATTAGAGGTTATGTTTATATGAATTTTTTTCTCAAAATGAGCTGTTCCATTGGTTGTTAAAGTCCTACTGCTACTTCCTAAGGGACATACAGGGTGATCACATTTTTTGTAACTCTTTTTAAATTTCAACACATATACACATATACATACATACATACATATATATATATATATATATATATATATATATATATATATATATATATATATATATATATATATATATACATATATAGTAAAAATTCACTATAATCCTAACGTAACGTTCAATGACTTTAAATTTGTAGTTACTTTTTAGAAACTGAAAAACTGAAGTTTAATATACAGTATGAACGTATGAACGCATCCATACACATTTATTCGACCATAGAGTAATATGCGTTTTACATTGACATTAATATATTAACCGTCAACTCAAACCTGACACTGGGAATCAATCACTTTTGCCACTCTAGTACAATTGTACTAGATCTAGTACTTTTTAAATACTTTTGGTACTCTAGTACCACTAAGTGAGTGGTGGACGTGCCGCCACCTAGTTGCGGAACCAAGTAGTATGTTGTCACGCCAGCTCCAAATAACACAAAGTGTTAAAAAAATAGAGACTGTATACAACCAACTATTAATTTAATGAATTGTCAGCCCTGGTCCATTTCTACCCCAATATAGGGACAAAGTATGTAAGGCTAGATGCATTTTCGCAACAATTAGAACCGTAGACCGGTTTCGCTCCACCACTCATCTAGTACCCTTGAGCAAAAATTTTTTACTTTTTCGATGTAACACAACAATCAAGACATACCTAATGAAACAACCGAATTTCAAATAATTACAAATTAGCAACATGCTAATACTCCCGCTTGACATTGGAATGAAATCGAATTCGAGAGTGTACCGATAGGTAACGAATGAGACTATTTGGAAAAGTTACCAATTTTTTTCTAAAATTGGCGCCACCGCCACCCAGCATCTTTGTCTCGCGTCTCAAGTCACCAATGTTCGGTTGCTCCAGTCCGGTTGTTCCGGGCTATTTGCTGAGTTCGAGATTCAGCTCATTAAATAAATCTTGTAGTAATAATATTGATAGTAGTAATAGTATTAATATTCATTTATTTTTAAGTTTCGTTAATTCAATGTAATCAAGTTTGTTCAGTTCAAGAAATTAAATGTATTTTTTTTCTGATGTAATCGTTTTTTATTTAAATTTATATGGACCCTATGAATCTTATTCTGATAAAAATCTGGTACTTTTTTGTGAAATCTAGTACTTTTTTATTCTCAGTCTAGTACTCATGGAAGAAAAGTTCTGGCAATACTGAAATAGATCCTACTGTCTACATAGAACAAAGCATTGTTTAATGTATTTGTAACGCCTATTATACATACATTTTATCTTTCTGCTCTCCTTCTTTATATGAACCTTAACTATGCCAAATCTCACACTACTCCGTGCGCGCAATGTGCTTAACAACGTGTACAAAGTTTTTCTTCATGCACCTATTATAACCCTATATAATTGTAACCACATCCAAAGCATCAGAGAAGGGTCTATTTGAAATTCATTTTCTGCAAATACTTGAGTAAAATGAAGGACAATGATGGCTTACGCTGAAACTTAAGGCTTTATAGCACACACTCCCTACAACATTTCTGCTACATTGCCCGTATTAGTTTCAGGTTCTTTAGCTAGAACATGTCAATCTTGACGTTTTGAATCCCGACTTTGACGTTTTAAGAAGAAAAACTATAATGCTTATAACTTTTTTTCTTTTAACGTAGAGATGCTAATTTTGACACATTATTTTATTTTTATGATGTAAACCCACGTACCAAATTTGGTTACCATAGCTTTGTCGTTTTCGGAGATATTACAATTTAACGAAATAAAACAAAATTTTCCGAGAAATACTAGTCCGATTTTCCTGTGTAACGAAATTATCTAAGCGACTTTCAAAAGGAAGGCACTCAGCAAATTTTAACAAAATTGGCCCATTATATATATATATATATATATATATATATATATATATATATATATATATATATATATATATATATATATATATATATATATATATATATATATATATATATATATATATATATATATATATATATATATATAAACATATAAAGTGTGAAACTGACCTCGGATTTGAGTTCCAGGGGGGTCCTGGTTTGCGTTCATTTGAAGAAATTTTGTCAAAACTCGAAAGTCGTGATCTTTGAAAATTCACTAAAAACGGCCTACAAGGATGACGCTGTTGGGCAAACTCAAGTATTTGAGTGATTTTTCGGCTTCAAAAGAGGTGAAATGTCAATTGTTGACAAGCCTCGCTCTGGTCGTCCTTCCACGGCTCGAACCGATAAAAATGTTGTAAAAATTCGGGAAATCATCCTCGAAGATCGACAACGGACCACTGACCAGTTGCGGAGCAGTTTGGAGTGACTTGGAGGTCTGTTTAGCGATTTTTAACGGAAGATTTGCGACGAAAAAGGTGTCTGCCAAATTCGTGTTCGACTTCTGACTGCTGAACAAAAGGAAGGTCGCATGGAAGCATGTTGTGCTTGGGAAGGAGAGTTCCGAAATGATCCAAACTTTTTTCCAAAGCCATCATAGGTGACAGCTCATGGTGCTCCAGTTACGACCCTGAAACAACGCAATGATCAAGCCATGGGAAGTCTCCAAGTTCGCCTACCTCCAAAGAAGCTCGTAAATTGAAATCAAACTTCAAAACAATGCTGATTTTTTTCTTCGGTGTAAGAGGGGTTGTCCTATATGCACAATCAACCAAGGGTTGCGGTGCTATCGGGGCGGCAAGGCCGCGGACGAGCCCTGAGGGGAAAAAAAAAGAGGGGTTGTCCATTCAGACTTCGTTCAACAGGGTCAGACAGGTAACCAGGCTTTTTACCTGGAAGTTTTGAAAAGATTGCGCAACAGTTTGCAGTGGAACAGGCCTGATTTGTGGCAGTCGGGCTACTGGTTTTCCACCATGGTAACAACCTTGTTCACTCAGCCTTGTCTGTGCGCCGATTTTTTGACTAAAGAATGGCATGACACCTCTGCCCAATCCCCCCTATTCATCCGACCTTGTCCTTGCGACTTTTTATTTTTGCACTGTCGCTTTAATTATTCTTCGAATAAAATACCCGATATATATATATATATATATATATATATATATATATATATATATATATATATATATATATATATATATATATATATATATGTTTGATTATTTTGCTTTTGGTGAGTTAATTTCTTAATTTTTGTACACCAGCATGGTCGTAATGACTCCATAAACTAGTACTACAACACCAACAACTACTACCACTACTACAATAATTATTATCTTTGTGAATGTGTATATACAATTCTGATGTGATATTTTATTATTATATCATTTTTCAGTTTTTTAGTATCCTTGATTGATTGTCGTAAGACTTTTGTTAATTTTGTACTTCACTTTGTTATACAGTGGATATACGTGCGATAAAAACCAATATCTTTTAATCAACTTATACAATGTTATAAGAGTGTATCCTTTGTTATCCACGATGATTATTGAGTACTTGAGTACTCATGATCCTATCAAAAGCAATCACCATTCACCATTACACATGACTCGGATCGTACAATTACTTGCTTCCTAATAACGGTGGCAGAAATTTATATAGCACATAATACTGTATATACGAGGTTAGAGTGATAAGTTTGCAACCTCAGAACAGCTCAAAAAAGAGTTTAGACACGATTAACTGAGCGGTATGTGGTGTAGTGACCTGCAATCTCTATAAATCCTGGTACATCACACAGAGATCTTCTTAGTTGGATATTTTTAATTAATAAGTTGTTGTTGTTGTTATTTTTGTTTGGCTTAAATAATCAATAAGTTGAATTAGCAGAAGCGCTAAAGGACAATGTAGACAACAAAAGTCTGGACGCAGCAAGTGCGTTATGGTAGTGAATTTTCATTAAAATGTTTTTAATGGCAAATATGTCTTTTTTAAAATAAAAGGCATGTAATTTGGTATAACCTACATATATAGTAGAAACAGTGGACCTTATTTCATCAAAATAACTTTATTGTTTGAAAAAGTACAATAATTTTCAGAAGGTTAACTTAAAATGTGAAAAAACTGGTCCGATTTTCCTGGGCAACGAATCTCTTCAAGCTATTTACACACCTGCTAAAATATAATTATCCACAAAAAGCTTTTTGACAAAAATAAATAAAAAAAAGGTTGGATGGAAGTTTGAAAACAATTTCCTTAACGAAAATTGCCATTTCTTTACTAAAATTAGTTAAAAGTAATGTTACACAAAATATTATGTTTTTTTATGAAAATTTTCTAAACTATTATTTTCACGAAAATTAGAAATAATGATTTTTTTACAATAACTTATACATTTAGTATTATCAACACTTCACAAAAAATCTTCCAAAAATAATTTGTTCAAAAACACAAAAACAAATTTGCATAATCTTTTTTACACTAAAACTTGCTAAAAAAATCATAATATTCAAATTACATATATAGCTAATATGTATCTAAATTTTCGAGTGTAATGCACATTCTATAATATAAAGCCGCGTACCAAATTTGGTTGCCATAGATTTGTTATTTCCAGAGGTATAAAAATTTTCCGGAAGAAAACCTACAATTTTCTAGGAAAAACTGGTACGATTTTCGTGACTAACGAATTTAACCAAGCCAAGTAAAAGTAAGGTACTCACTAAATATGATCAAAGTCGGCCTATTATTTTCTGAGTTACCGGTGTGATATATATATATATATATATATATATATATATATATATATATATATATATATATATATATATATATACATACATACATCTATATATAGCAATGTATTCTACGGGGCCCAGTTCGCGCTCATTTGAAGTCATTTTTTTCCAAACGCAAAAGTCGCGTTCTCTTTTTAAAGAAAACTCACTAAAAAACCTAATAGCAAAATGACTATGGAAACAAAAGAAAAACCACAAAGATAAAATATTCTGGTTAGTGAAGATTCACTAAAATCCTGAGGTAACGTTCAATTACTTCATTAAATTTGCAGTTACTTTTTAAGGAACTGAGAAACTGAAGTTAATATTTAGTATGAACGTATGAACGCATCCATATACATCTGTTCGACCATAGAATAATATGTGTTTTACATTGACATATTAATATGTTAACTGTCAGCTAAAACGTGGCACTGGGAATCCTACTGTCTAATTAGAACAAGGCATTGTTTAATCTATTTGTAACACATATTATACATAAATTTTATCTTTCTGCTCTCCTTCTTTAACTATGCCAAATCGCACACTGCTCTGTGGGCACACTATGCTTAAAAAGGGGTACAAAGTTTTTTCTTCAGGTATTATAACCCTATAATGGAAGCGACTGCAAAGTTAATCAAAGTAATGAGTCCTTTTCACTTGTTGGCATTTCTGTGGATCGAAATCTCAATTGGCAACAACATGTCACATCAATTGCAGAAGCAGCTGCTAAGTAATTAGGTTTCCTCTTCCGGGCTCGCAAATACTTTTCACCAGCTAATCTCTATACCTTATATACCTCACAAATAAGGCCAAACCTCGAATACTGCTTCCACACCTGGGGTGCCGCTGCCGCTTCTACACTCGCTATCCGGGACTCCATTCAGAAGAGAGCTATACGTCTCATCGGTGATCCTACCCTCACCCAAAAGCTGCCATCCCTTGCCCACCGACGTGCCGTTGGTGACCTCTCTCTCTCTCTCTCTCTCTCTTTTATAGATATCTACACGGGCACTGCTGAGAGGAACTTTCTTCCATAGTTCCTCCACCTGCTGCCCCCAACAGATCTACCAGGGGAACAGAGCGAATGCACCCTTTTACTGTCCAGGTACCCACACATAGAACATCTTGTTATGCCCGCTCTTTTGTCCCGAGGACTTCCAAGTTGTGGAATTTCTTGCCGGCACATGTTTTTCCTTCTCCCCGAACCTCCAAACCCTCAAGTCCAGAATTAACAAGTTGCCTCTTTGCTTCTTGTCGACACCCACGGTACGATAGTATTTAGGCTGTGAGCCTTCTAGGTGAGTTGTTGAAAAAAACTAACAGTTAAACGTCAAAATAAAAGACCAGACGTTAGAATAGATTACATTTGTAAAAATAAAAATAACTATATATGGATATTAACTCATCATTCTTTGTTAAGTAAGTTCTTTTGGCCCCCACCTCGTAGATATTAAAGGGATTAGTGTACAGAGTCCAAGCAATTTTAAGATGTTTACAGCTCCGGCCATATCTCCAGTATAAATGGGCAAAACAAAAACGACACCACTTCTTGATATTTACTGCTACGTTATTTATTTTCTCCACTCTTTCTTTTAAATCTTTTAATGGCAACACATAAAGAACGAATATAAATCAAGTGTGATGATTACCCAAGCCAATTTTCTGCCTTTTTATTTCGTTGCAATCAACCCGCGCTATTATACAGCTTGTAATTTCAATTCTTTGTTCTATTGTTCTTAAAATCGCGATAATAACCTGACAAAAGACTACTGACGCAAGGAGTGGCATAGTTACCCTTTAATGATAAAAGTAAGAAAAATACTTATAAGCTATAACAACGTGTATACTTTTTTTAGGTACATAGATATTTATAAACAAACTCCTCCTCCTCTACCATTTATAAACTCTGATTTTCAATCAGCAATTAAATTTAATATACAGAATGTTCCTAAATATCATGTATAAATAGAAGGTGGTAATTAACTGGCTTATTTCATGACTAAAAGTTCATATAAACATAGGCCCGTAAACGCTTCGTTATTGATCTACAGGGTGTTGAAAATTTCAAGAGTTTCTTTTAGTTTTAGCAGTAATGAGCTGATCCATGTATATATATATATATATATATATATATATATATATATATATATATATATATATATATATATATATATATATATATAATATATAATATATATATTTGCTGCCCACAGTATTTTCTGAACACTTCTTTCTATTTCTAACCAAACATATTGGACGTAGACATTGACACAGCGATAACTCAAAAAATAAAACTCTGTACGCAGCAAGTGCGTTATGGTAGTGAATTTTCTTTAAAATGTTTTTATTGCAAATATGTGTGTTTTATTTTTAAGAAAGCAGGCATCAATTTTGGTTATCAGTATAACCTATATAGTAAAAACATTGTGCCATGTTTCATAAAAATAACTTTATTGTGTGAAAATGTACAAAAATTTCCAAAAGTAAACTTAAAGTGTTCCCGGAAAAACTCGTTTCTTGGTCAACCTTATAGGTTAATAGCAAATTGAGCTATTCAAATTTGAAGCATTTAATGAAAATTCGCTACCATAACGCACTTGCTGCGTCCCGAATTTCTTTTCTTACAAACATACATGGCTGAAAAATTCAAAAATGCAATAACATAAGGCGTGTTTGATTAAAAAAAAAAAATTTGTATCATCAACGACTTATGGGCCATCCTGTGATTGTAGAAATAATGTTATAAGATGTAGCTCAAGACACCCTATAATTAATATATACAAATTTTCTTCATATCTTGTATAATAACGGATATATTGAGCTTTATTGACTTTTTACGAAAATTCGACAAAAATTATATACCATTAAACGATAAACTCTAAAGCTAAGGCTACTGCCAAGCATCAGAGAAAGGATCTATTTGAAATGAATTTTCTGGAAACATTTTAGTAAAATGAAGGACAATGACGGTTGAAACTAAGACTTCAGAGTTTGTAAAACATCCTTTTTGAGACATTTGATTTCCATATCCCGTATTAGATTCCAGTTCTTTGCCTAAATGTTGCCGATTTTGACGTTTTAAATCGCAACTTTGACGTTTTGAGGAAAACCCCAATTTATTTTTCTTTAAATGCCTATAACTTTTTTGTCTTTTGACCTACATAGCTAAATTCTGGTAGGTAGCTAACCTATAAGGATATTAACTAGCGTACCAAATTTGGTTGCCCTTACTTTGTTAATTCCAGAGATGTAATTTTTTGCGAAAGAAAACACAAAATTTTCCGGGAAAACCTGGGCAGATTTTCCTGGCTAACGAACTTATCCAAGCCATTTGCAAAAGGAATTTTTCCACCAAATTTAGTCAAAATCGGCCTATTATTTTTTGAGTTATCGGTGTGATACATATACATATACATATAAATATATATATATATATATATATATATATATATATATATATATATATATATATATATATATATATATATATATGTATATATATATATATATATATATATATATATATATATATATACATACATATATATATATATATATATATATATATATATATATATATATATATATATATATATATATATATATATATATATATATATATATATATATAAACATATAAAAATTAAAACTGACCCCGGATATGTGTTCTAGGGGGCCTAGTTCGCGGTCATTTGAAGAAATTTTTTCAAAATTCAAAAGTCGGGATCTCCTCATTAGTGAAATTTTTTTTAAAGAAAATTCACTAATAGGCCGATTTTGATAAAATTTGTTATGTACCTTCTTTTTGTAAGTGGCTTGGATAGGTTCGTTAGTAGGAAAATCGGACCAGTTTTTCCCGGAAAGTTTTGGGTTTCCTTTCGGAAAATTTTTGTATCTCCGAAAATAACAGAGCTATGACAACCAAATTTGACACATACGTTTCTACTATTAAACTTACCCTACATACCAAAACTCAGATCTCGAAGTAAAAAAAAATGAAAAACATTTAAAGAAAAAATTTTGGGAGCCACTGGTGATCAGAGGAAAGCAAAAGAACAAAATATTTTGCGTGATTAACAAAGCCAATGAATATTACATACGGCGGTTAAGTTTTCTTGGCGCAAAAGTGTCAAGAAGTAGCAGAATTTTTTAAATAATTTTTCTTCTTGAAACGTCAAAGTCGCGATTTGAAACGTCAAAATTGGCAATTTTCCGACAACGAATTTGAAGCAAATATGGATTATGTCGAAAAAATCTCTTAATAAGTGTGTTTCACAAAGCTTTAGGTTTCAGCTTCAACAATCATTGTCCTTCATTTTATTAAAACATTTTCGGAAAATCCATTTCAATAGACCATTTTTCTGATACTTCGGCAGTAGTTTCCGCTGTTGAGTTTATGGTTTAATAGTCTATATTTTAGTAAACTTACGTAGGAAAAATTCGTTATTAAGAAGACCGCGACATATGAATTTTAAAAAGATTTTTTCAAATAAGCGCGAACTACAATCTTTACAACTTATTTCATAAATTCCCGACATTTTGTCCGTGCTATCCTTGTCTTTTGGGTTACCTAGCAAGTTTTTTAAGGTATTTTTTGTCGAAAATGTTGCAAAAAATACCTTAAAAAACTTGGTAGGTAACCCAAAAGGCAAGGATAGCCCTCATTGTCGACTTTTTCCTAGAGAAAAATGTACACGTCGCCAATTCTAAAAAGTTACTTCTACAAAACTTAATATATGTTGTAATTGTAACATATCCATATAAATCTTGTATATAGCAGTGAAAACACAATCAAAGCTTAGCAAAACAAGCGTTATCATGAGATTAACTTAAACAACAAAAAAAAAACTTTTTAAATACCTACTTACTGCAGTTCAAGAATTATTTATAGGCTCCGTTTTTCAGGAATTACGAAGTGACAACAGCATTGCTCCTACCATCAGTTGAGGTGATATATTGAGTGTAGTTCGCAAGGGAAGACGTGAGTCACTATAAGAACATTCAACTTGAAACATAAATCAGGAAAGACAGAATTTCGAGTAAGTTCTGCAACTTGCGAAAATGACGTCATCTGGTTTGTTTACACAAAACATTGAGACGTATAAAACTGTAGGTGGGTACGTAAGCATCTCATGAGTTTTCTTAATAGCTGATGACATAGAATGACCTCAGTTCTTGCATATGGATGCAGAAGATATGCATGAATATTTAATGAGGAAGCATCATTGTATTTACGTAGCAAACATGTTTTAGCGAATCATGTAAACAATTTTTTGTAAATTTTGGGGAAACAATTTCTTCAGCACATTTTCGCAAGAAAAAACTTTTTATGGCAATTTTGTGTAAGAAAACATTACCTATCTAGTTTATTAGTGAATTTTTATTTTAAAAAAATTCACTAATAGAGAGGTATCGATGGTGAGACTTTGCAAAAATTCTTTCAAATGAGTGCGAACTAGGACCCCTAGAACCCATATCCGGGGTCAGTTTCAATTTTTATATGTTTATATATATATATATATATATATATATATATATATATATATATATATATATATATATATATATATATATATATATATGTATCCAACCGCTAACTCAAAAAATAATTAACCGATTTCGATGAAACTTGGCAAGTGCCTTTCTTTTATTGATGGCTTGGATGAGTTCGTTAGTCAGAGAAATCGGACGGGGTTTTCCGGGAAAATTTTGAGTTTTCTTTCGAAAAAAAATTTTTCTCCGAAAGTAACAATGCTGTTTTAATGAAATTCAGTATATATGTTGCCTCAGGAGAGATTGTACTGCGTACCAAAATTCAAGAGAAAATTGAGTTATTCAAAGTTTAAATTTTCTTTTGAAACAATTTTTTTTCTCCAAAAATTACAAAGTTATTTTAAAGAAATTTGGTGGATATCTTGTGCTAGGAAATATCTTACTACATACCAAAATTAAACTTTCTAGGATTATAGAAAACTGAGTTAATCAAATTGTTATAGCTCACTGCAGTGTTAAAATCAATGGTATTTGCCTCACTATGTTAAACACGTGCCTGGGGGAGTGACCGAATTCATTCCCAGTTGCTTTGTTCTACTCATATTCTCTGAACATGTTAAAAGACGTGGTATCTACTTCATTCCAAGTCACTATTAACCGACTATTTATGAAATCAAATAAGTATATTAAATCGATTGTCATAAAATATGTTGTGTATTAAGACTAAGGGAAAAAGAAATCAAACATATATAACTGTGCACATTTTGATTATATTTTGGGGTGTGCGGCACCTAGCTCATTAGGAGAAATCGCCACTGCTTGAGAGAGGTATTGTCACAGCATAATATCTTATTAAAGTTCATTTGTAAATAGGTTTAATTTTTATATCTATATATATATATATATATATATATATATATATATATATATATATATATATATGAATATAGATATATATTCATATATATATATATATATATATATATATATATATATATATATATATATATATATATATATATATATATATATATATATATATATCCGTCTGATAACTCAAAAATAATTAACCGATTTCGATAAAACTTGGCGAGTGCCTTTCTTTCCTTAATGGCTTGGATGAGTTCGTTATCCAGAAAAATCGGACGGGGTTTTCCGGAAAAATTTTGAGTTTTCTTTCAAAAAAAAATTTTTTTCTCCGAAAGTAACAAAGCTCTTTTAATAAAATTTACTATATATGTTGCCTCAGGAGAGATCTTACTACGTACCAAAATTCAACTTGCTAAGTTTAGAGAAAATTTAGTTATTCAAATTTCAATTTTTTTTCTCCGAAAATTACAAAGTTATTTTAATGAAATTTTGTGGGTATCTTGCTTTAGGAAAGACCTTACTACGTATTAAAATTAAACTCTGTGTGTGACCGGTAAATGCAACAGATGAATTTAGTTGCAGCCCTGAGAGAGAGTTTTATCCATAGTATGTCTTTTCTTCCAGCTTCTAAATTGGGGAGTCTGGTACAGGGTAGATTGCTACGGACGTATGCGCACACGCATCCATGCAATCTAAGGGAGTAAGGAGCTCATACCCCGGGAAATTAAGGTGATTAGTGGCAGTTTTGGCACTGATTTGGGTTTCGGTGAGGAAGAGGAGTTGGGGCCTGTTAGCCTGGAGAAAATGGTGGACGGAGTTCAGGTTAGAATTTAGGCCACATATATTCGAAAAGGATATAGAAGTTTATAGAAAATTGAGTTATTTAAATTTGAAGCATTTAATAAAAATTCACTACCATAACGCAGTTGCTGCGTCCCGAGTTTTTTATACTTTTGTCTTAATCTTTTTCATTAAAATGCAAGATCTGGAGAGACACACACTGGCAGACATTTTGATATTTATGCATAATTTTCTAGCTTTTATAATCCCATTAACAAACATCTTGTATTATATTAACTTTTCTTATAAAAGTAGACACTAACTGAGACATAAATCACGAACAAAAGGCTCGTTGAAATACTCCGATCGATTTATTATAATGAAGCAACATTAAAACATAACGTACCGTATAATGTTTATGATAATGAAACGCGCAGTTCACAACTGGTAATGTGCAGTGTTCTCACCTTACATTGAACAGTCACTTTCGCGCAATTTGCAGCAGTAAATCATAGATTTTTACCGTAAATTCTATCCTTATGCGTAATACCATATACACTTTCCTTTTATGGTATACCTTACATTAAAATAATGTACTTTGCTAGACTCTCGCAGTTGTTATAAACTGCGTCTAGCGACGCCAATGCTAGTGACCTATATCATTACCAGTTAAGAACACTCTGGTGGTAGATATACACATTTCAAAAACTGAAATTTCAGAAGCGAACGGATGGTGTTTTTAAGCAATTTAATCACACACGTCGTAGAGCATTGGAACAAGTATTAAAGACAATTAGCTTAACTCTCCAATGGATGGACCTGCAAGAATAGTCAGGAATCAAATCGATTTCATTCTTGCTAAACATAGATTTAGAAACTCCATATCCTCAGCTAAGAACTAACCTTTGAACAGATATCGGTTCAGACCATAACCATGTAGTTGCCACACTGAAAACCAAACTCAAGAAAAAAAAAACATAAAATAACTGGACATAATGACAGTAAAATAACAACAAATAAGAGAAAATACTACAATAGGCATCAACCTGAGCCTGCAAGAGATTACAATATCAAATGAAGCAACAAGCAATATCAACCAAAAGTGGACAAATATAAAAGAGGCAATAACAAAAGCAGGAAAAAGAAACTTTGACACCGACAAAATCAAAACACAAAGAATGGATTACAGAGGAGATACTCCTACTAATTAAACATTGAATGAAAGGTTTCTCTCGAAACACCAAATTTATTTAAAATTTACTTCCTGACGAGTTTCGACACTCTAAGAAAGGTCTGTCAGAAAAACATTAGTTTTTCCGGTAGGCAATTGTGCATCTAACATGCACAATGATGACAAGATAATCTCACATAGTAAAATGCCAACCAATAGTCAAGTTAAAATCTAAGAGAGCTACAGATACAGTAACACTAGTTAAAAATATGTTAAGTTAAACATGCAATTAAAATTAATAAAGCTAAAACATCAGAGCAAATTGAAAAGCGTTGAAAGCTACAAAATTGCAAAAGTCTACTATTTGAACATTAAGAATTCAAGTCTATTGCAGAAACACAAAGCAAAGCCAATGAGTGAAACTGACAGGTTAAACAACACAATTGTACTAGGGGCCCTGTAACACTACATTTGAATTTGCCAGAAATTTGTCCTCAAACAAAAATCAATGAAAAAGATCGGCGATTTTAAACGACAGAAATGATGAGGGGTGGCCACTGGCCATTGTGCAAACTTGAACAGGCAGGATACACCGGCGCAGGTGCAGAAGAGTAAAACAGAAAGAAGTGTCAGAAGCGAAACATGTCAATGACAAAAGAGTAGAGAATGGAAGGAGAGCCATAGAGCAGCCATCTTCAAATCATCTGGTCCGGTAGAAAAACCATAGAGTTCAGTAGCACTGTTACACCAATTGGCTATAGAAGGAAGGAAAGTTAGTTACATCAGTGTTTCAAAACTTCACTGGCTTGGTATTTGAAATGTTTGAAAATCTCAATTTCTTCTAAGACGAATTGTTCTACACCAAAACTTGAAGGATGTAAGATCTCAGCATCTGTATTTTTTTAAAGCAGTGACCACTCTCCCTCAAATGGCAACCAAAGACTGACGTGTCATTATTGAGTTGGTTTCTACTTCTGAGGTGTTCTGTGACTCTGGTGCCCAATGATCTTCCGGTTCTTCCTATGTACACAGCTTTACAACCGGGGGTGCCACATTTTAAGTGTTAGACACCTGACTTCTTCAGGTCTGGGATGTTATCTTTGTTGTGAATGAATAAATTGTTGACGGTGTTCAAAGACTTGAATGAAAACCAGACATGGTCACATTTGAGAGCCTTGACAATGTCGTTGGAAACAGGACCACAATAGGTGAAAGGGAAATACGATATCCTCTCAGGTTGAACGAGGGGTAAACTGGTGCTCGCTTCTATCAAGAGCCGGCGGCTCTTTCTGTTGACCATCTTATCGACTATATTGAGTGGGTACTCGTTGTTGACTGCGAGTTGTTTGATGAAGTTTAATTCTCTGATGAAGTCAATCCCCGACAGTGGGATTCTGAACAATCTGTCAACCAAAAATCTGAGTAAGGCCATCTTGTGGGACATGTGATGGCAAGACTTGAATGGAATGAGGTGGTCTGTCTGAGTGGGTTTTCTATAAATGTCAAACAATATGCTGTGGTTAGTCCTCTTTAACTTCAGGTCGAGGAAGCTTATGGACGACTCAGCTTCAACTCCATCGTGAAATCGATGTTGATGTGCAGGGCATTAAGCCAACCCTGGAACAGGTGGAGCTGCTCTACGGTACCAGACCAAACCACCAAAATGTTATCAACATAACGTGACCAGGAAGAAACGTACCTCAAATAGGGATCATAGTCTCTAAAAACCAGTTCCCCCTCAAAGAAACTCATAAATACCTCTGCGCAGAAGGGTGACAAGGGGTTACCCATGGAGAGACCATTTTTTTAGACGAAAATTTTGTCATCAAACAAGAAGAAATTCTGAGCCAAGCAGACCTTGACCAAGGCACGGAGAGCCCTCTGGGATTCAATATCGAATGAGGAAGAGGTAAGTAAACTCTTCAAGAGTAGGAGAGTCTGATTTACTGGGACACTGGTAAAAAGGTTAGTGACATCGAAAGATACCAACAAAGAATTATCTCCCAGTTCTACGTTGCTGAGTCTACCTATCAGTTCTGAAGAATTCTTAACGGAGTAAGGTGACTGGAAAGTCAACTCAGACACCAAGAGGGAGGACAGGTATCTCGACAACTTGTAAGAGATGCAACCAACAAAAGATACCACAGGGCGGATGGGACAGCCCTCTTTATGAATTTTGGGGAGGCCGTATAGGTGTGGAATTATGTGATTCATAGGGAACAACTGTATATAGGTTTCTGAAATCGAGGGAGCGTACTTATCGAAAACCTTCTTGTACTTAGAAGCGTAGGAAGGAAGTGGGTTGTAGTTAATGGTTGAAATCCCATTATCTCTTAGGAAGGTGAGAACTTTAGAAATGTAATCTGTCTTATCCAAGACAACAACGCAATGTCCTTTATCAGCTTTCGAAAGAAAAAGATCATTACTAGCAATAGTTTCTCTCAAGGAAGAGGCAACCTTATTGAATGGGCAGAAGTCTGGGGTTGAAGCCCTAAACCTAGAAATAATCTCTGTAACTTTTCCACGTAGAAATTCCGCATTTTCAACTCTCAACCTTCTCAAGAAAACCTCCTCATACTTGATAGTCTCAAACATCCAAGACTTCAATTTAAAAAAAATTATCTCCGAAAATTACAAAGCTATTTTAATGAAATTTTGTGGATATGTTGCATTCGGAAAGACATTACCACACACCAAAATTCAACTTTCTAAGTTTATAGAAAATTGAGTTATTCAAATTTGAAGCATTTAATGAAAATTCACTACCATAACGCACTTGCTGCGTCCCGAATTTTATTCGAGTACTTCTCCAGCCCAGACGCACAGCAACAGGATAGTTTTTGCGGGTCACGAGGTGTCAGGGTGGCAGAAGGTTAAAGGGACACAATCAGGGAGCCAAGCGCCAAGCAAGTGACAAGGCACAGAACAGACAGGAGAAGACGCACAGAATAGGGCAGCATACAGACCGCGAAGACAGAGAACAATCGACCCGGAGTCCATATGTTGAATGACGTAGTGATTCCGGGGTCCAATCCTAGCGGAGCGCGAGACCCCACTTTAGCGTCTACCCGTAAAACCGGCAAAACGAACTAAGACCCGCCATTTATCGTTCGGCTGTGGTGTTGTGTATGTGTGTAGTTCTCTCTCTGACGAGTTTGTCACAGAAAATCGTTAAAAGTGTTTTGGTGTTTTGTAGTGATACTTGTATATCAGTGTTTACCATATCTTTGGATTTTTATATTGTTTTTAATAAAGAGGATATCCCTTTATTACAGCTTTGGTGATAGAAAAGGTAGGCGCTTCGCGCTCAAAAGATTTATTCAAAGAGCGTTGGTTTTTATTATTTATTTACACCTATGTTTATTTATTTTATTAACTGTTTCTTCCCTAATCAAAGATTACTGCATTATTCGACGATATAATGCGCTCCAGGTTACTTTGACCTTGGAAAAGCGGAAAGTGCGTCTCATTTCCTGCAATGCATCTAAAGAATTTAATAATAAAACTTTAAAAGTTGCCAGAAACATTGTACGACTGTCATTACTAATAAAACTTGAAGGTATTTCTCCCAAGTTTTCTTCCTAACCAATTCACTCATTCCTAGTGGTTTTTATTAAGATTTTAAATTACGACAAAGGGTAAAAGTTTCCTTTTATCCACGAGCGGTTTTTAACAAACTTTTGATCTCCTGCTTCCGATTTTTTGGAAGATATAAGGAAAATGATCTTGAAAAGGCGTGAAAATGTGTTTGTTTTGAATAACTTAGATCTGTAATTTTTAATCATTATTTACTGATTACTTCTTTTATTTTTATATATTAATATTAACAAATTAATACTGTACAGTGATTTTGTTTAGAAGAGCTATATAAAGACGGATAAATTAACTTTGAGGATTATCGATGAGGGATAAAATACTTGGTGATTATGTGGTAAATTTATCTGTCATCTGTCATTTCTGTGAAAAGATTTACATTAATAAATACCAATCACAACAACATTGCGCAATTCTGGATTAAATATACAAGTTTTGCCTTAAAATGAATAGAAATTGTACAAAATAAATATTACAATATAAACTGAGTTAACCATAATGTTAAGTAGGGGTGAATTTGCAGTTTACCTCTCGGACAGTTGTAGATAAATCAACTGCGAATAGATAAAGTTTGGCATCTTACATTCTTGCTTTTTTGTCGTTGCTGAGTTATTTACATTAAAAAATTATTGTTTTCAAATTTCTCTTTTTTTCGGTTGCTACACCCATACCCCTGCAGTTACCTATCACTATATGTTTCTCAGGGTACATTCCGCCGTGTTTTTCTTCGATGTGGATGTTTTTCTTTCGACCCTGCATGCCTACAACCACCCTTAATGCATAAACCACATGAAATATTCTTCAGAACAACCCCCAAGAAAGTTATGGGCGAATACGGGGTAGACAGGGTGTAAAGAAGATTGGCTGCAAAAAGTGAAAAGGGCAGGTTTTAGAGGTCCGACTAAGCTGTTTGTTCGTATTTTCCACTCATATTTCCTATTATCTTCCCCGCCCAGCACCCTTATTCAATCCTGGTCCGGGGACTTTCTTGGAGGTTGTTTGCAAGACATTTTTCTTGTGATTTGTGGATCCAGGGGGGGTTCTAAGCATGTTTGTCAATTATTTTCTAAAATCTAAAAACCCTTTAGTGGTAACTTTACCTAAGTAGATACCTGCATCACAGTCTACAGGCGATGTCGCATTTGTGGTCGCAACCATGACTTCCCTCCAGCAGCTGGTTTCATTTCATTGCAGTAGCCAATAACAATAAAGCGTAGGCCTTACTACCACCATATTTTAATGCTGTTCTCATTCCAATTGGGCTAGACTTTCCAAGGGTTGTCTTCCTCTGCGCTTTTTCCAAGTATGTGCCCTCCAAAGAATATGAAGAATATGGCTAGAAAGTTATTATGTCTGATAATACGACCAACAAATATTGCCTTCCTTTCAATTTCTATCAGCAAAAATGTTTTCTCTGTGTCACACTTTTATTTGCCTTTCTATCGCTGCACCATGTTGTGCAATTTTTCTCCATGTCCGCATTTCAAAAGTTTCTATTATTTTCATATCGTGCTTATTTGACGCCCAGCTTTCCGCCCCATACATTAAACACTGTACGTATAACTTGAGCTGTACCTCGTCCCCAGGATCAAGTTAAAATTGTTTCTTAGTAATAAGTGTTTTGTCTATTTAATGCTTACTTTGTCATCCCCGCCTTCTCAGTTATTTGTGCATTTACGATCAGCCGTAATAATATTTATTTATATTGTGCTCGTAAAATTTCAATTTATGTCACTCACACTTTCAAATTTTCATTTTAGAATTAATCACGCTAATTAGTTTTTGTTTTAACACTTCTCATTAATTTTAATTCTCTATTATTGATTCTGGAACAGAAATTATAGTTTTTTTGGGCATTATTTAGAAACATTTAACGGTTTTTCTACAACAGCAAATTTTGTCTATATTGACATTATGTCCTAAGAACTGTGGACATCTCTACTTGTACAAGTTGTTGCCCGTTTAGCTGTATATCTATTTTTGCAGTCATACTATCCTAAAGCCTAAAACCTAAAGCAACAATTTGTTTGTTTAGCCTAATTTTTGATTAAGATGTTGATTTTAAAATACGAAAAACAAAACTCAGTGTGTGTTTATTTACTTGCTTTGTTAAAAATGTTATTGTATTGTTTTCTTCACTATGACCGTCATTTCAAATCCTGCTATATGCCAGATTTGTATGTAGTGCCACAACAGAACTCCCCATTTTAGCCATTTTGTTCATATTCATTCACCCCACTATTAGGATATAATGAAGACGTTGATGGTTAATAATAACCAATTAAAAACCTGGATTATATATATATATATATATATATATATATATATATATATATATATATATATATATATATATATATATGTATGTATGTATATATAACAGTTGGTCTTTTTCGTGACCAATGCATTTTCTGTTGTTCTGGGTCAAATTTTCGCATGAAAGTTTCAAGTTGAAGCATACAGTGACACTAGGTACTATTAAATTAATAATTACCAAGAATAACTTGCGGCTTTTTTGCTTAATAAAGAAACCGGATTTTCAAACTTATTATTAAGATCTTTTATAACCGCTTCAGTGATTCACAAAGCGTAACGGTATGTGAAACAAATTTCTTAATTTGATGTCACGTTATAGAATGAATTGCGGTTCAAATAAATAAAATGACAGTCGAATCTGACATTCAAAAGTGAAGAATTTAAGGCTTTTTTTATATAGATCGTAGGAGGTTTGTTATATGTTTCCTTAAGGGAAAGCTTTTGGCGGTTGTTAGAACCGTTATTTGTAGATAACCTTAGATTTAAGAATTGCTTTTTTAATAGCTTATCTTTATAGAAATCTGTTTTTATCGAGATTGTTTCGTTATATAAATATGATAATTTATAGTTTGGTCGCTATTATTTGAACACTGTTATTATAGTTATATACGATACTCGCTACCTACTGCTGGTTATAAACATAGACATATATCTATGGTTATGAACATATATCTACCAAGGTTATGTTATGATAAATGAAAAATAATTTATTCAGATGAGTAAACTAAATAATTCACAACATAGTTCTTCAACAGCAAATATTTGATATTATGTTTTGTCATTTTCCTTAATGAAGTAATATTATGATGAGCACTGATAAGTACATTTGGAGAAAGAACTGATGATCGTTTCACTAACAAAGTTATCGTCATCAGAGGATCAAAAATTACATTTTTCATCTTACTTATTAGTGCTCATACGAGATTCCAATCTTCACTTAGCTACTTTCAGAAATAATGGAGTGGTGTCTTCTCAAAACTTAAGATGCTGGTCCGATCAAAGTCCAAATTGGTTAATACATTGCAAAAGGATATGTTCCCGTATTTATTATGAACACTCTGTATCAGATATGAGCATGATATTGTGTGAATTGATACACTAGGTGACTCTTAATCCATTGGCGTTCTAATATTTGCAAGATACTCAGTAGCGTTTACACAGGGCACTCCCCAAAAAAGTCGATTGTTTCATTTTTTTGCACTGAAGTTGTGAACACTGGGTATAAGTTACTTCCATAGAAATCTAGTGGCGTATGATCTGGGTTCCTGGGGACCACTCTGTTGGTCCTTGCTTACCGATCCACTTTCCAGGAAACCAGTCACTTAAAAACTCGCGAACAGGACGTGCAAAGTGCGGTGGTGCACCGTCTTGCTAAAACCAAATATCACCACTTGGCAAATCAGGATCATTTTCATTTGGAGAACTTGCAGCAAGAGCAGGAATAAGCCCGCTCCTTAGAAAATTATGATATCTGCCCAGTGAGAGTCTCGTCGAATAAGAAAGGACATATGATTCCATCGTGGACTATTCCTGCCCACACGTTAACTTTAGGAGGTTGTTGCGTATGTGCTTTAGTCATCCAGTGAGGATTCTCCCCACTCCAATACCTGTGATTTTGTTTATTCACTGTTCCATTTAGCCAAAATGATGCTTCGTCCGAAAAAGTAATTTGTCGAATAAAATCCGGATTAAGGTTGCATAAATCTTGCATTATTTCTCAAAAATGCATTCGTCAGTCAGGGTCAACTTCAGTAAGTTCGTGCAGCAGCTGTATTTTGTAAGCATGGTAATTTTCTCATCGAGATGCAACAGATGATTCGAGGATTCTTACCGATACTTAATAAAATATCAAGTTTTACATCTTCATCAATTTTCTTAGGACGCCCTGCACTTTGCATGTGTTAATATTTCCACTTTCTATAATTTTTCTCGACTTTGCTCACAGTGGATTGGCTGATACGTCTATCTGGATAATTCGCGTAAACAAATTGCACACTTCTTGCCATCTTATGGTTTTATCACCGCAATGCACCTTATTTAAACTTAGAGTGCAATGTAATCATCCGGAGACTCAATCCGGCAAAAAGCAGCTTGCCGCAGTTATTTAAGAAAATAAGGAAAAGCAAAGGACCCAAGTTTGAACCCCGAGGAACTCCAGACGTTGCAAAAAAGTTTTCGGAATGATGACTACCATAGACGTACTGAGTTCTGTGTTGGAGGTAGGAACGAGAAAAATTAACCAAATGAGAGGAGCATATCAGTGTGTCCAGCTTCGACAAAATGCTCTCATAATGAATTATGTCGAAGGCCTTTGAAAAGTCTGTATACATTATATCGACTTGACCCTGTACATGCCGAACGTTGTAAATATATCTGTGGTGGAGGTAGGAACGAGAAAAATTAACCAATTGAAAGGAGCATCCCAGCGTGTCCAGCTTCGACAAAATGCTCTCATGATGAATTATGTCGAAGGCCTTTGAAAAGTCTACGTACATTACATCGACTTGACCCTGTATATGCCGAACGTTGTAAATATATTTGTGGTGGAGGTAGGAACGAGAAAAATTAACCAATTGAGAGGAGCATCACAGCGTGTCCAGCTTCGACAAAATGTTCTCATGATGAATTATGTCGAAGGCCTTTGAAAAGTCTATGTACATTACATCGACTTGACCCTGTACATGCCGAACGTTGTAAATATATCTGTGGTGAAGGTAGGAACGAGAAAAATTAACCAATTGAGAGGAGCATCCCAGCGTGTCCAGCTTCGACAAAATGCTCTCATGATGAATTATGTCGAAGGCCTTTGAAGTCTGTGTACATTACATCGACTTGACCCTGTACATGCCGAACGTTGTAAATATATCTGTGGTGGAGGTAGGAACGAGAAAAATTAACCAATTGAGAGGAGCATGCCCAGCGTGTGTAGCTTCGACAAAATGCTCTCATGATGAATTCTGTCGAAGGTCTTTGAAGTCTATGTACAATACATCGACTTGATCCTGTACGTGCAAAACGTTGTAAATATATTGTGTCGTCACAATGAAATTGGTACAAGTGGGACGTTTTGGTAGAAAACCGTGTTGAAGGGAGATATGTAACATATACTGCACAATAAATAACCAACACATTCAAATACTTCCTGTCTGTTTAATGAAAAAGAACTATGTACTAAATAAATCGTAACGCCAGTATTGAAGTACTGTAGTAATTTGGATATTAGAAGTCAGTTCACGTTCACGTACACGAAGACCGTATTACGTAATTGGGACATTTAACTTTAGTGTTTTCATTTTCCAAATGGAAAAATTGCTTACTGCTCGTGGACAAATTCGCTGACACCGTCTTTATTGTTGAGACCCATGTTAAAGATATTATTACAACTCTTATAACAACAATGACGTTTGTACGTATCAACATATATTAACTAATTTAAAGAGATGTAATTTCTATTTTTAGATTGTTCTTCTGTGAACTAATGTTACAATAAAAAAATCCCATAACGCAATAAAATGCATTTTTTTCTTTTTTACTGTACTTTCAGCGATAATTCCCACACGCTTGGCTAGAAAAAATGCAGCCATGATTGGCTAGTTTCACTATTATTATATACAGGATGGCGCATTGAAAACGAAACAGACCGATTTGCGTCCAGAATTTTTTTTTAAGATACGCTGAAACACCTCAATTTTAATATTGAGGGGGACATGTTTTGACATAAAACTCAACTTTGTCACATCAACCCCTTAAGGGTGGTGATAACAACCCTTATATTTTAAATAGGGAACATGGATCGAGTGTTACATCATTTGAAAGCTTTTTCTTTTCTGAATTCAGCACACTATTTTTTTTGGAAGTTTTATCAACTCGTTTAAAAATTATTCACAGTTGGATTTGCAAGAACGTATTTTATTCATTGTGATAAGAAATGCACTAATTAGTCAATTTTTCGTTAAAAAAAACTAAAAACAATACCAAACGTTCAAAAATGTTTATCAGTTAAGTAAGTCTTCAAATTATTGACCACCAGCTTCCATACAAAAGTAAAAATTTTGTTCAAAACGAGCTCTGACATTCTGGAGCATTTGTGGAGTTATTAGACGGCATTCTTCGACAATGCGTCATCGTAATTCTTCCAGAGACTCCAGTTCTATTGCGTAAATTCTACTTTTTAAATGGCCCCATAGAAAGAAGTCTAAAGAAGTTGAATCCGGTGATGTAGGGGGGCACTCAATAGCACCTCTACGCCCAAACAATTGTCCTGGAAACTTTCTGTTTAAAAACTCCCTAACACGTTGTCAATAATGCGGAGGAGCTCCATCTTGTTGAAACACTAAATGATTTTCTTGATAGCGATCATCATTTTCAACAATGTCAATTAGTAGAGGATAAACGATATCTTCTAGTAACTCCAAATACGTTTCGCCACTCAAATTGCCATCAAGAAAAATTGGTTCGATTAAGCGGTCTCCAAAAATGCCAGTCCAGACATTCAATTTCTGTGGAGTTTGAGTGTGGACTTTCTTGGATTATTATCTGCCCAATAACGACAATTATGACGATTGACTGTAGAGTTTAATAAAAACGTACACTCGTCTGAAAAACAGATATTGAACAGAAAGTTTCCGTTATCAGCTATTCGTGCAGTCATAACTTCACAAAACTCCAGCCGCCGATCAAAATCATCTTCATTCAGTTGTTGTACAAGATGAATTTTATACGGGTGAAATTTATGATGCTTCAATATTCGCTGAATAGTTCTTCTTTTGATGTTTGAAACAGTGACCAATTTTCTCGTGCTCAAAGTTGGGTCTGCAGCAATTTGTCCTAACACTTCAATCTCAGTAGTCTCATTTCTAACCGGAAATTCACGTTCAGGATCCCGTTTTTTTGTTGGCTACTGAACCACTTTGTCGAAACTTTGCAACTAACTCCAAAATGTATTTTCTGTTAACATGGCTGTTCGGATGTCGTTCATTAAACAAATTTGCGGTACGGTTGGCACAGTCATCGTTCTTGAAAAAAAAAGAGTAATTATTTCAACTCTTTCTTCTACAGAATACACCATTGTGAAATTAATTTTCGGTAGTACTACCAAGTATCAAACCGACCGATAAACTGAAATAATAAACCGCATTTCTCTCATTCCGATAAGAAATGTTTCGATAGTCAATTTTTTGTTTACAAACCAACAAAACATTGACTATCAGCACATTTTTTATCGGAATGAGTGAAATGCGTTTTTGCATCTTCAACTGTGAATAATTTTTAAACGAGTTGATAAAACTTCCAAAAAATTAGTGTGCTGAATTCAGAAAAGAAAGAGCTTCCAAATGATGTAACACTCGACCCATGTTCCCTATTTAAAATATAAGGGTTGTTATCACCACCCTTAAGGGGTTGATGTGACAAAGTTGAGTTTTATGTCAAAACATGTCCCCCTCAATACTAATTGGCGTGTTTCAGCGTTTCGCAAAAAAAAATTTCTCTGGACGCAAATCGGTCTGTTTCGTTTTCAATGCGCCACTCTATATAAACAATTGACTTATTTTTGTCTTAGGAATGTGTTGTCCCCACATTTTGCAGACCGCAAAAGTTTTATTTCTATTTAAGGTTAAGACAAATGTAATAATAAACTGTATGTATTCTCTGTACTAAGTCGCAAAGTCGTATCATTAGTATTTTTTATTTAAGCGACAAGAAGACGGATCGCGAAATTTAACGCCAAACGATAAAAATGTTATCTGTCGTAATAAAATACTCTTGCAAGTAGCTGTAGGAGATAACACTGCGATAAGCTCTTGTTTGCCTAAGTTATTTGCTACTTGTAAATATTGTGATTGTTATATCGTTTCAAATCAAGAAGAACCATATACGATAGGAGTTCTATGTATAGTGTATTACTCACTGAAATGCCATTTTTGAAAAACCGTTATTTATAGTATATACATTCACTATCTAATTATCGTAATAATAAGTACCTATCAGTATATAGCATGGAACATGATTCGTGACTCGACGGACACAAATAATATGTCATTGCAGCTTCCAACCTCGGTATATTGGCCTTTCTTTGACGCTTGATATATGATACTTTCGTCTGCAACAAATTAAAAAGAAAAGTTGAACGAGACGCCGAGCCTTCAATTAGATTATTTTGGAATGTGTTTTTGGCACTTGCGTCGGTACATTTCTTGGAAATTATGACAGTACATTGGCCTTTTCAGTTAGATGAACATGCATTTGTCCGCAATGAAGGTTAATGTGAGAAAAGTTTTAAACGGGGAAAAATATTTTAATATTCAATGCAGACGTCGAGACTCTTGCTTTAAAAAATGCTTATCTTCTCTTTGGAAAGCGGTTTCGTTTTTTTTTACGATACCGCAAGATACGAGAAAATTATATTATGTTTTGATATTGTGTCAGTTAAGCCGCGAGACTGTTCGCTAATGTCGGTTATCAACCATAGTTGCCGAAAAAAAGTCGACGTTAAATGAACAACGAGTCCGGACGCAGCCAATGCGTTATGTTAGCGAATTTTCATAACATTGGGTTTCAATAAAAATTGTTAAGTAGTTAAATAACAGAAGTTGGAATGAATAAAAAGTCTGGACGCAGCAAGTGCGTTATGGAAGTGAATTTTTATAAAAATGTTTTTAATAGCAAAAATGTCTCCAATGCCAGCAGACATCAATCTGATTACCGGTGTAACCTATATAGTAGAAACAACGTATCATATTTTATCACAAATAACTTATTGTTTGAAAATGTACAAAAAAATTCCGAAAATAAACTTAAAATGTTTCCGAGAAAACTGGTTTCCTAGCCAATAGACCATGGGTTAGTAGCAAATTGAGTAATTGAAAATTGAAACATTTAATGAAAATTCGCTACCAAAACGCACTTACTGCTCGATTTTTTCTTACAAACATGCATCATATTTCAATAAAAAATGCAAAAATGTAATAATATAAGGGTGTTCGAAAAAAAATTGTAGGCATCACCAACGACTTATGGGCCACCTGTGATTGTTAAAATAATTTTATAAGATGCAGCTCAAGACACCCTATATAATTAACGTATACAACTTTTTCTCGTATCTTGTATAATAACAATTATATTAAGCTTTACCGTAGAAATACGTCACCCTGTATATATGTAAACAGATAAAAACCGAAACTAAACCCAGCTATGGATTCTAGGGGGCCTAGTTTGCACTCATTTGAAGAAATCTTTTTAAAATAAAAAAGACGCGATTTAACGAATCTTTTCTACGAAAATTAGCTAAAAATTATAGACCGTTAAACCATAAACTTAACTAAAACTACCGCCAAAGCATCAGAGAAAGGTTCTATTTGAAATTAAATTCCTGGAAATATTTCAGCAAAATGAAGGACAATGACAGCTGAAGCTGAAACTTAAGCGTTTGCAGAACACTCTTCTTGCGACATTTTCTTTACATAATCCGTCTTTGTTTTAGGTTCTTTGTCTAAATGTTGCCAATTTGACGTTTTAAATCGCGACCTTGACGTTTTGATGAAACCCCCCAATTTTTTTCTTTAAATGCCCATAACTTTTTGTCTTTAAACTTACAGACTTAAATTTTGGTACACGGTTCACCCTTTATAATACAAACAGTCGTACCAGATTCGGTTGCCCTTACTTTGTTATTTCCAGACATATAATCTTTTCCGAAAGAAAACGCAAAATTTTCCGGGAAAACCTGACCGATTTTCCTGCCTAACCAACTTATCCAAGCCACTTGCAAAAGGAAGGTGGGCTGGAGCGGGCGAAGAAATTGGCGTTAAGCGGGCTATTACGAACAAAGTGGACTGTAATTTGCGTTTGTTAATTAAGTAACGTTTTTAATGAAAAGAGAAGGGGCAAAAGCAGTGGAAATTGATGCAAACTCGTGAATGACCAAAAAGCCACTTACCTTTGTGAATTTCTTCTCTTGTCGAGTACTGGACTCACAGAAACTCGTGCGTGTCCCGGAAAAGGCTATCCTGGGTTGCTGGTGCGTTTAATGGATTTGTTAAGGCTGGTTTGACTGTATCACACACACATATAATTTTAAGGTAGCGGTACTATACGATATCGCGGTTTTGCGTTGCTGACTGCTTAAGTTGTGTTCTTCTTGACGATTCGTGGAATTCTGGTCTGTTCTTCTTATCGCAAAATAAAGATTATAAATTCCACTGCTTTTACACTATACGAGGAGCGAACATCCCGCCCGGCCAAAATGGCTGCTATAAGCAAGACATTTTTCTACACAAAAAAAATAATTAACGCGAAGGAGAAGCGATAACATGCGGCGGATAAGAAAAAAGAGAACAAGAAACAAAATAAATGATTATCCCGGTTAGCAAGAATCCACAAAACAATAAAAAGACTTAAAATAAAAAATTAAATTAAATTAGAAACAAATACTACTACTACTAGTCATTAGTTGGCAACGGGCACAACTTCACCAAAGGGCGACGAAGGATACCATTCGAGGTCTTTACAATAGCAACTCTTACGACACCATCAGGACCAGGAATTAGAGACAATAGACGACCTAGTAGCCATTTAGAAGGCGGAAGTTTTTCAGCTTTCACGGCCACCATCGCCCCAATAGTAGGAAGAGTACCAGCGTCAAGCCACTTGCTTCGTTGTTGTAGGGTGTGAAGGTACTCCTTGTGCCAGCGAATCCAAAAATCATGGTGCATACGTTGGAGAAGTTGCCATCTTGACAGACGAGTTAAGGGGACAGACGACAAATCGGGAGTTGGAAGCGTAGAAACTGGCTCCATATGAAGAAAGTGTCCAGGAGTTAAAGCGTGAATGTCATCGATATCCGAACTCATGGGATTTAAAGGTCGGGAGTTCAAGACAGATTCTATAAGCGTCAGGACAGTGTAGAATTCTTCGTACGATAGGATTTGTTGGCCAACAACACGAGAGAGATGAGATTTTACACTCTTGATACCAGATTCCCAAAGACCACCGAAATGTGGGGCAGAAGGGGGGTTGAAATGCCAATGGATTCCTTCCCTAGCAGTTGCATCAGAAAAAATGCGTTTAAGCTCCTTGGCGGAGCCAACGAAATTTGTACCACAATCACTATAGAGATTATCACATCGACCACGACGAGCAATAAATCGTTGGAGGGCAGCGAGAAAAGCGTCAGTCGAAAGACTACAGGCAGGTTCTAGATGTATAGCCTTAGTCGCGAAACACACAAAGAGGCAAATATATGCCTTAGAGGTTTTAGCACCTCGGTATCGATTCATAGTGATCGCGAATGGACCACCAAAATCTACCCCAGTATGCGAGAATGGTTTGACTTGCGAAACTCGAGAAAGGGGTAAGTCACCCATAGGTGGCTGATAAGGTTGAGGCTTTATTTTCCAACATGGCATACATTTCGAAATAACAGTGTTTATGGCACGTCTTGCAGACAAAATCCAAAAATTCTGACACAACAAAAAGTGAAGAGTGCGAGGGCCAATATGAAGATACCTTTTATGGTATTGTTCAATTAAAAGCACCGTGAGTCGGCACTTTTGTGGAAGTAAGAGCGGATGCTTTCGCTCATAAGACAAACTTGAGTGAGTCAAGCGACCACCTACACGCAAAAGACCAGTACTGTCTTGAAATACGGCGAGTTTTCTCCAGGACTTAGGGAATTTTTTACTAGATAACTCCTTTTCAAAGTAGACCGCTTGAGTGCGCTTGACCAGAAGGGTCAGAGCATCATGAAGCTCTAACCGAGATAGCGGTCCAAATTTCGCAATAGAAGAATGTCTAGAATTAAAAGCGAAGCGTAATACGTATGACAAAATAGACTGTATGTAATGTAAAGAAGAATGATTTTCTAACAAATCATCAAGCAGATTTTCTTCACCTGTAAATGTTAAAAGCGAAACTGTCCTTTCCTCAACAGAGACCTCTTCAGACTGCAGCTCTGAAGACGGGGAGCAGGCAGACAGCTCAGAACGACATAGTAGCGATGGACCATTGAACCAAATATCATGGGCGAGAAATTGAGAAGGATGAACACCTCGAGAGGCGATATCGGCGGGATTATTAGCAGAATCTATATAATGCCAAAATTCAGAAGAAACCCTTTCGTGAATGTAGGCAACTCGATTTGCCACAAAGGTTTTCCAACGATGAGGCGAAGATTTGATCCAACTCAAGACGATTTGCGAATCTGACCAGGCAAAAATTCTTTCGAAAGTCATGCGAGTCTGATAAACGTTCAGAAGAAACGATAGGAGTTTCGCCAACAAAACTGCACCACACAGTTCTAGCCTAGGAATGGTTAGTTTCTTAACCGGAGCGACTTTGGTTTTAGAGCAAACAAACTGAACAAAAACTGTTTTGTCAGGGCGGAGGCATCGTATATAAACAACGGCAGCGTAACCCTTTTCAGAAGAGTCACAGAACCCATGTAATTCATAACCACATCCAGAATGAGGTGGAAGGATTTTTCTAGGAATGCGTAAATTGCTTAGTAAACCGAGTTCATTTCGATAACGGTTCCAAGCCTCAACAATATGCGAGGGCGGGGTTTGGTCCCAATCTAATTTAGAAGTCCACAGCGACTGGATTAGAATCTTTTGAAAAATAGTAATAGGCGAAAGAAATCCAAGCGGGTCAAAGATTCTGGCCAGTTCCGAGAGCATGTTGCGTTTCGTACAGGGTTTCCCCAACGGCGAGACTGAGAAAAAGAATGTATCCTCAGAGGGACTCCACTGCAGACCGAGAATTTTTAAAGGAGTGTCGTTTGCCAGTGAACCAAAAATAAGCGGATTTTGCGACAAATGTTCCGGAGGTAAATGTGAAAGTAATGCGGAACAGTTACTAGACCATTTTCTAAGCTCAAAGCCGCCTCGTTCAAAAAGCGAGATCAGCTCTGACTGTAAAAGCTTTGCGTCTTCATAAGAAGAGCAGCCGGTTACAACATCATCAACATAAGTGTCGTTTAAAATGGCGGCAGAAGCTAGCGGGTAAGAGCCCCCTTCGTCATTCACTAACTGATGAAGAGTGCGTATCGCGAGAAAGGGGGATGGCGTTAGTCCATATACAAGCGTAACCAGGTTATAGTCCACCAAAGGTTCATCAGAAGCAAACCTCCAAACAATTCTTTGATAATCATGCTGTGATTGGTCGACAAGAATGTTACGATACATCATTTTGATGTCAGCACACAAGACATAATTATGAAGGCGAAAGTGACACAGAATTGTGGCAATATCTTGTTGTAGTTTTGGTCCAGTATGTAGACAATCGTTAAGAGAGTTTTGGTTGGGAAGTTTCGCCGAACCATTAAAAACTACCCTGAGTTTAGTAGACAAGCTATTTGGTTTCAAAATGCAATGATGCGGAATATAATATGCGTCGGGAGAATCTTTATTGTCATAAACACGTTTCATGTGGCCTAGTTCCAAATATTCTCTCATAAAAGCAGAATATTGGGTATACAAGTCCATGTTTCTAGCAAGGCGGCGTTCCAGGGAAAGAAATCTTTGGACGACGAGGTCGCGAATGCCAGGAAAAATAGGCAGCGACTCAGATTTAAATGGGAGCGAAACGATATATTTGCCAGAAGGAGAGCGAGATATTTTAGTCTTAAAATGATGTTCACAAAAAATATCTTCATTAGAGTGATGCGACGAAGTCGGAACACTTTCCACTTCCCAAAAATCCCTAAGGGTGCGATCGAGATTTGATTCAAAGTTACTGCACAAGAAAGAAAAGACAGCAGAAGAATGAACTGTGTTGCCAATCTTACCCATGAGCACATAACCAAAGACGGTGTTGACGGCATCAGGTTGACCTTCCCCACCGGAAATGCGTCCATTTAAAAGGATTTTAGAAAAAACGTCGGCTCCTAACAATATATCGACCTGACCTGGACGATTAAAATGGCGATCAGCCAATTTTAAATTGCGAATGTGAGACCAATTGGAAGAGCAAATAGCGGTTGCTGGCAAATTATCACAAATGGCGTTCAAGATCAATGCGTCGACAGTAAAATTGAAAGAATCTTGACCAACCGGTCTTCCAGTGAGCGTTACACAACCACTCTGAGAAGAAGTCTGCATAGATGCCAGTCCTTTGATTGCAAACATGCAGTTTTGCTTAGGCAACCCCAAACGCTTAAAAGCCCTTTGCGAGATAAAAGACATCATACTACCTCCATCCAAAAGGCATCTCATAATCTGATAATTTCCATGGTTATCAAGAACTTCAATCAGCGCAGTGGCCAATAAGACCGTGGTTTGATTAGATACAATCCCAGAAGCAGCAAAGACCTGCTCTTGGTCGAGCGGAGCGGAAGGAACTGGAGATCTGGAAGGGTTATTACACACTGGCGACGGAATAGGCGCGGAGCTTTTATCAAAATGCAAGAGCGTATGATGACGCTGACCACACTTGCGACAGGACCTGGTAGATTTGCATTTGTTAAGATAATGTAGGCTACTTAAACAGTTGTGGCAAAGACGAGAAGATTTAACAAAATTATAGCGATCTTTTGGAGTTTTATTACAAAATGAGGAGCAATTATAAATAGAATGCGAAGAATCTTTGCAAAACACACAAGTATGTAAGATAGATTTACAATTTAAATTATCAGCGAAAAAAGCGGAAGTTCGAGGCGTTGGTCTAGCTTGCGATTTGTCAGAATATTTCTTTTGAGAGTGCGAAAGGAATGACTTCTGATTCATAGCATCACCAGCGATACAATATTTATTTAGAAAGTCAAGCAATTGCGTAAATGTAGGGACCTCGGTGGAAGCGTGGTCTAACTCAAATTTCGTCAACATGTTCCTGTCAAGGCGTTTTGACACCAACATAAACATAACAAAGTCCCATTGGTCTGTAGGAAAGCCTAAAGTGTTTAAAGCAGAAAGATTTTCCGAAATAATGTCTAGCGAATTGCGAATATTGACGTGGTCATCAGAATTAAATTTCGAAATGCTATCTATAGCATGCCAGTGCTCTTGGGCACGCAGACGTTTGTTAGAATAACGAGTGACTAATGTATTATAAGCTATCTGATAATTGTCAGCGGTCAGAGGCAAAGATCTTATTAGAGATAACGGCGGGCCTTCTACTGATATAGTTAGATAATGAAACTTTTCAATGTCGGAATATGCGGGACAGTCCTGTACTAAGGCATTGAATATATCGATAAAAGTGTTAAAGGTTTTATAGTCACCTCTAAATTTAGGAATTTCTATTTTAGCTAGCCTTGCTTTAGCACCTTCATTAAGACCAGCTGTATTTGAATTTAGAATTTCCTGGACATTTGTTTTATTGTCAGGGAATAACCTAGAACAAATGGCTTTAATTTCAAAATAAGCGTCCATAAATCCAGCGTAAATAGTGTTTTCATCAGAAGCGTTTCCATGTTCACTACTTAAAATTGCAGAAACGAGATTTTCGTGCGTTTGAATAAACTGTTCCCTTAAATAGTCGATTTCGGAAGATCTAACCCTAAGTAAATTATAAAGCGAAACATCTGACTGGGCTTTCTGGGCTAGAGAAGACAATGTGTCTATTTCAGATAGCTGAATATTGCGTTGGTTTTTGTATTTCCTTAATTTAGTGTCAGTCATGATATTAATTGAATAGGCCTCGTATATGGAAATATAACAGATATACGTACCAATGTGAAACAAAGAATTATTCAGGTACAAATTGATAAGAATGAAACAGAAGCAAAGAGCGATATATGCGTGAAATGATATGCGTCGACTCCTAAAGCCGTGCTCGTTGTTCAAAATAAAGCAAAATTTAACTGAATGGCGGATTCTTGCGATAAGAAAATAACTTTTAAAAATTCTATAATTATAAAGGTTCTAGCGATATATACATGAAAATTGCGGGAAATTAATTTAAAATCTGAATTGAATACAGCTAAACCAGCGCGCTTTAGTTATTTTCAAAATTAACAAAGTTGAATAGCCAAATTTACTTGCGTATTATTTCCGAGACAAAAAAACTATCCGGCTGAGAAGGATCAAGAAATGGGCTGGAGCGGGCGAAGAAATTGGCGTTAAGCGGGCTATTACGAACAAAGTGGACTGTAATTTGCGTTTGTTAATTAAGTAACGTTTTTAATGAAAAGAGAAGGGGCAAAAGCAGTGGAAATTGATGCAAACTCGTGAATGACCAAAAAGCCACTTACCTTTGTGAATTTCTTCTCTTGTCGAGTACTGGACTCACAGAAACTCGTGCGTGTCCCGGAAAAGGCTATCCTGGGTTGCTGGTGCGTTTAATGGATTTGTTAAGGCTGGTTTGACTGTATCACACACACATATAATTTTAAGGTAGCGGTACTATACGATATCGCGGTTTTGCGTTGCTGACTGCTTAAGTTGTGTTCTTCTTGACGATTCGTGGAATTCTGGTCTGTTCTTATCGCAAAATAAAGATTATAAATTCCACTGCTTTTACACTATACGAGGAGCGAACAGAAGGTCTCTCAAAAAATTTGAGTTATCGGTGTGACACACACACACACACACACAATATATATATATATATATATATATATATATATATATATATATATATATATATATATAATATATATATATATATATATATATATATATATATATATATATATATATATATATATATATATATATATATATATATATATACATATGGGTTCTAGGGGGCCTAGTTCGCGCTTTTTTGAAGAATTTTTTTTCAAAATTTAAAAGTCGGGATCTCCTCATTAGTGTTCTTTTCTAAGAAAATTCACTACTACAAAAAACTTTGTGGAAAAAAGTAAATATAAAATATATGACAAGAGCATGCATTTCACGACGTAAGAAATTCTTACGTTATCAAATCTGTCAGTTTGAAGTTACAGTTCAGTACGCTATATTAATTATAGCGAGTACACACCTATAAAGTAATACGGCTATGGTAGTCTAGAACTGAGATGTACGACAGGGTCGCCATCTCGGTATGGAACCAGGTAGTATATTGTCACGACAGCTCCAAATAATACAAAATGGTATAAAATAGAGACTGTGTATAACCAACTAACAATTTTGTGAATACAATAGATTGTCCCTATATTAGGGAAGAAAAAAATTGCTGGGTGGTTGTACACAGTTTCTATTTTATAACATTTTGTGTAATTTGGAGCTGTCGTGACAACATACTACCTGGTTCCGCACCGAGATGGCGACCCTGTCGTACATCTCACAATGTTCTGGGAGGCTGGCTTCCACAGCCGTATTACTTTATAGGTGTGTACTCGCTGTAATTAGTATACCGTATTGACGAGCTCTAATTAGAGCGAAACCGGTCCGCGTTTCTAATTATGGTAAAATCTTGTGTAAAAAATATTGCGTAAGTAAAGTACTTTTCAATACCCACTCGTAATAGCATTTAGTTAACTTTTCTGTATTCAAGAAACCAATGGGTAAGATTGTCTGTACATAAATCTTTCACCCCTCTCTGTCAAACATAAAGACCCAGAATCAAGAGCATAAACCAATCCATTACATACTTGATCTACCAAAACATTTTGCATTCTGCTGGCGCCTGTAATAAATATCAGAATAAATACCGGTCGTTCTGCTTTGAATAATAAAGCTTTCTTCTTGTTTGCTATCTTGTTCAACAGACATGAACCCATATACATACGTATACCATTCCAGTGGAATCTCTTCTGTGCCGTAATTGGAAACTTGCGCGGATATTCCGAGAAAACTATATTAAGGTAACCGAATTACGGGAGCTTCTGCATTCGTATGTCAGCTTATGGAGCAATTAGTTACCGTTCAGACTGCTGCGCTAAAACTGGGAGCCCCGCTAAATGGAGGGAAAATTCAATTCTGTTAATAGACAGGGAGGCACAAATTTAACGAACTTTCTGTTGACATCGCGTTTCGACGGTATGTCATACTTATACTTTATACTTTATTGGCTAAAATTACACAATACGTCTATACAGTAAGTCCATTTTGACTTGTGTTGTATATAGTGACATAATTTAAACAGTTTATTCTAAAAAATACTTGACACTGCTATATCCAAATATGACATACTTCGAATTTTGACAAACCATTTTAAATAAACTTTTTATACCATTTTTTCTTCCACCTTACATTTCCAATCACTGCCTTCATTTACTACTAATCTTTACACATCTATCATTACTTTCCCATCATCATTCTTCATTTATTTTCCATGATTACACCAAATTTATAAAATTTTATACAAAAACCGAACCGCTTAATTCTGACAATTGACAGTAAATTGCAACAACGGTGTCTATTGATACTACTATAGTTACCAGATAGAGACAGTCAACCTGGAATCACCCAGGTGAACATTTTTTACGTCATCACCTAGGTGGGGTCTGGTGGGCCCTAACTTTGAAATGATTAAAATAAATTTTCTTTGTTTTTATTTGTTTTTGTGCAAAAGAATCACATTTATACTCACTACTTATAAAAAAACACAAACTTAATAAAAACACTACATTTATTGTCTGAATGGCTCAAATCAGAAAATATCGAGATTTATACACTTGACAAACATGCCCTTTTAAAAAAATTTACAAACAGAAAAATGATTCTTAAAAAGTTCCGAACGCAGCAAGTGCGTTATGGTAGTGAATTTTCATAAAATTGTTTTTAATAGCAAATATGTGTGTGTTTTTTTTTTTAGAAAGCAGGCATCAAATTTGATTACCAGTATAACATATAGTAAGAACAATGTGCCATGTTTCATCAAAATAACTTTATTGTTTAAAAAAGTACAGAAATTTCCGAAAGTAAACTTAAAGTGTAACCGAAAAAATCTGTCTCTTGGTCAAATTTATAGGTTAATAGCTTTTCAAATATGAAGCATTTAATCTAAATTCGCTACCATAACGCACTTTCTGCGTCCAGAATTTCTTAACTTACAAGCATGCATTATATTTCGATGGAAAATGCAAAAACATAAGGCGTTTTCGACTAAAAAAATTATTTGTATCACCAACGACTTATGGGCCACCCTGTGATTGTAGCAATAATTTTTTAAGATGTAGCTCAAGACACCGTATAATTAATGTATACAATATTTTTTCATATCTTGTATAATAACGGATGTATTGACATTTATTGATTTTTTTACGAAAATTCGACAAAAATTATATACCATTAAACGATAAACTTTATAGCTAAGTCTACTGCCAAGCATCAGAGAAAGGGTCTATTTGAAATGAATTTTTTGGAAATATTTTAGTAAAAGGAAGGACAATGACGGTTGAAACTAAGACTTCAGGGTTTGTAAAACATTCTTCTTGAGACATTTTCTTTCCATAGCCCGTATTAGATTCAAGTTCTTTGCCTAAATGTTGCGAATTTTGACGTTTTAAATTGTCACTTTGACGTTTTGAGGAAAACCCCAATTTATTTTTCTTTAAATGCCCATAACTTTTTTGTCTTTTGACCTACAGAGCTAAATTTTGGTAGGTAGGTCACCTATAACTACATAAATCAGTGTACCATTGGATGTCCTTACTTTGTTAATTCCGGAGATATCAATTTTTTTTAAAGAAAACACAAAATTTTCCGGGAAAACCTGGGCCGATGTTCCTGACTAACGAACTTATCCAAGCCATTTACAAAAAGAAAGTATTCACCAAATTTAATCAAAATCGGCCCATTATTTTTTAAGTTATCGGTGTGATATATATATATATATATATATATATATATATATATATATATATATATATATATATATAAACATATAAAAATTGAAACTGACCCCGGATATGTGTTCTGGGGGGCCTAACTAACGCTGATTTGAAGAAATCTTTTCAAAATTCAAAAGTCGGGATATACTCATTAGGGAATTTTTTTAAAGAAAATTCACTAAAATAGAAAATATTTTGGAAACAGCAAAAAAAAAGTTCAAACTATACAATCTCCAAATGGTGTGGCAGACAAAAGAAAAATAAGAAAACTAGTCGTCACGTAATTGACTGCAATTTTCGCATAAAAAATGGAGGTGCTCTAAATACATATATTTTTCGCACTGCTCACAGGAGTACCTCGACTTTCTCTCTTTGTTTCTGGGACATTATTCACATCTAGCACAACATATATGGGACAATAATTGACACATTGACAAGGAAAATTTGAAAAGTGGCCAAAATGTTAGACATCAAACTATGCTTGACGCGTATGAAAGAGTATGTATATATATATATATATATATATATATATATATATATATATATATATATATATATATATATATATATATATATATATATATATCAAGATCGATTAAGAACAAAACGTCATTGAACCGTGCGGCACCTTTGATTTCAAGCCCTTTATTCTCACTTTGACCAACTAAACACTCCTAATCTGTCGGGCAGAATAATACAGTATGGTCAATAACCTCGTCCGGTCTATACAGATACTAGGCTCTACGTTGTGTTCTCGACTTAAAATCCCCTTTATTAGTGAATTTTCGTAGAAAAAATTCACTAATAGAGAGATCCCGACTTTTGAATTTAAAAAAAAATTTTGCAAATGAGTGCGAACTAGGACCCCTAGAACCCATATCCGGGGTTAGTTTCAATTTTTATATGTTTATATATATATACATATATATATATATATATATATATATATATATATATATATATATATATATATATATATATATATATATATATATATATATATATATATATATATATATATATATATATATATATATATATATATATATGTATCACACCGATAACTCATCAAAAAATAATGGGCCGATTTTGATAAAATTTGGCATGTACGTTTCTTTTGTAAATATCTTGGATAAGTTCGTTAGTCAGGAAAATCGGACGAGGTTTTCCCGGAAAATTTTGAGTTTTCATTCAAAAAAAATTCTTATCTCAAAAAGTAATAAGACGATTTTAATAAAATTTGGCATGTACCTTCCTTTTGTAAATGGCCTTGCTAAGTTTGTTAGCCAGGAAAATCGGACGAGGTTTTCCGAGAAAATTTTGAGTTTTCATTCAAAAAAAAATTTTTATCTCAAAGAATAATGGGCCTATTTTGATAATTTTTTTTTCTTTTGTATCTAAGAAATCAAAATAAATACTTGTTTTTATGTAGAATTTTAGCTGCAATATTCATCCTCTGTTGAAGTCAACGTTGTGTGCGAAACGGTCGTTTTTGCTTACAACAATTAAAACTTCAAACTTGATCATTGCTAAATTTTGTTTAAACTTTTCTCACCTAAATAATAATATTCAAAGCAAAATGCCTCAAAATTTCTCTAACGGAGAATATGGAGATATGTTGTATGTTTACGGGTTTTGTGATGGATTTGGTCGAGCGGCTGCCAGAACGTCCTATACCTAATCGCCTAATCGACTTTGTCTAGGGTGTTTACTTATTCCAAAGAACATGGGCGATTTCCAACTGCAAAACTGAACGAACATCAAGAAATACGCTCTTTAGGACGTGAAGAATTTTGATTAAGTACGGTTGAAAATAATCCTAAAAGAAGAACCCGGAAAATTTCAAGTGCATTAAATATTCCACAATCTACTGTTTGGTGAAGATTAAAAAAAACATCGACTTGAGCCTTTTCATATGCAAGTAGTTCAACGGCTGCAGCCAGAAGATTATGTCCCCCTCTTAAATTTGAGTCAGTGCATTATTAGAAACCGAAGAAATGTAAGTTATCGTTTACTGATGCGCAATTTACAAGGGATAGTGTGTTTAACTCCAAGAACTTTGGTCAGAAAATAACCCTCATTCTGTAAGACAGTCAAGGTCACAGCATAAATTTTCTACAAATGTTTGGTGTGCCGTTTTTAATGGCTATTTAATTGGACCATACATTCTTTCCAATATACTAGATTATATTAGATTTTATTGCGAGTGGGCTATTTCAGTCCCTCCACCGCGACCTTAGGTCTATTGGGCGATCCTATACGAGTATGGTCCCGTCTAATTATTTAGATTTCACCCATCAATTCCAGCTCCCTGATGGAGTCTATCTTTTCTTGAGGGTGAGAGTTTGTTTGGCAGGTGTACTGCCATCTGAGTGAAGTCGCTTGCCAGTTTCGAAGCTCAAAGAGAGATAACCTCTCTCCTAGTTCGTCTGGACCCGACATCCGTCAGTGTTTGCCTCGAGGCGGTATCATGAAGTCCCGCCCTCGAGCAGCATCTAATCTCCAGTTGTAATCCACCCCTAGAGATCTCAGCTCCCTTCAGGCTCTTCCAAACCTGACACCTAGCAGTGTTAAGACTCAAGGCAACATCCCATCGAGTCCCGCTCCCGAGCATCACCCCAGCGAGGCCGTCCGTCCGTTTCGTAGCAAACAGTATGGGCTCCAAACTCCGGGTGTTTACCACTCATCAGAGATCAAACCCCCCGGGATGTCTGGACAAACGACACACGCCAGGGCTCAATCCAGGGCGGTATCATCTGAAACCCCGCTCCCGAGTAACAACAAAGCGAGGCCAATTGTCAGTCTCTGAGGCCACAGTGGAGGCGCCAAACTCCGGGTGCATATCACTCCCCAGAGATGTCTTCCTCCCCCCAGCCTCACTTGCACCAGACCCCCGCCAGTGTTTCATTGACTCGAGGCGGTATCATGAAGTCCCGCTCTCGAGCAGCATCCAGGCAGGGTCGTTAGCCTGTATCGATGCTCACAGAGTAGGCCCAAGTCTCCAGGTGTAATCCACCTCTAGAGACCCCAGCCACCTCCGGGTTCGTCCAGGTCCAACACCTGCCGGCGTTAGCTTAAATTTCACCCAACAAATCGAGCTTCCGACAGGAGACGACACATGCGAGGTGAAACCTTGTTTGACAGATGTACTGCCATCTGAGCGAAGTCGTTTGCCCGTCTTAAAGCTCAAAGAGAGATAACCTCTCTCCGAGTTCGTCTGGACCAGACATCCGTCAGTGTATGACTCGGTGCAGTATCATGAAGTCCTGCATCCGATCAGCATCCAAGTGAGGTCGTTTGTCCGTTTCGAAACTCACAGAAGAGGCCTCAACCATTAGTTTTATTCCACCCCTAAAGATCTCACCTCTTCCCCGGGTTCGTCTAGACCCGACACCCATCGGTGCTAGACTCAAGGCGACATCCCATCGAGCCCCGCTCCCGAACATCGCACAAGCGAGGCCGTCCGTCCGTTTCGAAGCACACAGTGGGGGCCCCAAACTCCGGGTGCTTACCACTCATCAGAGTTGTCAACCCCCTCCGGGTCGTCTAGACACACGACACCCGCCAGCACTCAACCCAAGGCGGCACCCATCCGGAACCCCGCTCCCGAGTAACAACCAAGCGCGGGCAACCATCCATTTCTAAGCCCAGAGTGGAGGCCTCAAAATCCGGGTGTACATAACTCCCCAGAGATATCCGCCTCTCTCCAGGCCCACATGGACAAGACCCCCGCCAGTGTTTGATTCCAATTAGTCGCCTTTTACGACAGGCAGGAGTTACGTTAGGCCTATTCTTTTAGTTAGTCCCCGGACCCACAGGGGCCTCCAATATACTAACAGGTGAGATTTGCCTACATTTTATTGAAAACGTGTTTCCGGTCTTGTTAGAAAACGAAAATATTGAGGGAATGTATTTCCAACACGATGGAGCTCCTCCACGTTTCAGATTAATTGTGAGAAATTTTCTCAATCAAAATTTCCCAAACAGGTGGACAGGCAGCGGTGGCCCTATTCCATCGCCACCGAGACGTCCAGATATAAATGTGGTAGATTATTACTTGTGGGAAGACATAAATGCAATGCTCAAGACATTAATAACAAGGAGCAGTTGCTCGAAAGAATAAACAATCCGTGTAAAGAAATAAGAAGTGACCCTGGTAAAATTGGGAGATAAGTCAACAGTTTGCTCAAATGACCCCACACAAAATTCATAAGCTTTGCAAGAATATTATACATAAAGAAAAAGCCTGGACGCAGCAAGTGTGTTGCGGTAGTTAATTTTCATAAAAATGTTTTTAATAGCAAATATGTCTTTTTTAATGAAAACAGGTATAAATTTGGTTACCATCATAACCTATATAGTAGAAATAATGTATTACCATATTTCATCAAAATAACTTTATTGTTTGAAAGGGTAGAAACCAATAAACTTAAACTGTTCCCGAAAACGAATAAATGTAAAATTTGCATCTCTAATAAATTATAAAGGTAAATATTTCGAAAATCAGAGGCCTCAGATATACGGATCGTTATACAAAACTTGAAGCAAAGGGCATGCCGTTTACTTCCAAAACACAAAATACATGGTGTTCCATTTGAAAAAATTGAGTTACAGCATTTTGATTTCTTTCAACTTCAGTCACTACTTGAGAGGGGGCTGTATACGGAATGTCAATTTTTTCGACGAATACTATAAACGAAAACCTCTCTGAATGCGTAATGGGACTCTGCTATTTATTGGTATCTATTATGTGTGCCGAAAAAGCAGAAAGTGGCAAAACAGTTGAACTCCAACCCAGAAAACGATTAACACTATCAAATTGTTTCTCTACAAACCTGCATTATAATTCGATGGAAAATGCAATAATATAAAGAGTTTATTAAAAAAAATAAGAAAATTTGTATCACCAACGACTTATGGGAAACCCTACGATTTTCACAATGATTTTATGAAATGCGGCTCAAAAACAGACAATAAAATATTTGGTCGTATAAATGGAATTCCCAAGGTAACTAATGACATTACAGTTCTTCATAGTGAATTTGGCTAACATACTGAGTGTTAAGTGAATTTTATGCATTACGTTATTATATTATTATATTATTGTAATACACGCGCTTTCGCACTATTTAAATGTATTAGGTTTAATCAGCCTTAACCGACCTAAAAGGATTATTGGAATGAATATTGTAAAGCATGTGGATGTTTTATAGAAAACCCCAATTTTACTATACAACTGTAGCCCTGCTTACAATTCTTTTTGTGACGTAGCAAAAATAATGATGACTTATCGAACAATTTTAATTATTTCGAAGAAAAATGTTGTGTTCACTTAGGATTATCTAGAGTTACTATGTTATACAGTGTGGCCATTGTGTAATTACCTTCACTAAATTAACGTCATTCTAAGGGTCACTTTCTATTTTTATTTGGCTACATTGTTTATTATCTTTTGAAATGTCAGTTTTTGTTTTAGCGAAAATCAATAGTGGGTTATAACTAACTAATTTACTAGAACTCAATTGTCTCGTTTCAGTTTAAATTTGTATTAATATATGTGTTCCAAAGATATCATATACCTACAGTAAACCCCCGTTTTAACTCGGGAAATTTGTATTTTTAGCACAAAATTAATACCAACATCCATTTACTAAACGAGAATGATAAACAAGTAGGCCACTGAGAAACCCGACAAACTGTTAATTACACGATAAATACTGCAAATTTTAGCCTCAACACTATCACAATAAATTTCATATAATTATCGTCGCAACCTGAGCTGAAAGTTAAGCGAATTTAAAACTAGTTCCTCCAGCAATTACGCTTTTATACAACGTGAGGTAAAAAAATGTATGTATCAAATTGCAAATTGTTAGGTGGAATAAACACAGCCTGTTCGTAATGTAATATTATCGTGCATACTCTTTAAAAGTAGACAGGAAATTACAAACGTCATCGTTGCATGATTTCTACCACTGTTTGATGAAAATCCTCGGAATCTGATTTACGTGAATAAACGAAACAGTTCTGCATTATTATTAAATTTCTCTGCAAATATCATATTATGCAGATATGGAAACCTCTAGATAAAATGGCAAAAATACTTTCTAACCTTCATAAATATTAAGTCATTGGCATATAGTTTTGATCTCACCACCAGCATTGCCATGTGTAGTTATATATATATATATATATATATATATATATATATATATATATATATATATATATATATATATATATATATATATATATACACGGATCTCCCCATTAGTACATTTTTTTAAGAAAATTCACTAAAAAAGAAAACTTGAATTACCAACGACTTATGGGCCAGCCTGTAATTGTAGAAATATTTTTTTAAGATGCAGCTCAAGACACCCTATAATTAATGTATACAAATTTTTTTCGTATCGTGCATAATAACGGATATATTGTACTTTAAAGATTTTTTACGAAAATTCGACAAAAACGATATGCCAGTAACCGATAAACTCTACTGCCAAATCATCAGAGAAAGGGTCTATTTGAAATGAATTTTCTGGGAATATTTTAGTAAAATGAAGGACAATGACGATTGAAACTAAGACTTCAGGCTTAAAACATTCTTCTTGAGACATTTTCCTTCCATAGCTCATATTAGTTTCAGGTTCATTGCCTAAATATTACCAATTTTGACGTTTAAAATCGCGACTTTGACGTTTTGGGGAAAACCCAAATTTATTTGTCTTTAAATGCCTGTAACTTTTTTGTCCTTTAACCTACAGAGCAGGTAACTTACATATAATGATGTAAACCCGCGTATGAAATTTGGTTGCCCTTGATTTGTTAATTTTGGAGATATAAATTTTTTTCGATTTTTTTCAAAAGAAAACACAAAATTTTCCGGGAAAACCTCGGCGGATTTTCCTGGCTAACGAACTTGTCCAAGCCACTTGCGAAAGGAACGTACTCACCAAGTTTTATCAAAATCGGTCCATTATTTTTTAAGTTATAGGTGTGATACATAAATTTATATATATATATATATATATATATATATATATATATATATATATATATATATATATATATATATATATGTATGTATGTATGTATGTATGTATATAAACATATAAAGTCTGAAACCGACCTCGGATTTGGGTTCCAGGGGTCCTAAATAGCACTCATTACAGAAATTTTTTCAAAATTTAAAAGTCGGTATCTCCCCATTAGTGATTTTCAATTTTTAGTTTCAATATATATATATATATATATATATATATATATATATATATATATATATATATATATATATATATATATATATATATATATATATATATATATGTATGTATGTATCACACCGATAACTCAAAAAATAATGGGCCGATTTTGATAAAATTTGGCATGTACCTTCCTTTTGTAAATTGCTTAGATAAGTTCGTTAGTCAGGAAAATCGGACGAGGTTTTCTGGGAAAATTTTGAGTTTTCATTCGAAAAATATATATACCTCCGGAATTAACAAAGTAAGGGCATTTAAAGAAAAATAAATTTTGGTTTTCCTCAAAACGTCAAAGTCGCGATTTAAAACGTCAGAATTGGTAATATATAGGCAATGAAGCTGAAACTAATATGACCTATGGCAAGAAAATGTCTCAAGAAGAATGTTTTACAAAGCCTGAACTTTTGGTTTCAATCGTTATTGTCCTTCGTTTTACTAAAATATTCCCAGAAAATTCATTTCAAATAGACTCTTTCTCTGATGCTTTGTCAGTAGTGTTGGCTATAGAGTTTATCGTTTAATGGTATATCATTTTTGTCGAATTTTCGTAAAAAATCATTAAAGCGCAATATATCCGTTAACAAGTTACGAAAAAAAATTGTATACATTAATTATAGGGTGTCTTGAGCTACATCTTAAAAAATATCAATTTGCTATTAACCTATAAGGTTGACCAGGAAACCAGTTTTTTCTGGAACAATTTAGGTTTACTTTCGGAAATTTTTGTACATTTTCAAACAATAAAGTTATTTTGATGAAACATGGCACATTGTTTCTACTATATACATTATACTGGTAACCAAATTTTATGCCTGCTTTCTTAAAAAAACATATTTTTTTGCTATTAAAAACATTTTTATGAAAATTCACTACGATAACGCACTTGCTGTGTCCAGAGTTTTTTTTAAGTCTTAAAGTGTCTTAAATAAACATTTACACGTACATAGAACAAACAAAGATGCCTACTTGGTAAATTTTAACTAAATTGGTTTGCTAATTTTTGAGTTTTTTTCCAAACAAAAATTAAAACGTGCAATAAACAGTTGAGTTATTAAAGTCTGATGCCTGTAGGTAGTCATCGGCCTATTTTGCATTAATACAGACTTAAGTAACTGAAGAAAAATTCAGAGACCCACTATTCAGGTCAGGTCGAGTAAGATACATATACCTTATCAACTACCATCGACCGCTCGATAATCGGATTAGATCGTTGATGAACAGATGATGTAAACACAGCAAGCCACCAAGTGTATAACATCTGATAATTTTGACAATAAATAGACATTTTAATAAATATCAATAAATTAAAGTTACCCTTAACCACGGTTTAATTCCTATTTAACTGATTACATAAATTATTAGTAATAATTTATGTAAAAATAAGGTTTTTTATCTTGCTTTTGGTGTTTTTAGTTATAATTTCACTAATATGACGAACAAGGTACAATTTTTATGAAAATTGACGCTGTATCCAGAATTTTTTGTTAAATCTATGAATGCCTTATTTTTTATTTATTTTATGTTTAGTCTCCAGATGTGTTTATGTTTCCTTGGCAGAAAGTCAAGGTAACGAATGTACCAGAATCTCGTAGATCTTTGCAATGTGTTTCGTCTTAAAAGGCCTGGTAAAAAGAATAAAGATATTAATGCATCATATATTTATATGTTTCTATAGAATGCTCCAATTCTAATCAATTTTACATACAACTCTGCGAAAAGATGTATTCTTTTGAAACTAACTACACTAGAAAATCTTACAGTATATCATAGAAAATAGCACACCTAAGTTTATATCTCTTACAAGAAAAGGCTTTGTAGAGCACTTTATAATGCATTCACCTCTTTAAAATTATGTCCCCGTGTCACGATCGTTGGCTGTTGTAACTTGTCTTGCCTATTTCTCTTGTGTAGAAAGGCACAATGAAAGAGCATCTGCAAAGTGCAGTCTGCATACAAACCGGAAGTAGGTGGCAGACTTGCGGAACAGTTGAAGAATTTTCCGGGTTGGCACACTCGAGCAGACGATGATCACTCAACGAGTCGAAGGCAACAATCCGAGTGCTTTTGTTACACCAAGTGGCGATGTATCTTATACGGTTTGATAACATTTGTTATTGATGCGTTTTCTCTAGGAAACAGTAATTTTGTTACTAGTAAGACCTGTACATACTAAACTAATATTTTGTTACTTCAGCTGAATGAGTTTACAACTGAATTACAACCAGTTACTTGTGACAGTATAAGCTCCTTTATGTAATTTACCCTGCACTTGTGGTATTCAAGGAAGGTCAGCTTTCATGTAACCCTTTAAAAAAATATTAATTGTCACACCTAGTGAACTCTATTGTGGCTGCTTCATTCACTGCTATATGTATAATTTGATAAATACATAAATAACTAAAGTAAATAAATATAATATAATTGGCACACCACCTGCTGATGTGTCAAGTGTCAACCCTCCTTACAAAAAGACAGGAGTTTGGCAAAATTCCAGGATAGTGAGGTGAAACTGCTTATTGGCGTCGGTGATTGGCCATAGTCGCGGAAACGGACTGACATTAAAGTAAAAACAAGATTATGTCACAGCCACAGCACTGGAGTTACTATTCTGCGAGGCTATGTAAACAATATTAACTCCGAGTATTTTGTCTATTTGATTAAACGATTTTAGTATTAAGTCCACAAGACTGTTTAGCTCGGAAGCCCCAGAGGATTTAATATAGTTTAAGAGTGGGTAACTCATTATCACTGCTATTTGGGATTACATACTCTATGACAGGTGAAGCACTAAGGTACTGAGATATATGTATACAGGGTCTCCCAAATTGAGTAGCCTATTAGATTATCTTCCAAACTATGCATATCTGAATGCTGAAAATTTGCACATGGGGGTTGCAGAAGATGCTCTATCTGAAAAAAATAATTTCCAAAATGGCGCACTTCCGGTTATACCAGAAGTAGGTGCTAACTTTGTTATTTTAAATAGAACACCCTGTATATTATTACATATTTAGAATGCTTATTTGATTTTAGGTGGACTTTTATTAACAAACCTTAGTCCTATCTTCAAATGTTTTCGAAATATTTCATTTTTTTCGAAAATTCGAGCCACGAGAAGGCTTTTTTGATAAGAGTATTTTAGCTTTCTGGTGGGTGTGTTAGGATAACTGTGCATTGCAGGACAACAAAGGTGTGTTGCGACATTATTGAAACAATATTTCATATACAGGGTGTTTTGGGTAATGTATATGAATTCCGTAGCTTTCAAACTCAAAAAACTTGTTTATTTCAAATAGAACACCCTGTATTTTATTATTTTATCAAATGCTTCTGAAGACACTCTTTCAAACTGTATTAGCATTCCCTATACCTAAAAACGATTTTTCTTGAGTTATTGACATTTTTTAGAAAAAAGCACAGAATTCCGCAAAAAAAAAGTTAATTAATTAACTTATTCAATAGAACACCCTGTATTTTATTGTTTTATCAGATGCACTAGAAGTCACTATTTAAAACTGTATTAGCATTCCCTATACCTAAAAACCATTTTTTTTGAGTTGTTAACAATTTAATAAAAAAAAGTACAGAATTCGGCCAATACAGTATTATGTTAATAATGTATGCATTTATGTATGTATTTATGTATGTATGTGAATGTCTGTCACACATAAAAGAAATTATATTATCATAGGAATTGTTGAAATTGTCCACCATTTGCATTAACACATCTTTCCAAGCGAGATAGAACTCCATCACTTGTTGCACGCTGTATTTCGAATGGATTAAGGTTGTCGAGACTATTTCGAACTCGGTTTTCAAGTTCTTCTCTTGAATTAACTGCAGTTGCATAAACGTCTGACTTGATCTTGCCCCACAAGTAAAAATCGAGCGGCGTCAGATCGGGTGACCGTGAAGGCCAAACATATCTTCCTCCGCGTCCTATCCACCTATCTTCGAACACTTCATTCATGTACACCTTGACATCTGCTGAAGAATGCGCAGGGGCACCATCTAGTTGATACCAACAATTGATATGATGGTTGAGGGGTAGAGTGTCCAGGAAATCACTGACTGTGGTTCGTAAGATTCTTAGGTACTGATTGGAGGTAAGGTTACTATCGTAAATACAGTAAGAAATTTTATTGTCCATTAGAAGAGCAAATACATTAAAACTAAATTTATTCTGGAAACAGCGCTCTCTTATCACATGAGGATTTTGCTGTGCCCAGTGATGCGAATTGTGTCTGTTAAAAATTCCTTCATGTGAAAACTTGGCTTCGTCTGTCCAAATTATATTTTTTATAAAGGAGGGACTATTTTGGTGACGATCCAGGAGCCATTGACAAAATTCCACTCTTCGTGTTGCATCACTAGGTTGTTGAAAATTCACAGTTGTAAATTTATAATCGTGCATATTGTGCTTACGCAATATTCTATGTATTGTCGAATGCGACAGGTTCAAATCAGCTTCAGCAGTTTTTACTGATGCCTGGGGATGGGCTTCAAAATATGATGATACAGTGATTTCAACGTCTTCGTTTCCTGTTAGTGGTGCGTTTCTTGGTGAGTTTTTCATATGGCAGCTCCCAGTGCTCAAGAAGTTTAATTCGTACCTTCTGAATTTTTTAATTGTCATTGGTGGTACCTCAGGATACCGTTCGTTGAACATTCGACATGTCCTGCTGGCAATTCTGCTACACTCCCCGTAAAAGTAAAACAAATTGAGCAATTGTTCATGTGAGTAGTTACGGCTTTCCATTATACTCTCGAGTCGTAATTTATTTTATTTTTATTTATCTATTTATGATAATTCGCCCAACACGATATACAAGATATAACAATAACAATTATTGTTCACACAAACATACATCAACTCAGGTAATAAAACAATAATGTCACATTACTGAAACGTCAAACTGTAGACAGCACTCTAATAAGTTTATTAACTAACTTATTTTTGTGGCATTCTGTGCTTTCCAAAAGTTGTAAATAACTCAAGGAAAATGGTTTCTAGGTATAGGGAATGCTAATACAGTTTTAAATAGTGACTTCTAGTGCATCTGATAAAACAATAAAATACAGGGTGTTCTATTGAATAAGTTAATTAATTAACTTTTTTTTGCGGAATTCTGTGCTTTTTTCTAAAAAATGTCAATAACTCAAGAAAAATCGTTTTTAGGTATAGGGAATGCTGATACAGTTTGAAAGAGTGTCTTCAGAAGCATTTGATAAAATAATAAAATACAGGGTGTTCTATTTGAAATAAACAAGTTTTTTGAGTTTGGAAGCTACGGAATTCATATACATTACACAAAACACCCTGCATATGAAATATTGTTTCAATAATGTCGCAACACACCTTTGTTGTCCTGCAATGCACAGTTTAAAAAAATATCCTAACACACCCACCAGAAAGCTGAAATACCCTTATCAAAAAAGCCTTCTCGTGGCTCGAATTTTCGAAAAAATTGAAATATTTCGATAACATTTGAAAATAGGACTAAGGTTTGTTAATAAAAGTCCACCTAAAATCAAATAAGCATTCTAAAAATGTAATAATACACAGGGTGTTCTATTTAAAATAACAAAGTTAGCACCTACTTCTGGTATAACCGGAAGTGCGCCATTTTGGAAATTATTTTTTTCAGATAGAGCATCTTCTGCAACCACCATGTGCAAATTTTCAGCATTCAGATATGCATAGTTTGGAAAATAATCTAATAGGCTACTCAACTTGGGAGACCCTGTATATATATATATATATATATATATATATATATATATATATATATATATATATATATATATATATATGTATATGTATGTATTATGGTATAAATACAATGGCTGTGTTATTAAATGGATATAACGGTTTGTGTAGCTAGTAGCAACAAAGCTATTTGAAAGTGTTCTAATTATACTCGATGCTTGAAACGAGCTATTTCAGCGACATGTGATCACAGAGCGTTTGCATACAAAATAAGGGCCGATAACAACAGGCAAGTTGGAAATATTTCAGTAAATATAAAATTCAGGTTCATTATCTAATATTTCTATTTAGGTTCTAATAAACTATATTTTCCTGTTATACTGAATTTTCTTATATGGTGGCTATATTGTGTGTGTTTTCCATTTGCCTCAAAATGGGATTGCTGCTTAATTAAACTCCAACAAAGACGTCTGGGTATAAAGAATACAACAGCTCAGAGAAGGCAGATAAGTTATACCACCGCTTTTGAATACTTTACTGTTTGAAACAATCACTATTGCGACATTTGCTGTTAGTTAACATAGTTTTATTTTGTATGTAAACATTCTGTGATCACAGGTCGGTCAAATAGCTTGCTCAAGAATCAAATATAATTACAATACTTTCAAATCGCTTTGTAAAACTTGCTCCAGGGATAAGGAATGAATGAGGGGTGGTTTGGTGAAAATTGTCACTTTTTCGTTAAAACTCTGGCAATATAACGTTTCAGGGTTTATAAAAACTTTAAATTTCATCACTTATCTGGTATTTTGTGATGAAATTGAATGTTAGGGGGTGGAATACCGGTGACAGAAATTTCGATTATGAATTTAGTTTTGAAAGGATATTACATTAGATTATTAAGTGTACGTTGAGTTTAGTTCCTCCTCTTAATTTTTCAGCGAGAAATTCACATTTTACCATAAAATTAGTTGGGGGTGATGGCCTGAATTTATCACCTGTGTGATGTCACAAAAGTAACAGAACAGCAGTATAACACTGAAAGTTCAAGTCGCGAAGAAAAAGATTGCAGGCAAGGATTTTTCCTGGCTATCGGATGGTGACCTTGGATTTGATACGACTTTCAAGGTCAAAAAAAGCCCAACCTCGATTTCACCTTGAACCTCGAAATTTAAATAGGGGTTGATCACGTAGAGGTGAAATATTAAATTGTTTTGTAATTATGCAATCGACATCAAATTTGGTGCACAATTCACTACGTGCTAGTCTAGATTATTTGTAAGTTAAGACAATACCACATGTAGGTGGTATTGGTAAAGATCGCTTCAGAAAAAAGGGAAGATATATTGGGTTGATTGGGGAACTGACACTTTACAATTAAAAATCGAGTAATATATCGTTTGAGAAGTTTATGGGTACAGAATTACGAATATTTTCTTTGTGGTCAAATCATGGAACCTAAATTCTTTTCATGAGAATGTCTTTCTGAGGAGAGTAAATTATCATAGTTATGTGGAAGTTATGATTTAATTTTCAGCAGTATTTTCCCTTCATTGAGCGATTTTTAGATAGTTTAAATGAATACAAAGGAATTAATGTGGTAATGTTCTAGTTTAAACATAATCAAAGAAATTCAACTCGTGGGGTCGCTTAGATTTTACAAACGCCCCAAACAAGAGTTAGAAAAATTATGAAACTTACAAATTCAAATTCTGCAAAATACATATTTCATAACGTCTGCTGCCAGAAACGCATCTAAGTTAGTGTTTCTGGATTAGACAAAGGATTCCAAAGAAGCCAGAATTTTCTCAAAAATATTAAATTTCGTAGGCAATTTGCTTTTATAAGAGCATGATTATTTCCGCTTATTCACAATCCCTGACTTATCCAGTTATACCCTTAAATACCTAACTTTCCCGGATAGAACATCCCTGACCTTTCATCCACTTTCACTCACTTTCCAGAAAGGAGACACCGTATTATAATACAAGAAAACGTTAGTCGCTGATAGCAAGTTAACGACATAATAAAAACTCTATCTGCTATTTTAATATCTAATAATACATCTTACTATAATGATAGATTATGATTATACACACCTCATTTATAGTGAAAAAATACTAAATTACAGAAACGATGAATAAAAACACCCAAACAAACACGCAACCTACAGAAACATGATCTATTTATATTACTAAATGATGAAGATAGATGATAGAATATCATGATAGAGCCAGAATGAAGCTCTTCTACCTACATAATACGGATGGACAACATTAATCTGGTGTTATGAATGAAGCAAAACCCTGAAAACTAAACAGGCTTGTTACGCTTATAATTCCTAACGCAGTAAAGGTTTTTGGACACATTTCCGGTTCAATGTGCAGTCCCGTCTCTTTTTCACACTTCTGAAAACTCCACTCATCGTCTGTAAGCATAGTTCCTCTTGTTAATCACCTGGTTGACATTACTATGGTTTCGATAAAAAAACTACAGCAAATAACAATGCAGCGTTGCCAAATAAGGGCGTTTTGTGGGGCAAGTTAGAAAAGTATGGTTTCTGGTCATATGGGTGGTTGAAAAAATTTGCGGTTTTCGTTTCAAACTTGTAATAATTTCAGTATATATATATATATATATATATATATATATATATATATATATATATATATATATATATATATATATATATATATATATATATATATATATATGAGAATGTATGTTTGTTTGTTTGTCCCTTATGCATTTCTTTACGATTCATCAAAGCTTTGGTGAGTTGTGCGCGCGCATGGGATTTGCTGGTTAGTACAGCCTTTGTACAATGGTACCTCCGCTTGGTGCCGGCAAAGCGAAAGCCCGGCCCTTCCTAGTTCGTGTCTGTGTTTCAGACGTATAAGTGCGCACGTGTTAGTGCGCGTAGACTGAATTAAATACAGAGTCACAATGGTACGTGTTAGTGCGCGTACACTGAATTAAATACAGAGTCACAATGGTACTAAGCTTTCGGTGAAGAAGATGATGCACAATATCATCGAGGCTACAATTTTGAGTGGGAGAATCAAGGAAGAAGATGCGTCCCAATGATTCCGACAGATATGCCATTCAAATTCAAACGTTTGCAGTTGACAATGTGACTCGCATTTGCAATGACCATCAACAAAGCTCAGGAACAATCCTTGCAAGTGTGTGGACTGAATATGGAAGATCCATGCTTCTCACATGGACAGCTATATGTGGCCTGTTCACGCGCCGAAATACCTTCAGATTTATTCGTGTACGCAGGAGATGGAAAAACCAAAAATATTGTGTATTCATGGAACCTCGGTGGTTCAGGGGTAAGAACGTGTGCCTCTGAACCGAAGGGTACTGGGTTCGATCCCAGGATTCTCCTTTCACTTTTTCAGTACAAACTGTAACATTAACATGAACTGAGGTTCTGGCATTGTATTTGAGCTAGTTGAATGTCTGCACGTTCCGCCCTTCGGAGGGGGCGTAAAGCCGTCGGTCCCGTATCCATGCGATGTTGGGCACGTTAAAGATCCCTACCCTCCTTACAGAAAGGCAGGGGTTCGGCAAAATTTCCAGGATAGTGAGGTGAAACTGCTCCCTGGCGTCGATGATTGGCCATAGTCGCGGAAATAGGCCGACGTTAAAGAAACAAAATACGCAGACATTGTGCATCCAAAAGCACTTCAATAAGTGAAGATTGGAATCTGTGATGAGCGCTGTTAAGTACAATTTGGTGAACCCAATTCATCACAACAAAGCTTTTAGACCCAACGATCGTTTCGCTAACAAAGTTAGCGTCATCAAAGGAATGAATAAACTAAGTGAATAAAATCATTCACTTAGTTCATTCATCCCTTTGACGACGCGAAACGGTCGTCGGGTCTAAAAACTGTATTGTGATGAATTGGGTTCTCCAAAAAGCTTCAATAAACAAATTTCAATCACGAGCGCTTTCTCTGTTTCAGTGGCATGTTGCATGTTGAAATCAAGAGCTATTATTATACGTTATTAATTTGGTGGTTCAGAAAATACAGCTATGCTATTTGACAGGTGTCAAACGTATGTGTTATCCAAAGTGGCATTTGTTTAGTTCAAGGTTTGTCATTTTAAATCATGAATCGTTTAACCACCGAAGAAAGCGTTAAAATTGTAAAATCTGTTTACAAAAGTACCTAGTGATTCTGTGGTGGCCACGTTACGCGCCCTAAGCGGAGATTATTATAGGCATAATCCTCCCATACTGAGCGAACAATAGTTTACACTGTAAAAAAAGTGAAGAAACTGGATTCGTTACGGATGTGTTTGTGCATCATTTTTAGGCACGCTATACTAAAAATATTGCTGTTGTTGGTGAAAGTGTGGCCGAAGACCCAAATTTATCGATGCCACGGCGTGCTCAGCATTTGGGTTTAGTTTGCGGCACATTATGGCGCATTTTGCATTTGGAATTACAGCTCTATCCTTATGAAGTTCAATTCACGCAAGAATTAAAGTCTGCTGGCCATGGAATGCGCAGAAGGTACGTCGAATGTGTGCTGGAACAGGCTTTGTATGATGATTTTTCTTCAGCGATGAGACATATTTCCCGCTTGGTGGAATAAGCAGAATTGACGTATATGTGGCTAAAAACCCATAGGTGACTATGAAGAAGCCATTGTGTGCGTGGAAAGTGATTGTATGGTGTGCTTTTTGACCTGGAGATGTCAACGGTCCATATTACTTAGACAATGATGAAGGAGATACCGTTACAGTCAATTCTGAGCGCTGTGGCCGTATAACAACCGACCTTTTTTCGCCCGAGCTTGAAGACTTCAATCTAGACCCGATGTGGGGTCAACGAGATGGCTCTGCACGTCACACAACTCGACCAATTTTGAGGCTGTTGCGCAAGAGGTTTCCAGGAAGCGTAATTTTGCGATTTGGTGAGCTCAATTGTCCTCGAGGATCATGTTATTTCAGGCCGTTGAAGTTTTTCTTGTAAAGGCCACGTGAACAATTGTATTTGCACACACAATCCTAAAACTTTAATGTACTTAAAAAGTTAAAGCCGAATTATAACCCGAAATGTTCGAAGTCATTGAAAATTACCTCAAAAGGATTTCGTAAAAGTCTAAATTTGAAGCGTGTTTTAATTAACTCTAATTTCCAAAGCACAAATTGGATCATCATTATATTGTTTGAAAATAATACGAGCTTTTGTTATTTATTCTTACAAACATTTGCTATTTAAAGTATGTTTTTTACTTTTATACTAGTCTGGATTTTACTATGAAAAATCATTAGTTATGCATGCAGCCTCAGTGCTGCAATGTGTGACTATGAATTGTAGGATCATGGGTTCGATCCCCAGTAGAAGAGTCGTATTATTTTTCAGTACATATCTACAGTAAATTGATGACATCAACCGATGTTGTGGCAGTGTGTTTGGGCAAGTAGAATTTCTGCACATTCCGACGGAGCGTAGAGCCGTCGGTCCCGTGGACCATGTGATGCTAGGGCACATTAAATATCCCTACCCTTCTTACCGAAAGGTTCGGCAAATTTTCCTGGAATGAGGTGAAACTGTCTCCTCGGGGCGGTGATTGGCCATAGCCGCGGATATAGATCGACGTTAGTGAAACAAAATACAGTGCAATATACATTTATTAGTTCTTCACATAGTGATAACCGGTCATTCCATATTTACAACAACAAAAAACAGCTGTAATTGAGCTATTGAGAATTTATTAGCCTGTTAGTATAATTTTTGCATGATTAACGAATCTCGAACAAAATTGAAATTGGTTAATCAAGAAGTAACTGTAATTACAAAAAGTATATTTCTACAGTCGTATCGTAAATTTCATACGTCCGACATTCAATATCCGTGCATTGAATCTAGAATTCACCTAATATCCGAAACAGGTTGTCTCCAGGCAAGCAAAGAGGAAAACGGTTACCGGTAACAACATATTCCTGCTAAGAATTAAAACACAGCCATGTTGCCAAATTGTTGATAATTTCGGAGAATCCTACTTTCATTTTCAGAATGGATAATTTTAATTCATTATCTTTATAATAGTTGTGACTTCAGGGCAGTAATTAGCATCCAGTAGTAAAAACTATTGGTCTCAAATTTACCTGCTATAGCTGCCTTTACTGCGTAATACTTTTCTTTCAATAAAGAGGCCACGACTTGCTTTCTACATTCAATAAATATTTTTAAAGGGGCGCGAATTAAGAACCAATATTTGGGTTTAGCTAAAATTATACCTATTTATATGTCTATTTTTTCTGCCGTTAACGTCGGCCTATTTCCGCGACTATGGCCAATCACCGACGCCAAGGAGCAGTTTCACCTCACTATCCTGTAAATTTTTGCCGAATCAATTTATTTCTGTAGAGAGGGTAGGGATCTTTAACGCGCTCAACATAACATGGTACATGGGAACCATGGTGTTATGACCCCTCGGAAAGGCGGAACGCGCGAACATTCAGCTTGCTCAAACACAATGCCACAACCTCGATTGATGTTAGTTTATAGTATGTACTGAAAATAATTTGACGCTTTTGCTAGGAATCGAACCCAGAAACTTTTTGTCCAGAGGCACACGACCATACCAATGGACCATCGAGGCTGCTATATACAATAATAAATCGCTTCTGGGTGTAATGAGATGTCGGCAATGAAGACGGCTTTTTTTGCACTTGTTTGGTTTCATGTTACTGTGTACAAAAACGTTCGCATGGTAAAGTTGAAGTTCCGTTTAACGATAGTTCTATTTATTATTATATTGTTAACGAATATAAAGGTTGATATTACGAAAAATTTAACATATAAGAAAACGTGGCGTAAATTAAATTATTGCTAAAAAAATAAGAATCGGTTCTACGAGTATTGTGAAAACATTATCCGTACTATGAAAATTAGAATAATATACTTGTAACTTTAAAACAAACGTTTATTTCCAGCCGTCGCGGAGGCGTAGTTCGATCGTTATTTGATCAAAGTTAGACAATGCCGGGCACGATCGGTTCCTAACTAGCTGACCGGTTTCTATCTAGGTCTGACGAAATTCGTAGTGTGCAAACTTCTTCAATAACCAGTGTTTTTAGATATTCGTTTGAAAAATGTTTTAGTGCAGAACCGGAGTCGATATCTTATTTAGCGGCCGAGGGAATCTAAAAAATGAAAATTTCCAATATAAAATTAGTGCCCCACAGCTCGGACTGGTAGGTTCTTTCAGGAAGCAGCAGGTAGTCTCTAAGAAATGAACAACAGCCCTTGGTAGATAGCTTTAACACGATAAAATCTGCCTTTCATTTTAATCATAACCCAATTACACATATCAATAAAACTGAGATCAAAAACCAAAATTAAAAATCCGAACCAGAATTCAGAACCCGAAATAATATCGAAAAACCAGAACCAGGAACTAATATTTAAAACCCAAGATAATAATCCTGAACCGGAACCAATATCGAAACCCATTTAAATGAAATAATTCTACTTGTAAGGATTGCGTGATAAAGACTAGCTTTTAATACTCACCCCGATTAATTACAGGGGTAAAAGTGTATTCGCTACAATCAGCAAGGCACTTGGCACAATGATAAATAATTTAGTTCAATTGCTTGAAGTTTAACGATAGAGAGAACTTTATAAACGCTGAGGCAATACGCCCGATATCAGTAACCACATCAGTTACTTAAGAGCGAATGTAAACAGAGATTTCTGCCACATGTTATTCTTCGAGGGATTACCACCAATGTGCTCTGCCTGTTCGCAGTTCAACGCAGTATGTCCGATACAATAAGTCATATACAAATTTAAACTTTATTTTCATCACCATTTTGTTCATCTTTGGGTGAGTTGAATAAAAAGAATTTTCCTTAGGGATAAGAGATAAACATTTGTTTGGAAAGAAAAAGCCTTTTTATTCAACTCACCCAAAGACGTCAACCCCAAACATTTTCACGTTTAGAACGTTCATCTACTGTTTTGTCCGCTTCCTCCATTACCCACATATCTAGAAGTCTTCATTACACATTTATATTCATAACGGTACAGTTTTTGAGATCTTAGCTTTTAAAATTATGACAAATCAAGGTGGATAGACTTTGGTTTGCATTTTCACAAACTTTCGCAATCAATTCAAGCGAGCGACCCCTACTATGACGGCCACTACTTTCAAGGTTCTGAGTTGGACCAAAAGCCTCAAATTTATTGATTAAATTCATCACAGCGGGTCGAGATGATGCGTGATGATAACCGAAAAATGTACGCATCTACAAAATTCTCACCATGTCGAATTTTTACAATTTCTAAGCGTTGCTCATTTGTGAAAATTTATTAAACTTAATAAGTATTGCTAGCAATACTTTATAAATAACCACTAATCTAGGATTACCCAAAACAAACAGGCTTCACAATTCTAATTAAAAATTCCATTACGTTTGAAGGTTGTACATGAATATTTCAAATTCCACAACATGCATTTATAAATGTATGGCAACCAATTCATATCCAACTTTTGATGAATGTACTATACTGAACAAACAACAAAAAAGAATGATTCATCGGTTAGAATCATGTATATTGTAATTATGGGCCTAATTTACCGGACGATCAATAGGGCATAAACACCGCCATGGCAATAAAACAAAAGAACAACGACAGGTGTTCCAAAAACGGATGGCATTCACACTCGACCGAACAAACATGCGTACATATATAAATTGTACGTAGCAGTTTACAATAAATTACAATTAACATTGCAGTCTTAATTAACACCTCAGTGGGAATACCAGCGGCATCCAACAAAATAAAACGTCGAAAAGATCAAAGTAAACACTGGAACCATTACTTAGTGCGTGCAGCGTAAAAAAACGAAAGAATCTCAAGACTCTGATGCGAGTAACCACTCAAAGATCGTTACGTCTTGTCCTTTATCACATTCAGCTAGTAAACGAAGATTTTTAAAATAAAATAACCAAGGATGTTCATAATATTTTTTTCATCCAGGTTTTCAATATCTTGTTGAGGTAAATTGAAATGTTTGCTTAAAACATGAGCTTTGAAATCAAATATTTTGAATAAAATAGCTAAAATTCTAATAAACAACTGTCAAATACCTTTTTTTTTGCCGGGTGAGGAAATTCATGTTCTTACCTCTGCGCTCGACCTCCATCGCGACAGAGAGTGTGGGACTCAGAGTACTATAGGTGCAAACCTCTGCCTACCCACCAAACCTCACCTCATTTCTTCACCATACCTACTGGAACCACTTTTCGTAAATCATCAGTAGGTAGGCTGTCTTTAGAATTTGTCTCTTTTCAATCCGCTCTTTTCCTCTCCTCTACTTTAGTTCTTAGGACATTTCGGACGTAGCTGTGGAATTTTTCCCATTTTTCAGAATCTTCCATCATGATGTCAAGGATGCTGTACATGGTCAGGTCAGTCTTCATACCCTGTCTTAGGGTTTCTCGCTCGTTCTCCCATCTTGAGCAGTCAAATATGGTGTGTGTTGCCGTTTCTGCCATCCCACAGTACAAACAAGAGTCGGTTTCTGCTCTTCCTATCCGGCATATATATTCCCTGAAAGAGCCATGGCCTGTGAGCCTTTGCGTCAGGAAATAATCTGTTCTTCTGTGCTTGCATTCCACCCATTTCTTCAGATCTGGAATTAACTGCTTGGTCCACTGAGCGACATGGGTTGTGTTATCCCACATCTCCTGCCATTTTTGAAGAGTGCGGGCCCTCTCCTCTGCTTTTGCTTTCGGTGTGTTTCCGTCTCTTCTGTGATATAGCCTCGATCTCTCTTCTACGGCAAGCTCGATTGGTACAATTCCTGCGACCACCTGTACCGCCCTTGTCGACACAGTGCGGTATGCGCTAGTAACTCTTAGCAACATTCTACGTTGGACTTTTGTAGCTTGTCTGTTATACGTATCTTTTTTCATATGTTCGGACCAGATAGGTGATCCATATAAAAGAATTGATTGGACCACGTTATATAGCATCTCCCTCTTTTTGGATCCGGGGCCTTTTACGTTTGGCGTTATTCTGATCAATTCTGCCACCTATTCTTCTGCTTTTTGTATTGCTGTTTTTATGTGTCGTCCAAAGTTTAGATTTTCCCCGATGGTTATACCCAAATATACAAGACTTTGTTTGGGTGCTATTTCTACTCCCCCACACATAAATCTGACTTCGGTCCTTGCTCTTCCTCCTCTAAGTATAACTGCCTCTGTTTTCTGTGGAGCTAACTCTAATTCATTGTTGTTCAGCCATTTGTGGATCTGCAGTAGTGCTTCATTTCCTTTCCATTCCAGCTCTTCCTTTGTTTTCGCCGTGATAATAACTGCCAGGTCATCTGCATAGGCCAGCGTGGTCACTCCTTCTGGTGTTAGTACGTTTAGCACTCCATCATATACTGTCAAATACCTACACACAATTCACTAAGTAAAGATTGGAACCTATAATGAGCACTGATAAGTATACTTGGAGAACCCAAATCACCACAACACATCTTTTTAAGGAATTGACGATCGTTCACTAACAAGGTTAGCGTCATCAGATGATGAGAAATTTGTCATTGACGCTAACCTTGTTAGTGAAACGGTCGTCAGGTCTTTAAAAAGGTGTGTTGTGGTGATTTGGGTTCTCCAAGTGTACTTACCTACACACAAATGAAGATAAAACCACCAATAGATGACAACCCACATTTCTCATGTCAATACATGACACCCAATTTTAAACAGCAGATTTTTAAATTGAAACATATTTCCAAATACTAGTGTTGATAGTTGAGAATTCCTAACAAAATCTTAAGAAGGTAAGTTACCAATTATACAGTGTGATGATAAAGTTTGGAACATAAGTCATAAATGCGTTCGGACAGGTCAATTTTATCTTTTCAATTATTACCAACTTATGACGTACAAATTACATTTATGACCTCACCTATTTCTGAATGGTGACGTCCTTTTTTGTTAAATTCAAATTAGAATTGTTTACGTTTTGACACTTTTACACCCTCACCACCAAGACTATTGATTAATTTAAATGACAGGTAATAATTGAAATTAATTCACGATTTAACATTATTGTCTTTATTCACTGAATTGCAAATCCATACTGTGATATAACGAGTGTTGTTAAAAATTAATTTTGACTTTACTTTTTGTTCCACTTGTCCGATAGGTACAACATATCAAAAATCACAAAATCAAGTGTTCATTACTTTAGAAAAGGGAAGGAGAATCTCATTATTTTAAAGAAGACTCCTAAATAAAAAACGGTCAGAAGTATTTCTTATTTCTTATTAAATTTACGTTTCCATTTTTTAAAGTAAATAATGCAATTTTTCCAAAAAAATTGTTATGTCAGGTACCAATTTTTTTTTATCTTCATTTAAGTAGTAAGCAGGTCCATGGAAAATAAAAAAAAGGTTATCATTTTAAAAAACCTATGATAACGTCTTCATTCATAAATAGGTGACGTAATAAATGTAATTTTTACGTCATAAATTGGAAACTGAAAAGATAAAATTGTCCGGTCCGAGCGTTTTTCTTGAAAAACTTAAATAACGCATTTATGAATTATGTTTCAAACTTTATCATCACACTGTATATTTTCCTGTTCATATTTAAAGTCGAATCGATTTCTGAAGGTTGGGGAATGAAAGGGGAATGTTAGATCATGTTCTTATTCAGTTCTAGCTGATCAGTTTCTTATGATGCATTTGGTAGCTCTGTGTTATGCTCGACTTTTTAGGTCGGCTTACATTTTTAGGACACCAGGCATATGCATTAACAACTGTTTGCATTTCCTTTTAAATACTACTGGTCTTTGTTGCTTTTGATTTAAATGTGTGCAAAATATTGTGGTTTAAATACGATGAGCAATATTTATGACAATTCGCTGCAACGTAAACACCGTTATGACTTCTCGCTAAAATTAAAATTGCTTTAATAATATCTAGCAGCGTAAAATGTAAGACTGTATTATTTTCGTTAGAACAGAATATTTACTGAATAAGAATTTGTTTCACAAATCAATACGCATAAATAGGGAGGATTGATGTTCCGAATGACATCACTGAAATGCCGACGAAGACATCCGTTAGAAAAGCTTCATAAACAAGTTTGACAGATAACCGTCAAAGCAGAGTCTTTCAGCGAGCAGCTAAGACGCTGGATGAGTATATGCGTGCGTACTCCCTTCAATACAGAGAGCTTTACGAGTTTTAGAGGACGGAAAGACTTGCAAACGACACAAGACAGGTCTGCCACGATGCAGCAACAGAGATCGGCTATATAAACGGGTGCAGGCTTTACGCCGGCACAGAGTTTGCGATGGCATTGAAGCTGGTAAATTAAATATAGATCTGGTGCATTTTTAAGTGATCAGTTGTGTAATACATTTGTGAAATACCTATATAATTCATCTATCCTTACATACATTGTCCCTATATTAGGGAAGAAATGGGCCAGGGCTGACAATTTACAAAATTGTTAGTTGGTTGCATACAGTCTCTATTTTTTAACATTCTGTGTTATTTGGAGCTGTTGTGACAACATACTACCTGGTTCCGCAACGAGATGGCGATCCTGTCGTACATCTCACAATGTTATAGTAATGCAGCTTGTTAAAATATAGTCATTACCGTGAGTCACTAATACATCGCCTAATCTAACCTGGAAATCTGTCAAAATATAAAATATTACAGCATGGTTTATAATTGGTTAATGGGCAAAACCATATGGCGGGAATTGGAATATTATATATTTAATATTGCGGTGTTGTAATATATTGTATACCTATAGTTTTTTCTTTTTTGGCATGGGCTGAACGCACATTCTCATAAATTTTCTTCTATTCTATCTTATTTTGATTTACTCTTCTCATTAATTATGTAAATTACAATGTTGTATGGTAATTGCTGCAAGGTTTTAACAGGATACAGTTATAAAAAGACAGGTGGCCCCTACTTCCTTTCGTGTGTTAGATCCATTTACATTATTTGTTGATATGTAATTAGTATGTGTGTGGTAGGGAGGAATTAAAGAATTATTTTAGAAAACAAAGTCTTGGTCTAGCGATTCGTGATGAAGAAGGCGGTAAATATGAATGAAGACTCTTGATTCAGCTTACTGCTTATGTCTCCTGTCTTTTTGATTTCGATAGTCTGGAAAATTTATTGCACTAAAAACATTCAAAACCGAAAACAAAGCTTACTGTTATTGCTTAAACAGAAACGCACTGTACTTTGTTATGTCTACCGAAGTAAGATTTAAAGGTCTCACGGTTTGTTTAGTAGACTTCGTGAGTTATTTGTCACGGCTTACAAATAACTTTGTATATAAACTGTAACCATAATCCAACATATTGTGTTGTGTCGTCGTCCATATTAGTAAAACATAGGAAACATTAATTCGTTTGGTAAACTTACTTGAGGCGCCACCATATCAATATAGCCAAGGAAATGTAATTCCTCTAAATGGCACGTCCAGCTCGTTACATACATACATAAACATAAGGCTGTCTTAAATCTTGCGACACGTATTAAGTACAAAAATATGTAGAACCAAAGTCATGTTTGAAAAGTGTTATTTTTTCCAAATTTTCTATTTTAATCTTCATCAATGGATATAGGTTTTCCAGGAGCTATCCTGTTGGTCTGCCTCTCCTTATAATACTTTTACTCTTAAAAAACTGACTGCAGCCAGGAGTATGGTGTGTTACTGTATATGAAATGACTTGACTCATGAGACCAAATAAGCTCGAAACCGGCTTTTGTCTTTAGCGATATTTGTGCCCACACCTAACTTAATGTGTTGATTGTTTAATTATTTTCCCCTTTCAGAGCCTTTTCAAATGCAGTTTCACTTTTAGTGAATTTTCTTAGAAAAAATTCACTAATGAGGAGATCTCGACTTTTGAATTTTGAAAAAATTTCTTCAAATGAGCGCGATCTAGGACCCCTAGAACCCATATCCGGGGTCAGTTTCAATTTTTATATGTTTATATATATATATATATATATATATATATATATATATATATATATATATATATATATATATATATATATATATATATATATATATATGTATGTATGTATGTATCACACCGATAACTCAAAAAATAATGGGCCGATTTTGATAAAATTTGGCATGTACTTTTCTTTTGTAAATAGCTTGGATAAGTTCGTTAGGCAGGAAAATCGGACGAGGTTTTCCGAGAAAATTTTGAGTTTTCATTCGAAAAAAATTATTATCTCAAAAAGTAATTAGCCGATTTTAATAAAATTTGGCATGTACCTTTCTTTTGTAAATAGCTTTGACAAGTTTGTTAGTCAGGAAAATCGGACGAGGTTTTCCGGGAAAATTTTGAGTTTTCATTCGAAAAAAATTTTTATCTCAAAGAATAATACGCCGATTTTGATAAAATTTGGCACGTACCTTCCCTTTGTAAAAGGCTTTGACAAGTTCGTTAATCAAAAAAATCGGACGAGGTTTTCCGGGAAAATTTTGAGTTTTTATTTGAAAAAAATTTTTTTCTTAAAAAATAAAAAATCTATGATAACCAAATTTGGTAGGTAGGTTTACGATATAAAAAGCAAACTATATACCGAAAATTTAGATTTCTATATTACAAGAAAAAAAGTTATAAAATATTTTGTGCCAGGTCATTTCTAGGAAAATTCACTACCATAACGCACTTGCTGCGTCCCGAGATTTTTTTTGTTATTTAATTATGTAATTAATTATACTGGTTATTTTACCACACATAACACTTTTTAACAACATAGTATTTTTGTGGCGGCTGTTATATGCAGTTAACATATTTTTAGTGAATTAGAAAAAATTCGCGACTTTTTAATTTAGAAAATTTTCTTCGAATACGCACGAATTAAGTCCCCTATACAGGGTGATTCGTTGGTAAGTGTACACACTTCACCTGCGTATGTAGGTCACTTGGTCGATTCCATACAACCTATAGTTATTGGGCCAATAATCCTTAATTATCAAGATACATGGTTTTTATTGATTTTGCCTATTTTTGTCTTGGGTCATAATTTTAGAACCACTAGGTATAAAGAAGCAAAATTTGTTGTGTATATTGTGCTCAAACAGCTACATATATCGATTTCTCAATTTAGCGGAATCAAAATACAGTTCAAGTCAGAAAAATGTGGCCGAATTGTTAAATCTCAAAAAGAATTTCGCTCCTAAACGTCACACATTTTGGGATAGACATAATTAAATGCTCAATGAAATTTTTATTATTTAAAAATTATTGTCTGGATCAGAAGTCTTTCATTGAGGATTTAATTCTCAAAAAGAACACCCCCAATCGAAAATTTAAAAAAATATGTTTTAAGATTTGGAAAGTGCATAAAAAAGTGCAATAAAGTACATTTACAAATTGCGCGTCTCCTTTTTATATAATTTTTTTATACAAGGAAATTTTACGGCAAATAATTTTTAGAAAATCAAGAAAAGTATCTTGGGTAATCATATTTAAATTTACAAATATTGTTCAAAATGACCATCGTTTTTGTTAATACACATTCCATATACTGGCTCTTAGCTATGACATTTGATACTATTTTTTTTAACCCAATTTTAATACACGGTATGTTCTAAATATATTACGAAGAGCGTCGGTGGTTCAGGGGTAAGAACGTGTGCCTCTGAAGCGAAGGGTACTGGGTTCGATCCCAGGGTACTCCTTTCACTTTTTCAGTACATACTGTACAATAACATCAACCAAGGTTCTGGCATTGTATTTGAGCAACTTGAATGTCTGCACCTTCCGCCCTTCGGAGGGGGCGTAAAGCCGTCGGTCCCGTGTCCATGCGATGTTGGGCACGTTAAAGATCCCTACCCTCCTTACAGAAAGGCAGGGGTTCGGCAAAATTTCCAGGATAGTGAGGTGAAACTGCTCCCTGGCGTCGGTGATTGGCCATAGTCGCGGAAATAGGCCGAGGTTAAAGAGAAAAAAAATATATTACGGCCATAATATTTTGTTTAAAATGTCACCTTAGAAATTTTTACCAAATCCCGCGGAAATTATAATTTTCTGCATTCAAAGTAATTCTGCAGCTACTATCTTTAGATACCATAGGTCCAATCTGTGTGTGTGTGTTTTTTTTAATTTCTTTAACGTCGGCCTATTTCCGCGACTATGGCCAATCACCGACGCCAAGGAGCAGTTTCACCTCACTATCCTGGAAATTTTGACCTACACAATAGACCTTAAGGTCGCGGTGGAGGGCCGATATGGCACACTCACATACAAACCTAACCTACATTGGTACATGGTTCACTCTTTATAATACAAACACGCGTACCAAATTTGGTTGCCCTTACTTTGTTATTTCCGGAGATATAATTTTTTTCCCAAAGAAGACACAATTTTACATATATATATATATATATATATATATATATATATATATATATATATATATATATATATATATATATATATATATATATATATAAATTCAAAGTGTTCCTGCATATGTGTTCTAGGGGGCCTAGTTCGCGCTCATTTGAAGAAATTTTTTCAAAATTCAAAAGTCGGGATCTCCTCATTGGTGAATTTTTTTTAAAAAAAGAAAATTCGCTAAAAAGTAGTCCAAGCCCAAACTGGGTCACTCTAAAGTTTGACATGACAAGCTGTAATTTTCATTTCGTGTTATACTGAAAATTTTACCACTACAATTTTGACCACTAAACTTGACATTGACATATGCAAATTCATAGACCATTATCACATAGGGTAGTATGTCGTATGTCTTGCGTTATTTGTAATAAATAAAGTCTATTTTAATAAACTGAAGGACATTGACAGTTGAAATATAAATTTAGGACATTGTTAAGGCATTTCCTGCAATATTTCCCACACATACCCATCAGGTCCAGAATCGTTGTATAAAAATCACCAATTTTGGCGTTTTACTAAATGCTCACCACACACAATATTTTGGACTTGAGCTCTCTTATGATCTCCAGTGGCATCAAACGTTTTTCATTAAATGCGTATATATCTTTTTCTTTCAACTTAAAGACAACATTTTATATAGCATACGTTTCATAATAGAAACCTGCGTACCAAATTTGGTTGCCATAACTTAGTTATTTTCGTAGATGCAAAAAATAAAATCCAAAATTTTCACGGAATTTTTTCCAAAAATTTGTTAAAATGCTAATTTCCGTGTACAGTCTGGAATTAATATATACAAGGAATTAATTGCGGTGTAGACCTCGTGAATACAATTTAATTTTCATTCGAGATTCAGTTTACTACAATCATCTATATTTCAAAGGACGATATCGACATGAAGATACCTCATAGAATCAAATTACACCTTACAATCTTACAAGTTCATCCTCATTTATCTCATACTTAAGAGAAGAAAACATTTTGAATCATTATTATAGTACAAAGAACCTAATTTACTTCTAGCTATAACACTTCCTTTCAATGACTCGCCACGTAATATATAGCTCTATCTTATTATTCATTCCATAACAGAAGCTGAATCACTCCTTTACAAATCATGGTTCCATTAAAGAAACGCGATTATAAACCTCTGAATCTGATGTGAGTCACCGACTATCTCTGCGGATCTACGCAAAAATTCACGCGAATTCCACCAATAAAGTTCATTGTAGTAACCTTAATTCCCGTCTATTCGTAACCCACATAGCCTACTCACGCTATTTAGTCTATTGAGGGCGAGACGAATTCCAGAGCCTACTTATATCTCTCAAGTTATCTTTGGTTATTGTCTGAAATTGTGACAGGTTGAGTGATTCGTTTAATTGGCGTTAATCTTGATTGGTGGTTTCCGTTTATTCTAACGCACGATTCCGTTTCCTTTTACTCCGTTAAAGCCTCTTACGGGGGGACAGTTAGCTGATGAGTAAAAGAAAGATAAGTAAGATGGATTATTAACAGTGTTATGACGCGGTCCGTATATGGTAGTTTCTGACGGATGATTAGAAATGATATGCTAAATTATTCACATGGATTGATGAATCATGCGGTATAATGTTGATGTTTTTATAATCTTGTTTATGTTGGCTTTTTAATGTGTTATATAGAAACGATATGATTGTCACCTGGTTATGTAAAACTTAATTATACGCTAGGTATTTATGTGATGCAATAAAAAAAATATAATAATCATAACGATCGAGATTTAATTATTGTACAGGGTCTACAAAATGTCGCACATGGAGAGCACTACGATCTATAGGAGTCTTTATAATTAGTCATCTAAGCTAAACATTATATTCTTTTAATGAATGTTCATTAAGAAAATTCACTAATAGAGAGGTAACGAAGACTAGACTATGAAAATTTTTCAAATAAGCGCGAATTAGGGCAACTAAAACCCATATACAAGGTCGATTTGAATTTTTATGTTTATATATTTATTTATATCTACCCGAGCGCTAACTCACATAAATTTCGGCACGCAGCAAGTGCGTTATAGTAGCGAATATTCAAAGGATTGTACACTATTATTATACGGCATATTAGTAAAGTTAATACTTTCAACTTACACAGACCTTGAAGATCGATTTCTAGTACGCGCACATTGGAAGAATTCTTTCGAAAGTGTTACCATCGATATCTCTCTATTATCAAAAAAATCTTGCCTTGTAACTCCTTTTGAGAAAAATGCCCAAACCGCAATTTTCCATGAAGCTAACGAACTAAATTTTGCTATATCTGTAGATAGTGTAAGCCACTTTAAACAAAACTTGTATTACAAATTTCATTAAAGTTATAGGGTAAACGATACAGTTATTGGCCATTTGTACGAATATTAAGGTTACAGCGCTCCTTCTTGTATATTAATCAACTAGGAAAACTGTAGTCGCACAGTATAATATAAGATATATTATTTTTGATGATAACATACTTTTTTTTGACTTAAACTGTTCAAAAAAGAATAAAAAATTCTAAATTGTTGACCAACTCATAAAAGTAGTGATTGGCCATAGGCATATAGTGATTGGCCTAACATCTCTTACAGTGATTGTCATACCCTTCGATGTCAGCTGTAAACAATTAATTTTCTATGGGAATAATAAACAAACATCATGCAACAATTTATTTTTCAATTAATGGAAATTTTTAAGCACGATTTACAATGAAATATAGTAGAGTTTGATTTATATAAATTCATTTTCCTTATACAATTCAGATGAAAAGCTCTGGTGCAGGATTTACATTTTATACCAATATTTGATTCATTCATATTGTTGGTGCAAGTAAAACATAAGCCGTTAATTTTTCTCACATTATCTTCTAAGCTCAAACCACAAGTCTCTTGTGCATTCTCTAACCTAACATTATAAATAAAATATGTATCCTTGAACTTGTACCATCTTGAGAACTGTATTCATTCTTGGTGTCACTGCTACCAAAAAGATGTTTGGTGGCTTGTTGTATTCTTAAAAGTTGGTATTGTTGGCTGCCCGATGTGTTCTCTTCATCATCAAACTCACGTCCTATGTTTTCCCTATTTCTTATATTTTCATTCACATCGTCATGTGGATTTGACGCTTCTGATCTACATTTGTTTTTACTCTTAAAATATTGCTTTTTAACATTTTTGTTTTCTAATTTCTTGAAGTTCTCTGCTGTTTTCCTCAATTTATTCTCAAGCCTTTTAACTTTCCTCTCTTCTTTCTCAGTTTCTTTCTCTTTTTTAGTTTGTTCCTTATCACTCATGATTTTCTTCCATTGAGTTGATGTTAAGACAAACGGAAGTCTTTCGCTTTGCCTCTTACCCTTTCTCGCAGGAGTTTGAGGCCACTGTAAGAATGTATCAAGACTTACATCTGCTGAAGTATTTTCAGTATCTACAGAGGCCATGGTTAAATGGTCTATCTTATGAAAACAGGAGTCCGTTGTAGGGCATATTCCGGAAGCATTATGATCACTCACAAGTTTTCCAGATTGACATGGTTGTGTTAGTTGAAAAATGTCACCGTTATAATCTTCGAAAACAATTGGTATTTCTTCTATATTGATATTTCTCAAGGTAAGGGTTGAGTCATTGTTTTCCAAATAGGTATCGAGGTTTGCTGCGCTGGTTGATTTTAGCCTAGCACTAATATCAAGTCCGTCTGTGCTTTCTCTGGCTATTGGTGATGCATGAGTTTCCTGTGACAATTCATTAGGATTGATATGTGTGGGATTTATTTCTTCTACCGATACTTCAGAAATGTCTTCTTTTGGTTTGAATCTCTTCCACATACTGTACAGCATACCGAATTCTTCTGAATGGTTGTTGATGCAATGCTGTCCTTTTTGAAATTCATTAATATAATTTTCACCAACAATTTCTTTAAATGCTGGATACGACAGGACGTAATTTTTTTTCAAACCAGTTTGTTCGTATGTATTGACTTTAGCAGCTCCCAAACATTTTGTGACGTCTATCGCATTTGGATTCCATGGGTACAAGCCACAAGCTTTAAACCCATTTTGGATGATAGTTGACTTTGCAACGTTTTTGATAACATTTTCAAGAACTGTTGCAAAGTGCTCTTTGCTTAATGTTTCATTGGTATGGTCGCGTCTCCACTCAACTACTGCCTTCTTCCAACCATTTTTTATCGGTTTGAAGGCTGCCACATCAGCAAGCTGAAGAATTCGTGTGGCATTGGGATAAAGGCAAATCAGTATAATTTCCAGTTGACTACAAAGTTCACTTAGTTGATAGGTTAAGTGTGTGCTGTGCCCGTCTACAAAGAGAATGATGGGAAATTTCACATTATGTTTTTTTTAAATAGGGGTGCAGTACGTTTGAAATATATTCATAAAATATCTCAGCACGCATCCACCCAGAATCACTCAAGCCAACTCCCCATTCATCAGGAACTGATTTAGCGATATTAGCAGGCAACCGTTTATAAGGGTAAATCACCATTGGTGGTGTAACTTTACCAGATGCAGTGAAAGTAAACATTACTGTAATTGCTGTTTTGGACGGCGCGTGTTCAACCTCATAAACATTTCTGCTTCCTCTTGGAGCAAGAACTTTTGTATTTTTCGGACACAAGTTAAAACATGTCTCATCTCCGTTGAGTATTCGTTCTGGGTCTTTTAATATGCCTTCCAGATCTTTTGACTTTAGATAATCATAAATGTTACCAAACCACTTTTTAAGGTCTGATACTGAAATGGTTGCACTTGCGGCAGTAACTGCCTCAGATATACGTATTGTTACCTCTGGATGACGACGAAGAAAGGCTTTGTACCAACCATCTCCTGGATGATTTCTTATAAATGGATTGGGACGTGGATTTTTCTCTAAGAATAACCTTACTGATTCTTGCAAGTCCTCTTTGCGACGAGGAAATCCTTTCTTGTGGTTCTCGAATACCCATTTAACCAGAAGTTCTTCTTCATTGGGTGTGAGAATAGGATTCGGACCTAAATTTGACTTGATAAATTTGGTACTTCTCCTGAATTGCAGGGTTGCTCTTGGAACCTTAAAATATCTTGCTGCTTCTCTGATTGAGGTTCCTTTCTTGATTAGTTCAAGAGCTTTTTCAATATCCTGATCACAATATTTTTTTGTATATTTGTCACCCACTCTGACTTTTGGCATCTTTTGTAAACCTACAAATATACAAGTAATATAGTGATTGGCCAGTAAAGATGTCAGAGATTGGCACCTGGCCAACGACTGTTTAAAGAAGGTTTAAAGTCTGTATTCCCTCGAAAAGCATTTGAGATTAATGAAACAATTTATTTAGTTGAAGTTTTATTGTAAAACTACCCGTTAATATATATTACAGTCATTGGCAGGAGTGGCCAATAACTGAATTTATTGTAAATGTCGTGTATAGTGATTGGCCTGCTTAAATTTCATAAGTAATTTTAGGTTAGAGACATATAAACAGTTTTTTCGAACACCCCAACTTCAAATTATAGTCCCTATACTGTTATAATCATTTGTTCCAAGCATACGAATAAAATAATCACTTACCTGATACACAGTGACGCTAAGCAAATGTACAAGCAACGTGCTGAATATGGAATAACTTCAAACAGGCACAAGGAAAAGACCGCCAACGACATTCACCGCTGCCAACATATCAAAGTACTGTGATCAAAGCAACAAACGGTGTTGTCACTTTGAACTGAAACAATCACATTTCGCTTAAAACGACGACAATGCTTGTTATTTTAAAAGAAAGTCGAATGGCCAATCACTGTAAGTATATTTTATAGTGGCCAATAACTGTATCGTTTACCCTACAAAATATTTCCAGAAGGAAACTTAATTCATATTTAGAAAAGTAAAGTATGGGCCAAATTATGAAGGTAGCAGTTATTTTTTCTTATTAATCGCCAGTATGATTTCGTTTTAGTCAGCCTAATCAAACCGGTTTTTTCAATATCAACAATAACAAAATTATAATTTCAGACTCAAAGGTGACAAACTTATTCAGGCGTTTCAAACAAAAATGAGATCTTGTTCAAAATGTATGAAATCTGTGCACTATTGTTTGTCCAAATGTCGAAATAAAACATAAAAAACAATACATTCATCAAGCTGGATTCGATCGCGTAACCTTCTGCTTAGGAGGTAAGGGCAATATCCACGGCGCCACCCAGGTATACTTCAACCAACGTCTTATTTACTTTAGGTCGGCTTCATGTCCGGGATATTATATTTAAAGTGTACGTAATTAATTACAGAATTAGTAGAATTGCCATTGAAACACATCCCACGACTCTTTCGGTCTTATATGACGTCTTATGTTTAAGTTTAAAGATAAAAGAAACTATTTTAGAATCATTTTTATAGGGACTTGGCTAAATTTTGTTTACATTTCTAGTATATTATACGACGGCATAATATATCTATGCTGCGCTAAAACTGTATTTGAGACCGTTCATAAAGCTACAAATATAGTGTCTTTTAATAATTGATTGAATCCCCCAGTTAAATAACAATCAATTGGCAAGTTTTTAATTACATGTCTGTCATTTTCCATAATTGCGGCCGAGATTTCACTATTGTTGGTTCGGGTAGTATGTTTTCTGCCTGGTATATATTTAGTTTGCTTACCATTGATGTATGGTTTATACCTGTTGTATGAATTAATCTACGCATGGCAGTTAACTACTCTGTCTGTCAGGCATTGGACTTTAACCAGTAAGTCGTTTCAACGCATGTCTTTGGGATTTTATTTTTAATTTGGAAAAAACTCTAAATATTGTGTACCAAATTACTTAAAGTTCACAGCATAGGTTTATTTGTATTATTTCTATAGCCACATATAAAGTGTTATTCCAGTTAATCTAAAACTTACACAAATATAGCATTTTCAAAAAGTTTTCCCCGATTTTCCACCGGAAAAACTTGAGCATAAGGGCTAATTAACGAACTCGACCTCGGTTTTCGCCCAAACATGATTTTTGCCAAGTCTGATTGAAATAAGTTTAGTATTTTTTGAGTTATCGCTCGGATACAGATATATATATATATATATATATATATATATATATATATATATATATATATATATAATTATAACATAAATTTTTTAACGGACCTTGGTTTTGGGTTCTACCAAAATGCGCGCTCATCTGAAACATTTTTTCAAAAGCTTTTCATCGTGACCTCTCTATTAGCGATTTTTTCTTATTGAAAATTCGCTAAAATACTCAACGAAACTTGGCACATATCTTCATTTTTTTAGACCGCGGACGAGTTTGTAAATCAGCTATAACGAACATACAACACCCCCCCCCCCCGCTAATATACCAACTTTTTTTGATTACGCTATATTTTGGAAATATTAGAGTTACTGGAATGAGAGTTTTACATGTAGGTAGAAATTGTGTAAATAAATCCCAAACTTTAAGTAATTCGGTTCACAAGATTTGGAGTTTTTTCCAAACTATAAATAAAATCTGAAAGACATGAATTGAAACGACTTAAGTAGTTAAAATCCAATGCCTGACAAAGACAGAGTAGTCAGCTGCCATGCGTAGATTGATTCATACAACAGGCATAATTCATACATCAGCGATTACCAGACAATACAAATAACACGCATACAACATACTATCTGAACTAGCAATCGAGAACCGTTTGTCAGCAATTACGACGTTAGAATGACAGATGTTATGAAATTAAAAAATTTCCAAGTGATTGTTTTTTTAGCGGGGGATTCAATACATTTTTCGTATACACTATATCTGTAGCTTGACGAACGGCCCCCGGTTAAAGTTTTGGACTGAATATGTATCATATAGTGGAAAAATCAAGGAAGACAATAAAGACATATTTAAGAAAATATCGCTTTTATAAAGAAAATATGACGTTTTTGCCAAACCATGATTTGGTAACATTCATATTATAAGAACATGGGAAGATAGGTACGAAAGAATTAAATTAACATTGTAAACAAAATCGACTCACGTCTCTGTAAAAATGATTTTTGTGCAGTTTGTTCTTTTGTCTTCAAACTTAAACATAAAAATAAGACGTCATCTAAGATCGAAACAGTGGTCGAATGTGTTTCAACTGGCAAATCAATTAGTTCTGTAATTATGTGTTAAATTAATATAATATACAGTTTTCCGGGGCAGCAAGTTGCTGTCAAGTATCACGTAAACAAACTTTTTATTAGCGCATCTCTGATTCAGTGGTAGAATGATTGCCTCTTACGTAGAAGATTTTCAAGGTCTATGTAAGTTTAAGATATTCATTTTAGTACCTAATTGTCGTAATAATGTATAAAATTCACTACTATAACGCTCTTGCCGTCTCGAAGTTTTTACAAACCAAATTCACGATGTGTCGTTATTAAACTTACGCCATTTTATGAAATTGGACTTTTTACTAAAATGGGATACGTTTACTGTTACATGTTCTATGGCTTAAAACCCATCGGGGTTGGGTTTTACCACTTCATGATATAGCAGAACATTTTTGTTATGTACAAAAATCATCTTATCTATTAGTGAATTTTCGTAGAAAAAATTCACTAATGGGGAGATGCCGACTTTTGAATTTTGAAATTTTTTTGCAAATGAGCGCGAACTAGGACCCCTAAAACCCATATCCGGTGTCAGTTTCAATTTTTATATGCTTATATGTATGTATATATATATATATATATATATATATATATATATATATATATATATATATATATATATATATATATATATATATATATATATATATGTATGTATGTATGTATCACACCGATAACTCAAAAAATAATGGGCCGATTTTGATAAAATTTGGCACGTACCTTCCGTTTGTAAGTGGCTTGGATAAGTCGTTAGTCAGGAAAATCGGACGAGGTTTTCCGGGAAAATTTTGAGTTTTCATTCGAAAAAAAAGTTGTATCTCCAAAAATAAAAAAGCTATGATAACCAAATTTGGTAGGTAGGTTTACGATATAAAAGGTAAACTATACACAGAAATTTAGATTTCTATGTTACAAGAAAAAAAAGTTATAATAAAATATTTGGTGCCAGATCATTTCTATGAAAATTCACTACCATAACGCACTTGCTGCGTCTTTGAGTTTTTTTAGTGAATTTTTTTTCTTGGGTTATGTCACATCGTAATATTGAGGAAGAAACTTTGTCTGCTCAGATGCCAATATGATTGGGAGTTTTATAAATCTTGCCCAAAACAAATGCAAATTCGAATATTCGTAACAACCACTACTAGGCAAAAGAAAAGAAAAGGGATGCTAAGTCAATCACGTAAGATCTCATTAATACTGTTTTATTCGACTGCTTGATGTTGAAAGCGTCAAATTTGGGGAGACGTAGACTGTATGAAGTAATCTACCGTTTCTAAATTACTATATCATGAAGCAGTGTAAAGGGTTCATAAATTCCATGACCGGGTTTATTACAGTACAAACAGTAGCTGTATAATTCGAATAACCCGGGGGCCCCGACTTGTCACAGCTCTCGTAATTTCGTCGATAAATTGCTTTTAGATTGGATCCGGAGATGACCTCCCCTACTACTATCATTATTAAACAGTTAAACCAGTCATAAGACCTGATTTGACGTCTCGACAATGAAGACATTTATACAACAGACCTAATTTGTTGGTAAATCTGAACTGCTTTTGTATTTTGTAAACTTCACCTTAAATTGAGCGTGTAGTACAAAAATGTGAAAGTATATTGTGTATCCCATGTCAAATTTTAAACTTAGGTATTGTACAGTGAAAATGGACCACCTGTATATGTATGTACACAGTCAAGTGATCACGCAACTGAATATTTTTGGTATGGCATGTTGGTCAGGACCATCTTGATAAAATTGTTGGCTTAAACGTGCTTTGAAATGTGTCAAGCTTTTTGATAGATGTTTTTAATTAAAAACGTAAATGTATGCTGAATATATTTTAAATTAATTACCTAGGAAGGAGTAACATTTGTCGGTTTTTAATTTACATTACTCGTGAAATACATAACCATCTAAGTTTTTTCGCAGCATACCTAGGTGGAGAAAAGTAACACATCATGATTTATAATCGCAGAAGAATAAGAATTACGATTTCCATTAAAAAAGGATTATGAAATTAGTATTTTTAGTATTACGTAATGATTTTAATTATATACTGCCTATCCAAAAAATCCGAACATCCACTAAGAGCCGACTAATTGCAATGAAATTTTCTATACTACTTTTTTTGTCTCTGATAAGAAATGATAACAATATCTAACAAAAATTTAACAGGTGTAAACTTTTTTGATTTTGTTTTCAAAAAAATTATGGCTTTAAATTTGCGCTTCTTTCAGTTTGAACAATATTTCGTAGCGAATTGTAGTCAATTTATTAAGTCATTATGCCTAGGCGCCGTTTACAGAACAATTGCAATCATTTAAGCGAATTCGAAAAGGGGCTCATTGTTGGTATGCGGTTTTTCTTTCAATCAGATAAATTTCCGACGTCATAGGACGCAGTGTATCAACAGTGTTTACAGTGTTGGTCCAGGTGGTCTGAAGAAGGAATACATAACCGTCGTCAGGGATCCGGGCGACCTCGAGCAATATATATATATATATATATATATATATATATATATATATATATATATATATATATATATATATATATATATATATATATATATATATATATATATCGTAACCATATATCGGATTTTGAGCTCCGTTTGTATAGACCATTTTTATCTCTCCCACTGACACCTCGACATCGTGCTGCTTGAGTGGCAGATCAAACTGTGATGGTAAATAGAATCGCCCCATTTTATGCAGGTGTTTCTTCACAGCCACGTTTCCCGTCTAGAGTCCTGTTATATTCCTGAGCTGCCCTCTGCTAAGATTTAGCAGCTCCACAGCTCTCTTTGGACTGGGTTGCCCAATTAACGACTTCCCGTGTTTGAGCCCTGGACTTGATGGTTCCCGTGGCCGTGCCTTTCGATACGTCCAGGACCGGTTCTGGTCCCATGCATGGTTCTGCTGATCCTCTCTTTGCGAGACTATCAGCTTCTTCCCGGCCAGGTGGCTCGTCAAGTGGTGGACCCCCGGGCGGGGCACATAAATGTAAGACCTGGATTGGTCTGTAAGGTGCCATAACCTCTGGGTATGTAAAGTTGCGGGTACGTTTGGACAGCGTGCCTGGTCTGCTGTACCCAGGCCGCGCTACCTTAGGTAATGGCGGGGGTAAAGCAGGGACCTTTTGTATTAATATTGACATGATATGCTTTATTAATGAGTTGTTGCAATTATAGACATATAAAGACAGTTGTTTTAGTACCACATTTAAGGGATATTTGGGATGTTGAACATGTCTTGATTTAAATGGGGGATTTGATTAGACAAGGTTGAGTTGGACATGGTTTATCTTTTATTACACAGGTTTAGAAATTACAAGCACGTCCTTCTCTTCTGTCAACTAAAGCGGTGTGTGTCTATTAATATGTGTTTGTTTACTAAAAAAAGAAATAATATCCTGACGGCCCTCTATCTGAGACTTGTCGTGTGTTACACATAGTTGAAAAACATCGAAGAACAACTTACTTCAGATACACAAGAAAAATATTAAGCATCCGTTAGAAAAAGAAGACCCGGCACTTTTACCCGCACCTTACCAATTATGTCCCAGGTTTTAACCATGTTAAGGGTTAACACGATTTAAAATATGTTAGCCCTAAAACTAATTGACAACGCCCTCCTAAATTTAAAATACCTAATTTAAATATTGACGCATCAGAATTCAAATTTTTTCATAGCCCTCTTGATTCCATAATTTTCTTTCTATTTTAATTTATTTTTATTTTACCACATAATTTGTTTCCACGCAACTAAAATATTTCTTTTCTTTATGTCCTATTACAGTCTAAATAAACTCTCAGTTCCAATTGTTATTGTTAGTCATGCATTTTAATTAAATCCTTTTGACGAAAATTCATTGACAAAAGAATGCAGTTAATTTAGACGATATGTGGGAACCTCTTAATCAACGCGATCAAAACAAAAGATGTTTCAGACGCTAATTAAATTAGCTTGATCCAATTTTCGGGGTTCTGTTATACTTGCTTGTCCTTCACTTGTTCGTAGTTGTGTAACATCTATGCAAATGTAATAAGAACATCCCAATCATAAATGTATACGTGACATAAATAATTTAATGTGTAATTAATTCACAAGTCGTTATACAGTGTGTAAAAGCCAAATGGAATAAATTCATTATTTCGGTTACTGTACATTCTTATAAAAAAATCCCGAAACACATCAAATTTAAATTATAAATTGACATTTTTCAACCTGAAAATGCGATCCCTACCTTCAACCCCCTTCGAATTACAGGTAAAACCCCCAATTTTTTAAAGGGGAAGTATAGGCTTGTGATATGTTGTTTGAAAGGTCTGTTCATTCTCTATTCAAAAATGTTATCGTTTTCAAGTTTATTGCAACAATTGAGATAGAATAAAATAAAATCATGTGGTTACCAAAATTCGCTATAAAATACTCAAAACTTATTACAATATTGTAATTAGTATACTCAAAACTTATTTTTCGTTTAGGTCTTGAAGATAGGAAAGTAAGCAAAAACCATAGTAATGTGCTTTTTACATTGTATCCATTAAAAATACATTTAAGAGTTTCCGAGGCAATGTTAGTTTGTTTAAAATGCCTAAGCAAATTGTTTTGTAATTATAAGTTATCATTTCAATTGTTGGTATTATAATTTTAGTTTGAATTTCGTTAACTTCAATTCTAAAAAATGGTTAGATTAACGGAAATGTATAAAATAACAGTTATACAAATGATTGGTTACGGAGATAAAACCCGAACACAACATGAACTAACTCGCCTATTTCATGAGGAATTTCCTGATTTACCGCCTATATCCCAAGGAACAATTAGTAAAATAGAGAAGCAGTTTCGCGAGTTTGGTCATGTAAGGCAGATAAAAAAAGCAGCCAATGCACTGAGTGATGAAATCAAATTAGATGTGATGCTTGAATTTGTGGAAAACGCACATACATCGGCTAGACAGGCATCCACTACATTTAATGTTAGCCATGCATCGATAGTTAACATATTAAAAGAAAATAAAATGCATCCCTATAAAATGAAACCTACTCAGGAGCTCATGGAAGACGATTATGATAGGAGAACTTATTTTTGTGAGCGAATGATGGACATGTTGCATAACAATATTATCCAATTAGAAGACGTTATGTTTTCTGATGAGTGCACTTTTTCACTTAACGGTCATGCTACTCGGCAAAATTGTCGCTACTGGGCAACGACAAATCCTCACTGGATGAGAGAAGAACACACGCAATACCCTCAGAAGGTTAATGTTTGGGCAGGGATTGTTGGAAACCATAACATTGGTCCATTTTTCATTGAGGGAAAATTTGAATGGCGATAATTATTTGGCACTACTTCAAAATGATGCCATTCCAAATTTGGCAAATTTAGATCCTGATCCAGGAAACCCTCAAGTTCCAGTGAATACGATATGGTTTCAGCAGGATGGAGCACCACCACATTACCAACTTAATGTCCGGCAGTACCTCGATGCAATATTTCCCAATCGGCGGATAGGGAGGTGAGGATCGCAAAAATGGCGAGCGCGATTACCTGATCTTACCTTATTAGATTTCTTTTTATGGGGTTATGTGAAAAGCATTGTGTACAAAACGAAACCTTTTGATTTAATTGACTTAAAAGAACGAATAACGCTTGCGATTAGGTCGATCACGCCTGATATGTTAAATAATGTTAGAAGACAGTGTTATTTAAGATTAGGGTGTTGCCAAGAAGTTCGCGTTGAACATTTTGTACATCTACTTCATTGACATCCATAGTTCTTTTTAGTGTTTTACATTTTATTACATTTTGCATTACATTTTAGTTTTTTGTTGTATTGTAGCGAATTTCGGTAACCACATGATTTTATTTTATTTTATCTTAATTGTTGCAATAAACTTGAAAACGATAACATTTTTGAATAGAGAATGAACAGACCTTTCAAACAACATATCACAAGCCTATACTTCCCTTTTAAAAAATTTGGGGTTGTACCTGTCATTCGAAGGGGGTTGAAGGTAGGGATCGCATTTTCACGTTGAAAAATGTCAATTTATAATTTAAATTTGACGTGTTTCGGGATTTTTATAAGAATGTACAGTAACCGAAATAATGAATTTATTCCATTTGGCTTTTACACACTGTATGTTTATTTGTTTTGAATTTATAGACGTATTGGAAACAATGTTACACTTTACTCATGAAAATAGGATAAATATGTTAACAATTAATAGAATACGCAGAGTTCGGTAAAGGCTTTGTTTTTATTTCAAAATTTATATTATATCTGTAATTTCCGGTAATTTCTAAGGAAGGAAACCAATACAAGGTCGTCAATATTTTTTTGCATTAAACATTGATAAGAGATGCTTAGATCAAATCTCTTACTATTTTTTACGTTACGATTTTATGACCGTTTATTAGCCGAATCGTATAATGCTGTATGGAATCGAAAGCGGCTGTAGTTGTTTTATTAGTAATTTATTTATAACCGTATTTAAAACGATGTCACACAGAGTTCCCACTCGTCTGGAAAACCGGGAAAAGTCAGGAAATTTGTAGAAGAAAAAAGTTTACCATGGCAATCAGGGAAACATTGGAAAAAAATTGAAAATTGACTAAGAGTCGGGGAATTTTTGTCTCTGTCAGGGAAAAATTATTTGTCTCATTTTTATCATAAATAATTGAAACAATGTGTTTGCTCTTTGTGCAATTCTGAACCATTCATTTAATGATTTCTTTTTCCACAAAACCACAATAATTGTTTTTTTTAAAATTTGCGTTCATTGGTCGCTTTGTATTTGAAATGGGGAAGCGTGTTTTCGCCATGACGCGAAGACCTAGTGGATTCTGTAGTAGCGTGTTACGTATATGTTGGGGGGTAAATTGTAGAAGATCAAAATCAGGGAAATAGATTTAGGCATGTTAGGGAAATCAGGGAAAAGTCAGGGAAATTGATATGCTGTTTTTAGTGGGAACCCTGTCACACTTAACTAGTGAAAATAGCATAAATATGTTAACAATTGAATAAGAAGACTGCGGTAAATGCTTTGTTTTTTTATTCAAAATTTATTTTCTATTTGTAATTTCCAAGGAAGTAACCCAAGCAAGGTCTTCAATATTTTTTGCATAAAACATCGATAAGAGATGCTTAGAACAAATCTGGCACTGTTTTTTACATTGAGATTCTATGACCGTTTATTAACCGAATCATATAATGCTCTGTGGAGTCTAAAGAGGTTGTACTTGTTTGAAGAGCCATTGCTATGAAATTCTAGTTAATTTTTATTTATATTTCAACAACACACCACGAGGGCTTACAGCCTAAATACTATCGTACCGGGGGTGTCGACAAGAAGGAAAAAGGCAACTTGTTAATTCTGGACTTGAAGGTTTGGAGGTTCGGAGGAGAAGGAAAAACATTTGCCGGCAAGGAATTCCACAACTTGGCAGTCCTCGGGTCAAAAGGACATAACAAGACGATCTATGTCTGGTGACCTGGACAGTAAAAGGGTGCATTCGCTCTGTTCCCCTAGTAGATCTGTTGGGGGCAGCAGGTGAAGGAACTATGGAAGAAAGCTCCTCTGAGCAGTGCCCGTGCAGATATCTATAAGAGAGAGAGAGAGAGAGAGAGAGAGAGAGAGAGGTCACCAACGGCACGCCGGTGGGCAAGAGATGGCAGCCTTTGGGTGAGGGTAGGGTCACCGATCAGACGCATAGATCTCTTCTGAATGGAGTACAGGATAGCGAGTGTAGAAGCGGCAGCGGCACCCAAGATGTGGAAGCAGTATTCGATGTTTGGCCTTATTTGTAAAGTATATAAGGTATAGAGATTAGCTGGTGAAAAGTATTTGCGAGCCCGGAAGAGGAAACCTAATTACTTAGCAGCCACTTCGGCAATTGATGTGACATGTTGGTGCCAATCGAGATTTCGATCCACAGAAATGCCAACAAGTGAAAAGGACGCATTACTTTGAATAACTTGGTTATTCATTGTGATGGGTCTAGCGCTGGTGTATCTCTTACGAGGTGGAAAGCAAGAGTGAGATTGGGTTAAGTTGAATTGTACAAGATTTTTACTTCCCCAGTCTAATATTTTTTTGAGATCCACAGAGACAGAACCCTCCATGAGTCTGCGATCCTCATCCAATTGGGCTAGAGAGACAGGCTTAGAATATTGTATATTTGAGTGGAGGGTGCTGTCGTCCGCGTAACTGTGAACTAAGTTGGATGTGCTAGAGAAGTCATTGATGTGGAGAAGAAACAAAGTAGGGGCTAAGGCTGAATCTTGAGGGACTCCTGCATTAATTGGATACAGTTTAGAGCAATGGCCAGCCGCGACAACAGAAATGCTCCGGTTGGAGAGGAAATTTGCTGTCCGGGTACAGAGTTTTGGTGGTAGGCCATAGGCTGGAAGTTTATTATCACTGCATTGATCCGACAACAACGCCGGCTATAAAAAAATCGGTTTCGAACATTCAATTCTAAATGAAGTTGCCGCGCGAGCTGGTACATTTACTTGTGCTTAATTTATTTGTTAGTTTAGTTTCTGTTATTAAACGTGGTTAACCTAACAACAGTCGTCTTGTTCATCGAACCATAATTACGCAACATAAAATGTGGTCCTTCGAGCCGGATTGTTGTCGGGTCAATGCAGTGATGCCGTCTTTACATCTTTGCTTATATTATAAATCTAATTCTGAACTATAATCGCTTAATAGAGTAAATTAATTTTTTTCAATGCTAAATGCCTCCTGGGTAGTTTTGCCGTGGTTGAACTAACTTGGTGGGTTTTTAGATGTTTCGCAAACCATACATGTTGGCTTTTGCAGTAACTAGACCGTTTCAGTCCAGTTACTGAAAAAGTCAGAAGCTTTGGTTGATGAAACAACCCACCAAGTGAATTATACCATGACAAAGCAGCCCAAATCCATTTGGTAAGTTGCTAGACGTTTCGTTAACCATAGCTGCTAGCTTCTTCAGTAGCTGGACTGTTTCAATACAGTTTCAGTGCAGCTAACGCTAATAGCTTCAGCAATATAGTATTTTTTTAAATAAATATTGCGATTATAAAAACTGATCAAAAAACTAAAGTGCGCACTATAACCAGACACACAGGATATACAGATTTAGGTCCACACTAAAGGGCGGAGCGTGTAGACATTTAACGTACTTAGGACTATGCTTAATTGGAAAATGTTTAGTGTGTGTGTGGGTGTTTTTATTTATTTAACGTCGGCCTATTTCCGCGACTATGGCCAATCACCGACGCCAGGGAGGTGGTGAAAACCTCACTGTTCTGGAAATTTTGCCGAACCTCTGCCTTTCTGTAAGGAGGGTAAAGATCTTTAATGTGCCCAGCTCGCATGGACACGGGACCGATGCCTTTACGCCCCCTCCGAAATGAGGAACGTGCAGACATTCAACTTGCTCAAATACAATGCCACAACCTCGGTTGATGTTAATTGTACAGTATGTACTGAAAAAGTGAAAGGAGTTCCCTGGGATCGAACACAGTACCCTTGAATTCAGAGGCTCACGTTCTTACAACTGAACCACCGAGGCTCTTAAAATGTTTAGTATTTAAGTAACTGTACTGGAATTGTACCAGTTGATATATTTCTTTTATTCTATTCTTTCATTTCATATAATTAATTACATAAGTTAGTCAGCAAAGGTCGCTAAATAATGTGATAAATGTATGTTATAAACTGTGGTTAACCTGCTTTAAACGTGACAAGATAAATTTATAGCTCTTATTTGTTAAAAAACCTAATATTTCTCCGGTGGATAATATGATATGTTGAATGTTCACCACATGAGCGCTTGCTATGACTTCAGATTCTGAAAGTGTAATATGATCTAGTGTTCTTGACACAGAAAAAGGACCTTTCTCTAATAAAATAATCCAGTGACAAACGCATTTGTTATTATGCAGAAACACTTTTAAAAAGCTTTAAACTTATGCTTTTAAGAAAGTCGCTAATAAGGAGATCTTGATTTGAATTTTCTTAGAATTTCTTCATATCTTTGTGAATTGTTTTGTTTATTCTCGTGGAAAATAGTTTCTTTTTAGGGAATTTGCATAGAATATATATATATATATATATATATATATATATATATATATATATATAAATATATATATATATATATATATATTCTATGCAAATAAACAAAAGAATTCACAAAGATATGAAGAAATTCTAAGAAAATTCAAATCAAGGGGCTAAAGCTGAACCTTGAGGAACTCCTGCATTAATTGGATACAGTTTAGAGGAATGGCCATCTACGACAACAGAAATGCTCCGGTTGGAGAGGAAATTTGCTGTCCACGTACAGAGTTTTAGTGGTAGGCCATAGGCAAGTAGTTTATTTAGTAGCGCTGCGTGCCAGACCTGGTCGAATGCTTTGGATATGTCTAGAGCGACAATCTGGGATTCGCCGTGTAGTTCCATAGACTTGTTCCAAGAATGGGTGACAAAGGAAAGGAGGTCGGCAGTTGATCTGCGCTGACGGAATCCATAGTGCCTGTCGTGGATTAGACTGTGTTTTTCAAGAAATTTTAGTAATTCGGTGTTTATATACTTTTCCATCACTTTAGAGATGACTGAAAGGGGAGAAATAGGCCTGTAGTTGCTAGGAAGCACTTTCGATCCTTTCTTGGGGACGGGTTGTACTCGAGCAGTTTTCCAGTTACTAGGGAATATGCCTCTATTGTAAGATGCCTGAAACAGACGAGTCAGGACAGGAGCAAGTTCTGGTGCGCAGGCCAGAGGCTTTCCTGGTATTAAGAGAAGAGAGCATCTTTCGTACCTTTCTAGTTTTGAAAATGATATCCGTCATTTTATGCGCGACATTGGGGACTGTTGGTGGTTGAACATTTGGAGGTGGGTTGAGAGAAGAGTTGCCGGCGAACAACGAGGCAAAAAGTTCAGCCTTGCCGAGGGCGGTAGAAACAATTTCATCCCCTGAGACAAGAGGTGGGAACGTGCTCTTGCAAAAATTATTCCCAATAGATTTAGCAAGAGTCCAGAAGGGTTTGCTGCCGCTGGAGCTTAAGAGGACTTTGTTTTTGATGTGGTTTGCCTCAGAAAGAATGCGGACATAGCGGTTTCTTGCGTCGTTAAATGCTTGACGGTTTTCTTGACTGGGATTGTGTAGAAGCTTTTTGTGCGCTTTGACCTTTTCAAGTCTGGCCTTGTCACAGGATTTAGAGAACCAGGGCTTTTGAGTGGCTGCAGAGGTTTTCTGTGTACGTGGAATAAATAATTCCATGCCAGCTTGGATAATTTCGGTGACGTTTTGTGAGATATCAGAGGGGTCAGGATGAGAGAAGCAGACAGATGGAAATGAGAAAACGTAATCTCGCATTTCGTCCCAGTTCGCGGAGTTGTAGTGCCAAACGATACGTGGGTGTGATGACTGTGTGACCTCGGGTTGCATTGCGCAGGAAGCAGTGACCATGCCGTGGTCTGAGCGACCCAGGGGGGCAGTGACGGATATCTTATAGCAGTCAGTATTTGTAGTAAGAAGGAGATCCAAGGGATTTGAGCTGTGTGTTGGGATGCGAGGAAAGTAAGTAGGTTGCTGAACCATATTGGCTAAAGAATTGCTGACTGCAAAGGCCTCCGCTGCTCTTCCTTGTGGATCGGTTTTTGAAGATCCTAGCCATTCCTTATTATGGACATTGAAGTCACCAAGAATAGCGACCTCGGAGGAAGGATATTCAGAAATCAGATAAACGGTTTTTTCAGAAAGGTAGTCAAAGAGCTGGACAAAGTTGTTGTCAGAAGGTGACCGGTAAATGCAACAGATGAATTTAGTTGCAGCCCTGAGAGAGAGTTTTATCCATAGTATGTCTTTTCTTCCAGCTTCTAAATTGGGGAGTCTGGTGCAGGGTAGATTGCTACGGACGTACGCGCACACGCCTCCATGCAATCTAAAAGAAGTAAGGAGCTCATACCCCGGAAAATTAAGGTGATTAGTGGCTGTTTTGGCACTGATTTGACTTTCGGTCAGAAAGAGGAGTTGGGGCCTATTAGCCTGGAGGAAATGGTGGACGGAGTTCAGGTTAGAATATATGTATCCAACCGATAACTCAAAAAGTAATTAACCGATTTGGATGAAACTCGACAAGTACTTTTCTTTTATTAATAGTTTGGATGGGTTCTTTAGCCAGGAAAATCGGACAAGGTTTTCCGGTCAAATTTGGAGTTTTCTTTCGAAAAAAGTTTTTATCTCCGAAAATTACGAAGCTATTTTAATGGGATTTGGTGGCTATATTGCCTTGATAAAGACCTTACTACGTACCAAAATGCAACTTTCTAAGTTTATAGAAAATTGAGTTATTCAAATTTGAAGCATTTAATGAAAATTCACTTGCTGCGTCCGAACTTTTTTCATGTGTGCCCTTTTTCACCAATGGTCGAACAATGTTGCCATCTACAAAATATAAACTACTGTTCCACACAATTTTCAACAATAACCATGGTAAAGACAATCATGGTTGTTCGTCTTTAGATTACGGTGAGTTAACTTTCTTCAATGCATAGGTAGCAACTGCCAAACTGAATGTAATAACGCCTTGAATTTTCCTAATAAAAACAGAACGCGTTATGGCACAGTTAAAACCATATATTAATTTTAAAAAGCGAAAGTATTTTATAACAACATTCAGGAGACTTATTAATTGAGTTTTATGCTAATATAGGTAGGTCAACTCTATTTTTAGAACGTGACAACTATTTAAATGGTTCTAAATTCCAAATGTTAAAACTGGTACTAGACCAAGGTTTCCAAGTTTTGGTCAGTTACTTGTTTCAGTTTTAATATATCATTGATAACAATATCTATATCACCTGTTTAAGGTAATTTCCGTCTAGACCATAAAGCTCTTAAGTAACCGTGGGTGTAGAACGTATTTCCACAATATAAACATCGCCTCTCAAGTGCACTCACGTTATTTATGTATATAAGTAGGTGGCATACAAGTATTAACGTCATTTACATACAATGTACGCGTGTATTGTTTATGGGTTCTTTTTACAAATTTTCTATAAATATTTTTATCTAAGTCATATGTTTAAATCAAGGTGTCAACAATAGGGGTTGTCAGTGCATGACGGGTAAATGACTACACTACAGGAATGCATCTGTATGGATAATGTAATTTTAATACCGTATTGTCAGATGTGAGATATGCATATTTTTGTTTTCAATAACGTGCGTTGGAAAACATTTGTAACAATACATGGGAATCCGTTCGTCAATTGTTGACCCTAATAAAGTAGATATAGTAAGTAATGATCCTGAATGGAAAGTAGGTATTATGTAATAATATTGTATTTAATATACAATGCGGACTTTGTATGGTTTGTACTGTCAAAATTGCTTTATTAACTGTGACCTTATTTTGTGAAAAATCTATTAGAAGTGGCCTAGTTAAAACTATCACAGATTCTTATTAAATTTGTATTAGTTAAGTTCCTCTTCGTGTGGTTTAAAAAGAATGACCATTAAAGGTATTGCAGTCACATATGGAGGTGTCCTAGAAGTATACACAATACAAAAATAAAATTCGGGACGCAGCAAGTGCGTTATAGTAGCGACTTTTCATAAAAATTGTACACTATTATTATACGTCCAATTAGTAAAGTTAATACTTTAAACTTACACAGATCTTGAAGATCGATTTTAGAGGTCCTAGTACGCGCACATTTGAAGAATTCTTTAGAAAGTGTTACCATGGATATCTATTATCAAAAAAATCCTGTGTTCTAACTTCTTTTGAGAAAAATGCTCAAAACTCAATTTTCTATGAAGCTAAAGAACTAAATTTTGCTATATCTGTAGATAGTGTAAGTCTCTTTAAAAGAAACTTGTATTGCAACTTTCATTAAAGTTATACAGAAGATTTTCAGGAGGAACCTTAATTAATATTTAGAAAACTAAAGTATCTGCCAAATTATAAACGCAGCAGTTATTTTTCCTTAATAAAAGCCAGTATGATTTCGTTTTAGTCAACCTAATCAAACCGGGGTTTTCAATATCAACAATTAAAAAATTATAATTTCAGGCTCAAAGGTGACAAACTTACTTAGGCGTTTAAAAAAACTGAGATCTTGTTCAAAACGTATGAAATCTGTGCACTATTGTTTCTCCAAATGTCAAAATAAAATATACAAAAGGTACATTCATCGAGCTGAATTCAATCGCGTAACCGCGACGCCTCTCAGCCATCTAGGCATACGTCAAGTAACGTTTTGTTTACATGATACATTAGATCGACTTCGTGGCCGGGATATTATATTCAAAGTATACGTAACAATTAATTACAGAATTAGTAGAATTACCATTGAAATACATACCACGACTGTTTCGGTCTTATATGACGTCTTATGTTTAAGTTTAAAGATAAAATAAACTACTTTAGAATCATTTTTATAGAAACTTGGCTTGATATTGTTTAAATTTCTACTATATTATGCGACAGCATAATATATCTATGCTGTGCTAAAACTGTATTTGAGGCCGTTCATAAGGCTACAAATATAGTGTATTTTAATAATTGCTTGAATCCTTCAGTTAAATACCAATCACTTGGCAAATTTTTAATTTCATGTCGTCTGTCGTTTTCCATAATTGCGACCGAGATTTCACGATTGTTGGTTCGGGTAGTATGTTTTATGCCTGGTATATATTTAGTTTGGTTGCCGTTGATGTATGGTTTATACCTAAAATATAGCGTTTTCAGGAAGTTTCCCCGTTTTTCGCAGGAAGTAGTAGTATTAGCAGTGGTGGGGAGGCCAACGCCAAGCAAGTAGGCTACAATGGGCCCTTTTTGCCAACCCCAGCAACCCAGCAACCATGCCCTATTCTTTCTCGGTTCCGTCGCCAAACCGCCTCGACCTCGAGATGAAGACCGTGACGGTCTTCAATTGGACGGTACTTACTTGATTCCTCTACAGAGTCCTCGATCCGAACAATTCTGCTCGAAGACTCCCAAAAGCCTCGCATTCACACAGGTAGTGGTAGGACGTTTCTTCATCCTCGCCGCATTCCTGGCAAATGGGATCCCTCTCTACGCCTATCAATGTGAGGTGTCTTCTAAGGGCGCAGTGGCCTGTCAGCACCCCAAGGATGCGGCGAAGCGTAGGTCGACTCCTTCCGAGCAGCCAGACAGCTTTATCTCTGTCCGTCCCCTCCACGAAGTCCCTCGCCTGCCTGCAGCCACCAACCGACCCAAAGTGCCTCTCCATTGCTTCCTCGGTCCACCTGTCTAAGGCGACAGATACTGTCTTCCTACTTATGCCTATCGCAGGCTCCGGGCCACAGAACGGCCGCCGGGAACAGAGTCTTGCAAGATTATTCGCCACCTCATTCCCCTCTACGCCACAGTATCCCGGAACCCACACCAGTTGCACCTCCTTCGTCCTGGCTAGTCCTCTGAGGGCGTCAGCGCACTTCTGAACCAGTGTTTACCTGATTGTGGCCGCACAGACTGCCCGGAGGGCCGCCTGGCTATCCGAGCTGATGTACACATTTATCGGGACTTCTCTTCACATCCTGTCTATTGGCCACAGACAGGATAGCACACACCTCTGTTGTGAATGCCGTGGTATATGCGCCAAGAGCATAGCTCTCGCGCACCCCCAGGCCCTCGATGTATATTCCTGCCCCGATGAAGATACATTACATCACAATTAATTTATTTTCAAAGGTTTAGTAATTTTTTTTAAAGAAAAACCTAATTTTTCCCGGAAAAAACTAATCCGGTTGCGGTGACCAAGAAACTCATCCAAGCTATTTACTAAAGAAAGACGCCTTTCATGTATAATTAAAGTCAATCAATACTGTATTCCGACCCTTCGCTCTTGCTTTGTAAATAATAATAGGTGCATCATAGCTTGACAGCTAAAAATAAACAATAGTGAGGTAGTATATATGTAGGATAATTTTACCTGCATTTTGCTTGTTTTATATCATTAACCACATTCGATGAGCTAGGTTGTTAGGCCATCAGTTCTGTGATTAACCAGACCGAAACCACATTTTTGTATAATTACCAACAAGGCACCTAGCAATTACTTATTGACGCATAGCTGTTTAGCTAGAACCGTCAGGTGCGTAGTTTATTATTTTTTTTACTTCGTGTTATCTGCAGTAACATCGAAAATGTGGTTAAAGGGCGTAAAGTGGTTAAGTAAAGTTTAATTTAGTACATCAATTAAATTGTGTACATGAAACACGCCACGTATGAGAGGGGCTTTTTTTCTAAAAGTCTAACCCCCGTGTGGCAGTTTATTGGCAAGGAAATGGGTCACGCACGTATTTTAAGGGTAGTAAATTCTATCTAGCGAAGAAGTTTCTGATTATAAACTTTTTATGAGCACTCCCATTTTTATTTTGTGTATAATTTATGTAAATATACCCACAAGAATATATATTATGGTCACTAGAACCTGTTAAGTGAAACCTATATCTACCCTTTTGGTTTTTTTATAATAGACAGAAAACTAAAGTAAATGTTACATAAAGTAAACTTCGTGAATGTAGTATATTTATTTAAGACCTGGTGTTTCGGTTTCACGATCATTATCAATTATCAATATATGATACTCATATGTTTCACATTCTTCAATAATAGTTTTAAGATCGAAACACTGCGTCTGAGCCTAACACTCTATTAAAAGTAAGCATACATTGATTTTCCTTAAGTAGAAAACAAAAAAATTCGGGACGCAGCAAGTGCGTTATGGTAGCGAATTTTCATTAAATGCTTCAAATTTGTATAACTCAATGCTCTATAAACCTAGAAAGTTAAGTTTTGGTGGAGTAAGGTATTTATGAGGGCTACATACCAACCAAATTTCATCAAAATACAAAATTTTTTTTCGGAAGAATTATTTTTTTAATGTTTGCAGTCTCACCATCGATACCTCTCTATTGGCGAATTTTTAAAAATAAAAATCGTTTAATTTTTTAAAATAAAAATTCGCTAATAAGAACAGAACAGAAATGTCACTACATAAAAAAATAAAGGTTTTATTGTGATTAAAACGGCCGATTGGCATGACATGAATTGTTATGAGGACTCGCAATTCTTAAATAATGATGACGCACAGTTAGTTCTAAATTTATTTTCACTTATTGGTTTCCGTAAAATATATGATATATAGGCTGGTCCCGAGGTAATGGGCCAAAATTCATGAGTAGATTCCTTAGGTAAACATATTTCGATTTAACCGAACTTAGTTTAGTCCAAAAGTTGATACTATAAGAGATACAGGGTGTGAAATGCAGAATATTATTTTAGTTTTTTTTTCATTTATTATTTAAGAAATGCTAATATCCATACAAAATTTTGGGGTTTGGGTTTTTTTTTTGAGTCAAGGAATTTAAATATTTTCAGTTTGTATAGAAGGCGCGCCAGTTGCGGTGGAATGTGTTAAAACCGACAGAACTTTTTTATACTTTAAGGAATCTCATCTTTGGTATCAAATTCTTATTTTACAACCTTTTTTACACAAAAAGGTACCTTTTACGATAGTCGCTATCTCCCACCGTTTTCGAGATACTTAGCTTTGAAACTTCCAATGCTAATAGTCGACATAATTAAAATATGGTAGAAATCTCAAAAACTAGGGTTTATTTAGAATTAAGAATTGTAATGAACAATAAAATATTAAATATTAGTTAAAAATATGCCTTTTTGACAATAATTGCTGAAAATGTCCACCTGCAACTTCGATACATTTATCAACGCGTTTATTAGAAGATTGTCTTATTTTAAAATAAAAAATCTTATCGCTAAATGACCTAGCAGTATTTACAACTTTCTGCCATAGTTCTTCCCGTGTGTTTCTAGTTTCTCTATAAACAACTGATTTCATGTAACCCCATAAACAAGAATCCATGGAGTTAAAATCGGGTCTACGAGCAGGCCATGACATTCGACTCCCACCACCTATCCAACGATCCGGAAACGTTTGATCAAGATAGTTTCGTACTTGGACAGACAATTGAGTGGAGCCCCATCTTGTATGAAGTAGAGATCTTGTCTCAATTTTAATGGTAAATTATCCAGGTAATTAACTAAATGGTGCTGCATGAATCTAAATATAAGTCACCGTTCAAAATCCGAGGAAGCTCTTGTGGACCCAGAATGTGATTTCCTATAATTCCACATCAAACATTTATCTTGAATTCTCGTTGAAAGTGAGGCTCAGTTACTACATTGGCATTTTCATTATTCCATATGTGATGGTCATATTTTCCTGGCTAACGAACTTATCCAAGCCACTGAGGGAACATCTTCATCCGTGAAAAATTAATCAAAGAAGTGCTAGAGGTTGAATCTGTCTCTACAGAAAATCAGATTGCTGACATGACTAAACCATTGCAAATCATGAGATTGAAGATTTTATGTGTCAAGAAAGCATAATCAATCCATCTGCTGATCCAGAGTCCTATGAAGAAGACATTAATAGCAAGGCAAAAATGAAGTGGAAAAGGCCATGGACATTGAAAAGAATTCTTTAAAAGAAAATCAAACTTGGGTCAAACAGTGCCGTAAATAGATAGCAGATGGACGGCCACCTAAGAATAAAACTGTTTCAGACAAATTGCATGGCCAAAGCAATGCACTTGATGTTGCAATAGTTCTTTGTGTTTCTGATAGCCATACCCAAGAAAGTGATTCAACAGTTTGGTGGATCGACAATGGTGCAACAAAACACGTAACGGATAGTTTTGATAACTTCATAGATTTTAAAGAGTTTCAAGGTCAGTGTACCATTAAAGCTGCAGGACAAGAAAAACTCAGAGCGTTTGGTCAGGGAACTATAAAGATTTTGTCTACAGTTAATGATAAAAATATGGTTCTAACCTTGTAAGATGTGTGGTACGTTCCTGATATATCGAAAAATCTATTTTCCGTATTAGCAGCACCAGATTTGAATAAGGACAGTAAGTTTGAATCTACGCCTACAAAGTGTTGTCTAAAAGTGAATGGCAAAATTGTGCTATGCGGAACACGTGAGGTGGTACCCTGTTTCATGCTCTCATAAGACCTATAGCTGCTGAGCAAAATGTAAATGTTGCACTTGCAGACAGTTCATTATTACAACTCTATCATGAAAGATTTGGGCATCAAGATAAGCGACACGTTAAAGCTTTACTATCCAAGAAACTGGGTATTGATGTCACTTTAAATAGAGACCTCTGCGAGCCCTGTGTCTATGGTAAAGCTCACCGCCTACCTTTTGGCACTAGGAGAGGGGCTCTTGTTCCTGGTGAGTTGATATCAGCTGATGTAGTTGGGCCTTTTCACGAATCGTTTAGCAAGAAGAGATTCTTTGTTGAGTTTAAAGATAACTACACAAAATTCCGCTATGGTTTCATGCTCAACCACAAGTCAGAAGTCAAGGAAGCATTAGTACAAATGCTTGTTCATGCAAAACAACAATGCCACTCAATCAAGGAGTTATTGAGCGATGAAGGTGGTGAATTTGCTAACGAAGATGTGAGATCCATTCTGAAAGAACATGATATAACACAGAGACTGACTGCACCGTATACACCTGAGCAAAATGGCTGCAGTGAACGTGACAATCGTACAGTCATAGAAATGGCACGAACTTTCAAATATTCAAATCAAGATATCAATTATCCTGAAGCTATTTGGGCAGAACTAGTAAATTCTGCGGTGTATGTTTTAAATAGAACTGGAACATCACCTGTTGTTCTTGCCAAATTTCATAAAAATCAGTCCATAATTTTTGTGTTATCGTATAAAGTCTGAAACTGACCTTGTTATGGGTTCCTAGTTCGCATTAAAAAAAAATTCAAAATGAAGAAGTCGCTATCTCCTTAAAAGCGACTGTTTTATAGGAAAATTCGCTAAAAGGAAATATGTCTGTTTTAGCTAACTTTGTGGATTAAATTATGAAAGTAATTCAAATGGAAATGTAAATTTTGCTCAATACATGTATAAAACTAGAAACACATACCTCTTCGTAAATATTAACGTTTCATATTTACTTTCTACCCCTCTGAGAGAAAGAATACACGCTCCAGTGTGTTGAGCATTTATCCATTATAATCCAATACCATCCTGGAAGCAATTCTTTTGTGCTTTCTTGAGTTATAATAATGTGGAAACGCATTTCAGCAAAAAAGGGGCTTCTCTGCTTCTCTAGGTAATCGCAATTGATCAGGAATTTAACAATAAACAGCTGACTGTAGGAATCCGCCAACTGAAACATCTGCCGGCGTCCCAACCGTAAAGCTTTGTGCGTTATATAAAAACGAAACCCCCGGGAAGAAGACTTGAAAGTGACATCCTTCATAAAAACCGCATTGCGTATTTTGGTGTGGGTGTAATGTGATATAGTCAATAAAAGCTGTTAGCTTTTGATTGATAGAGACCGTTAAGCAAATGTGAAAATATAGATGTGTATTATTTTGTAACCACCATAAACGACTGAACAATAGTTTGATTATAATGCACTAAGTGAATTTTAATAAAATTTCCCTTAGGTAAAAGTAGATGTAGTATAGAATTAGAGTACATTAAAAGCGTGGCTAAATATAACGTATATTCGGATTGCTTAGTGGACAATTTAATTAATAGACAGGGGACAAAGAAAATGTTAGCGGAATGCACGACATTCAGGAAAGATAAAATAGAGAAAATATTGGTTTGCATTTTTAAGAAATATTTAAAAATTTAAGAAATTTGTTAGGTAATACGAAATACAAAGTTAAGCCGCTGAAATCTTGGATATCTATGAGATAGGTTGTAAAATTGTAATCATAAATACATTGGACAGACTAAGAGAACCATTGAGACTAGATTTAGTGAACATCTGGCACAGCTGAGATACGGTAGTGTAGACAAGTCATGCATGGCACAACATATTTGGCATAATAACCACGACATTGATAAAGAAAATCTGAAACTTACCAAAAATGTTAGACAGCCAGCAACTAGATCCGCATGAAAATATTTATATTTCTAAGGCAATAAAAAACAAAAGTTCCTTAAACTCAGCGCCGCCACTGATTTCTAGTCCTTTATTTGCCCTCTGTCTCTGATACCGATAAAATGTTTCTAAACTTGCCAGGTAAACTTATAAAGGAGGTTCAAAAACCTCCTCCGGCAATCAAAATACAATATGCAGAAAATTTTCTTGCGAATTAGTCTCCCTCTCGGTATCGGTCTCTACCTAAACCTCAGTATATAAGGTGATGTTTATTGGTAAGCAGATAGAATTTTTCATCCTCTGATGACGCTAACCGTGTTAATGAAACGATCGTCAGGTCTTTTTTGTTGTGGTGATTTAGGTTTAAGTGTACTTATTTGATTATAATATTTTACCGAGAAAATTAAATTTGAGTCAATTTTAAAAAGCCTGATCTCTTTAAAGTTTATTATTATCATCAGCTTTGTAGAATCCCCATATTCAAGAGAATAGTCAAATTGAAAATGCTAGATTGGTTTACAAATTGCCTTATAGAAATTAGTTCATACAATGTTTCTAGTTTTATAGAAAATTGAGTCATAGAGATTTACTTTGTTCCGTTCAGGAGACGAAGAGAGCTAAAGCTTCCATTTTTATAGAAAATTGAGTCATATAGACATTTACTTTGTTTCGTTCAGGAGACGAAGAGAGCTGAAGTTTCTAGCTTTATAGAAAATTGAGTCATATAGACATTTACTTTGTTTTGTTCAGGAGACGAAGAGAGCTAAAGTTTCTAGCTTTATAGAAAATTGAGTCACATAGACATTTACTTTGTTTCGTTTAGGAGACTAAGAGAGCCAAAACTCCCAGTTTTGTAGAAAATTGAGTCATATAGACATTTACTTTGTTTTGTTCAGAAGACGAAGAGAGCTAAAGTTTCTAATTTTATAGAAAATTTAATCATATAGACATTTACTTTGTTTCGTTTAGGAGACGAAGGGAGCTAAATCTTTCAGTTTTATAGAAAATTGAGTCATATAGACATTTACTTTGTTTCGTTCAGGAGACGAAGAGTGCTAAATTTTCTAGTTATATAGAAAATTGAGTCATATAGACATTGACTTTGTTTTGTTCAGGAGAGGAAGAGAGCTAAATTTTCTAGTTTTATAGAAAATTGAGTCATATAGACATTTACTTTGTTTCGTTCATGAGACTAAGAGAGCTAAAGTTTCTAGTTTTAGAGAAAATTGAGTCATATAGACATTTACTTTGTGTCGTTCAGGAGACAAATAGAGCTAAAGTTTCTAGTTTTATAGAAAATTTCGTCATATAGACATTTAGATTCTTTCGTTCAGGAGACGAAGAGGGGTAAAGATTCTAGTTTTATAGAAAATTGAGTCATATAAACATTTACTTTGTTTCGATCAGGAGACGAAGAGAGCTTAAGTTTCTAGTTTTATAGAAAATTGAGACATATAGACATATACTTTGTTTCGTGCAGGAGATCAAGAGAGCTAAAGTTGCTGGTTTTATAGAAAATTCAGTCATTTACTTTGTTTCGTTCAGGAGACGAAGAATTTTTAATTCCTCGAAACTCTGATGGTGTACAGAGCAAAACGTTGGACGTAACACAATTTTCTGTTAACTTAAGGGGGTCATTTGTTAACAAAACGGTTCAAACGTCCTAGCGACTATTATTACAGAACCCATTTAACTGATGTTGACTTTATAAAACAAAAACATCGGAGTTCCATTAAATGCACCCCATGGGCGACTGCGATTGTTCTTGTTCTTATTATGTAAAGTTCATCAATCTAGTGTGCATGAGTTATGAACGAAAGTCGATTGTTCCCTATTTCCGCGTATATTCAACAAGACCATTGTTAGATACTGCCAAGTTCGATAATGCAAACTCGTAGGTGTTATTCAAGTCTAACCAACATCATCTAGAACAATCAAAACATGCCTCAGGCATTTCCGTCTCATTCCAGGTTTGTCTTCTACTGTAAGAACGCTTGTGTGAAAGAGATGAGAGGAACTTTTAGCTTGTAAATTTTTAATTAAATGTCTGTCGCTGTTGAGTGACTTTTAATTGTAGGTAGGTACACCCTTGATGTTTTAGGTTAATAATTAAAATCACTGAATAAAAATTCTTAATTTTTCATTGCGTTTACTCTCTTTTCTATGTCTCAAAAGTCACACAGCCACCGTTCACTAATCTAGCAACAAGCTAGAGCGAGATCATCTATCATTGATACACTACTTTCTCTGATTACAGAGCAATTTCGGGATATATTTTACAGTTAGTTTTAAAATAATATATTACCTTTCTTGTGATCTTCTACTTATCCAGTCGTTGCAAATAGACGGATATTTATTAAAAAACCTGTCTCACTAAATAACACAATTACAAGATAAAAGTTGCGTTGAACTGAAGTTAATTTGGTTCCAGTAACATTACTTGGCAACATTGAATGCAACCTGGGGCTGAATTTTTCATTCAAAATTCTTAGAAAAACATAGAAAGTAGTACTGCAAATTAAATCATAACTTCCACATAGCTGTGATAATTTACTGTCCGCAGAAAGACATTCTCATGAAATAAATTTTGGGTCCATGACTCGACCACAAAGAAAATATTCGTATTCCTCTACCCATAAACTTCTAAAACGATACAGTGTGTCCCAAACTGGATGGGAATGTATTGCTTGCTATCTCCGTTATTATTAGAGATTTGTAGAATTTCATGCTCGTTCCAAATATGACTTGTATTTTGCCCTGCCTCTTTTCGTTTTTGAGTTACTTTGAAAAAACCAAAATTTGTCGTTTTCTTTTTTCTTCATTATCTAAGTAGGCGTTGATCTGACATGTCTAAGACTTGCACATTATCATGACATTTTTACAGAGTAATCTTTTTGTGATATTCTCAACTTTGGATTGTCATTTGTTTTTGAGCTACAGGTATCAACGTTTGTTTTTATTATGGCAGCCATTTTGGATTTTTTGCTCATGTGATAGCCTTTGAAAAGAGCAATCACGTACAACATGCTTGGCAAATCTTGTAATTGCACTGACAATTTTGAGAAAAAACGTTTTGAGGGTAGTAGGCTATGAAATCCAATACCAGAAAGCAAATGACAAAAAAAAAGTGTTAAAAAAGCAGTAGGCAATGGAATCTAACAATAGACTTTTAACATAATTTTCCGTAATGATTCACGATAAAAAATAGGAACTTCGAGCACACCAATGAATCGGCCCATTATTAAAAATGATATTTTACAGAACTACATTATCCTAAAAAAATTTTATAATTCAATTAAATAGGTAAACCTAGTAAATAACCAAATTTACTAACAGAACTCAATAAAAAGCAGATTAATGATTCACGAAGACGCCTTTGAAAATTGTTTGATAGGCACGCATAATGTTAATAAAAGTGGCACTAAAATTTAATTCTACATTGATTTCTGGCGCCAGGTGGGTCAGGCAGGTGCCACTTGAAAAAATGAAGTTTTTGACATTTTTTGATTGTCAATTTTGCAAAATCGCAGTAGGCACATGAAACATAACAAAAGTGTCGGTAATGATGCAAAATATTGGCCATACCTTTGTGAACCGAATAAAAAAATCAACTATTTAGTTTCAATGGTTCAGGAATTATGAATTCATTAATGGACCCCTGTAACTGTAACATATGTCAAAAAATATGACAGAAAGTGTTGACAACTGGGACGTTCTGAACTCAGAATTTAATGTAGAATCCAGGCATGGGATCAAAATGCGGTATTCCCGTTAAAAAAAACAAAGATGACGCCGATTTCTGGTATTTCCGGAAGTCAGCTCTCTTTGAACTGGGTTCGTCAATTACTGACTTCTCATGTCTGAGCCCTGGACAGTCTGACCAATACACCTTGTGTTCGTTTCTGACCCAGGACTTAATAGATCCCTGGCAGTGCACTTCGTCACGCCCAGAACCGGTTCTGGTCCCATAAATCGTTCTGCTGACCCTCTCTTCGCGAGACTGTCAGCTTCTGCATTGCCTTTGACCCCCGAGTGACCCGACACGCAGATGAGGGTGACCTCATTCTGCCCAGCCAGGTCGCTCGTCGCGTCTCGGCACTCACTTACCAGCCTGGAACTAACCCATGGGCTACTTAGGGCTGCCTGGCTGTCTGTGGCTATGAGGATCCGCTTGTTGGTGTAGCCCCTCATCTTGTTATCCCGCACACAGTGTAGGATGGCGTACATTTGGGCGTAAAAGACCGTTGCATTGGCTCCGAGGGAAATACTATGACTTACCCTCGGTCTTTCCGAATAAACACCTGCTCCCGTCCAACGCTCCCCGCCGGATATGACCGTGAACCAGACGAGCGCGTCCCGTAGTAAGCCCGACGTCTCCTCCCGCCATGCCTCGCGGTCGGGGATTTCCACTGTAAAATTGTTTTCCCTGCAGATTCGCGGGTTCGCCAAGTCTGACCTCATTTCAAGCATGGGCTCCTTCACGATCTCCTGAATTTTGCAGTGGCTCCTGAAGCCTGGGTTGATCTTCAGTCTACCATTGCAGGCTAGTCTGTATAGTCCTAACCTGGCCACCCCCATGATAACTAAGTGTAGGGCAGCTGTTGGGGTTGAAGTCATGGCCCCTGTGATGCCCAGGCAAGCCATCCTTTGGATCTTGCCTAGTTTTTGTTTGGCACTGGATTGTGTCACCTTAGGCCACCAGACCAGTGCCGCGTATGTTAACGATGGTGTGACCACCCTTGTGCAGAGCTAGTGTGCCATACTAGGTCTTAGTCCCCACGTTTTTCCATATAGCCGCCTAGTGACGGCTAGGGTCAAAACTGCCTTACGCCGTGTTTTTTCAACATGACCATTCCAGGTTAGCTTAGAGTCCAATACGACCCTAAGATATTTTACCTCCCTGGCCATTGGGATATTTCTACCGTATAGAGTGAGATTTCTGTGGCTCTTCCACTTCCTCCTCCTTGTAAACGGTATGACGATTGCTTTCACGGGGCTCACCCAGAGCTCTTGACCAACCCTCCACCTTTCCACCACTTTCAGTGCTGTCTGCATGCGCTCCCACACTGACTGTGTAACCTTTCCTAGGACTATGATGACACTGTCGTCCGCATAGCCCTGTATCTCGTACCGGGTCTCTAGATTAATTTATAAAATAAATATCGGCAGAAGTACGTCCGATAGATAATAAAAGAATACAGCGATTTCCGCCAACGAAATATGTTAATTTTTGGTGTCGTTTAACCCCCCTTAATCGTTAGTCACCGACTCCGTGCAGAAGATTATAAATAGAGTTGTGGATATAAGATATTTAGAATTATTATCCTCTGATGACGCTCACTTAGTTAGTGAAACGATCGTCAATTTTTTTTAATGTGTTGTGGTGATTTGGGTTCTCAGAGTGTGCTTATGGGTTTATTCCCATATATCTAAAATATACAATATTGCGTCACATTATCCACTAACATAATTCCTACACTTTTCATTAAGTTTGTTATAATACCTCGACGTTCTTGACCTGTAAAATGGATAATTTGTTATCGTCAATGTTATCTGTCTATTTGGCTAAATAAAACCATCAATAAATCATTAGCGTAGTATTTTCTATCGAGTAGACCATCAATAGTTAATCTTCCTACCATACTTACATCACTACATACATATCTAGGCATCTCTATATGCATATTTCTGATGTGAAGATCGAAAGTGACATTTCGCCTTTGCATATTTCCTTGAAGAATGAACCGGCGTTTTCAATATCACGACTTAGTGAATCCGATTTATCATATGCCTCATATAAACTTATGACATTTTCATTTACTGTTCGTGTATACCCGTCCGCTGACATATTGATAAATGACACATGAAATTGATATCGGGGTTCCACATAACCACGTTAAATCGTGGTCATATACTTATGATAAGCGTGTATTTTATCAAGTAGCTGCTCTAGGTCATCAATTGGCAGGTTTAAAATATGTGGAAGTTCGGTGGTAGCTTATATAGGGTGGCGCATTAAAAACGAAACAGACCGATTTGCGCCCAGAGATTTTTTTTTAAGAAACGCTGAAACACGTTAATTTTAATATTTAGGGGGACATGTTTTGACATAAAACTCAACTTTGTCACATCAACCCCTTAAGGGTGGTGATAACAACCCTTATATTTTAAATAGGGAACATGGATCGAGTGTTACATCATTTGAAAGCTCTTTCTTTTCTGAATTCAGCACACAAATTTTTTTGGACGTTTTATCAACTCGTTTAAAAATTATTCACAGTTGAAGTTGCAAAAACGCATTTCACTCATTCCGATAAGAAATGTGCTGATAGTCAATGTTTTGTTGGTTCGTAAACAAAAATGGACTATCAGAACATTTCTTATCGGAATGAGAGAAATGCGGTTTATTATTTCAGTTTATTGGTCGGTTTGATACTTGATAGTACTACCGAAAATTAATTTCGCAATGGTGTATTCTGTAGAAGAAAGAGTTGAAATAATTACTCTTTTTTTCAAAAACGATGAATGTGCCAACCGTACCGGAAATTTGTTTAATGAACGACATCCGAACAGACATGCTAACAGAAAATACATTTTGGAGTTAGTTGCAAAGTTTCGACAAAGTGGTTCAGTAGCCAACAAAAAACGGGACCCTGAACGTGAATTTCCGGTTAGAAATGAGACTACTGAGATTGAAGTTTTAGGACAAATTGCTGCAGACCTAACTTTGAGCACGAGAAAATTGGCCACTGTTCCAAACATCAAAAGAAGAACTATTCAGCGAATATTCAAGCATCATAAATTTTACCCGTATAAAACTCATCTTGTACAACAACTGAATGAAGATGATTTTGATCGGCGGCTGGAGTTTTGTGTAGTTATGACTACACGAATAGCTGATAACGGGAACTTTCTGTTCAATATCTGTTTTTCAGACGAGTGTACGTTTTTATTAAACTTTACAGTCAATCGTCATAATTGTCGTTATTGGGTAGATAATAATCCAAGAAATTTTCACGAAGTCCACACTCAAACTCCACAGAAATTGAAGTCTGGACTGGCATTTTTGGAGACCGTTTAATCGGACCAATTTTTCTTGATGGCAATTTGAGTGGAGAAACGTATTTGGAGTTACTAGAAGATATCGTTGACCCTCTACAAATTGACATTGTTGAAAATGATAATCACTATCAAGAAAATCAATTAGTGTTTCAACAAGATGGAGCTCCTCCGCATTTTTCACAACGTGTTAGGGAGTTTTTGAACAAAGAGTTTCCAGAACAATGGATTGGGCGTAGAGGTGCTATTGAGTGGCCCCCTAGATCATCGGATTTAACTCCTTTAGACTTCTTTCTATGGGGCCATTTAAAGAGTAGAATGTACGCAACATAACCGGATTCTCTGGAAGAATTACGACGACGCATTGTTAAAGAATACCGTCTTATAACTCCACAAATGCTCCAGAATGTCAGAGCTCGTTTTGAACAAAATTTGTACTTTTGTATGGAAGCTGGTGGTTAACAATTTGAACACTTACTTAGCTGAATAAGCATTTTTGAACGTTTGGTTTTGTTTTTTAGTTTTTTTTAACGAAAAATTGACTAACTAGTTCCTTTTCTATCACAATGAATGAAATACGTTCTTGCAACTCCAACTGTGAATAATGTTTAAACGAGTTGATAAAACTTCCAAAAAAATTAGTGTACTGAATTCAGAAAAGAACGATCTTTCAAATAATGTAACACTCGATCCATGTTCCCTATTTAAAATATAAGTGTTGTTGTCACCACCCTTAAGGGGTTGATGTGACAAAGTTGAGTTTTATGTCAAAACATGTCCCCCTCAATATTAAAATTGACGTGTTTCAGCGTTTTAAAAAAATTCTCTGGACGCAAATCGGTCTGTTTCGTTTTCAATGCGCCAGCCTGTATAAAAAAATATGTGCAAGTTGATTCATACAGTTCAAAATTAAATACTTCCGGTTGTTCCCCGCGACTTCGTCCGAGTGGAATTCAGTTATAATAATAATAATAACTAGCTAGTCATAAATACCTTACAAACTGACATACATATATAAATTAAACCTAAAACCACGATTTATATTGCAGAAGAAGGAACTCAAAAGTTCAAGTAACTAGAGGTGAAAAAAAAAAAAAGAAAACCTGAAATATTGTTTTTATAATATTTCTTTATATACGAGGTTTTTTTACTATTTTAGAGGGCGGTGTCAACACATTTACGCTATGGGGTGAGCTCACACGATACTTAACAACATTGGTCACGGGAGAAACAGTCCTGTCTTAAGTCAACTCATGCGAATTTTAGAGGTTGCCCCTGTGTCTTATTAATTGTCAAAGCGAAGCATACTTTAAGGGGGAACTGTAGACGCCGTAAGTTCTCTACAAAATTCTTTCAGTTTATCAAGTCGAGATTCCACGTTTCTCACCTGTAGGTTAGTCTGGCACGGAGTCACCTGCACGACCGTTATACCTTATGGAGAGATTTTATTGATGGAATTAATTAAGACCTACCGGATATGGTATGTAATATGTGCGTCTGCATTTGGTGTCTCCATCGAGCCACGTTTGACAGATGAAGTTCGTGGGCAAGGACAACTCGAACTAGAGCCTGTTGTTGACCAAGCGCGGAAAAGAACTGTTGTTGCACTGGACGTTCATGTTATCTGCCAACATGTGTGTGTGTGCGTACGTGTATTTTCATGTGTGCGTGTGTAATAATGTTTGTATGGCCGTTGAACTTGAACTTCATATGTTCTGGCCTGGACCCACAATACACACACCGGCTCTACCTTTGTATTCCGGCCTCTTTCCGAGCGCTGTTGTCGGATGTGGCAATTCTTCGCGATTTAATAGTACAGGTAATACTAAAGACTGTTTTGCTTCATTGTAATGATATGCTTCAAAAAGGTAATCACAATGGCAAAAGAAACATAGAATCCACACCTTTCCAGTGCAATAAATCCATATCAAACTAATTAATTTGTAATGGAATTAATTAAAAAGTGAATGTCACCAGACGACTATGTGGATTATGGAGTCTGTGTTACAATCACAAGATAATGTAACATTTAATAAGCAATTAATCTTTGAAAGGAACGCTCATTGATATTACGTAATATCGAATAATTGTCTTGAGGAATTCTAAAAGAATAAAATGTCGAAACAATTCTAGGATAAATAAGTAAACATAAAACAAGTTTTCTCAGAATTACAAAATAGCTGCTGTTAAACGTATTACATGCAGTTAAACAATGCAGGTATATTCTTTACACATTTTGACCTACATATTTTTTTTAATAGTAATGAGTGAAGTTTGGAACGTGTGATGAGCACTGAGAAGTACGATTTAAAGAACCCAATTCATCACAATACAGTTTTTAGGCCTGACGATCGTTTCGCTAACAAAGTTAGCGTCATCGTCTGATGAATAAAACAGATAAGAAAGTTGAATTGATAAAGTTTATTAAGAGACAAACAAAAAACATGGAAGAAAACATTTTTACCGAGAAATTGTAAAAAAAAAGTCGTCTGATAACGCCAGAAATGCTTCTAAATGTTCGTTCGGAAGTGGAACAAGGATTTTATAATTTGTATGGAAGTGGAGGGAAAACAATTTGAACATTTAATTAAATAACATTTTTTCATTCCTTGATATTTTGTCTTATTCTTTAATTGATGATTTTATTGCCATAACCAAACCAAAATTTAAACAAAACTTCTGGACGCAGCAAGTGCGTTATGGTAGTGAATTTTCATAAAAATGTTTTTAATAGCAAACATGTTTTTTAAGAAAGCAGGCATCAATCTATATAGTAGAAACAATGTGCCATGTTTCATCAAAATAACTTTATTGTTTGAAAATGTACAAAAATTTCCGAAAGTAAACTTAAATTGTTCCCGAAAAAACTGGTTCCATGGTCAACCTTATAGGTTAATAGCAAATTGAGCTATTCAAATTTCAAGGATTTAATAAAAATTCGCTACCATAACGCAATTGCTGCGTCCCGAATTTCTTTTCTTACAAAGATGTATTATATTTCGATGGAAAATGCAAAAATGCAATAACATAGGGCGTGTTCGATGAAAAAAAAAATTGTGGAAATATTTTTTAAGATGTAGCTCAAGACACCCTATAATTAATGTATACCATTTTTTTTCGTAACTTGCACAATAACGGATATATTGAGCTTTAAAGATTTTTTACGAAAATTTGACAAAAATGAGATACCATTAAACGATAAACTCTATAGACAACACTACTGCCAAAGCATCAGAGAAAGGGTCTACTTTAAATGAATTTTTTGGGAATATTTTAGTAAAATGAAGGACAATGACGATTGAGACTAAGAGTTCAGGCTTTGTAAAGCATTTTTCTTGAGACATTTTCTTTCGATAGCTTATATTAATTTCAGGATCATTGTCTAAATATTACCAATTTTGACATTTTAAATCGCGACTTTGACGTTTTGAGTAAAACCCAATTTTTTTTAAATGCCTGTAACTTTTTTGTCCTTTAACCTAAAGAGCTAAATTTTGGTATGTAGCTTACCTATGACGATATGAACTAGCGTACCAACCGAATGAAAGCTCAAAATTTTCCCGGAAAACTCCGTCCGATTTTCCTCACTAACGAACTTATCCAAGCCATTTACGAAAGGAAGGTATGTGCCAAATTTTATCAAAATCGGCCCATTATTTTTTGAGTTATCGGTGTGATACATACATATTATATATATTATTATTATATATATATATATATATATATATATATATATATATATATATATATATATATATATATATATATATATATATATATAAACATATAAAAATTAAAACTGACCCCGGATATGGGTTCTAGGGGTCCTAGTTCGCGCTCATTTGCAAAAAAAAATATTCAAAAGTCGGGATCTCCCCATTTGTGAATTTTTTCTACGAAAATTCACTAAAAGTTGGATGTCGTCATGAGCAGTTTTTTTTTCTGGATACAGGAGGGAGAAATGCTCATGCAGACCTCATTCACGACACCGTAGTGCCGTGGGATTATCGAGGTACTGTGAGACTGTACTCACTAAAACTCACTCCCTAGGAGTACCGGACCTTAGTCCATACCTCCGTCGGAAATTTCACACAATGACGTTTGGGTTTGAATGTTTCCATTCTGTTTTTGCCGCGGGGGCGTTAGAGGGTAAGTATAAGCTTTGGACGCTTATGCTTATGTGGAAGTTGCTCATCGTAGGCAGTGGCACTACGGAGAAGAGCATTTGGGTGAGAAGCGGCTTTTGCGAACTGAGTTTGGGATAGTTGAGTTATAAACTCAAGTATCGAAGGCATTTCCAGATCAGACTGTTTCTGACAAACCATGGCGCTCCGGTAACCATTCTCAGAATTTTGTTCTGGATGATTTGAAGCGTCTTGATGTGTATGTCGGCCGTGGTGGCCCATGTAGGGGATGCATAGGTCAAGGCTGGCCGGATTATGACTTTGTACATGAGCAGAATTGAGAAAGCTCTAAAACGAGATGTCACATAGTGATATTTAAAATTTAAGGGTACCTTAGGCCCCTGCCTAAGGGGTGGGTTTCCAAGACACCAAAAATTACACCATCATGTGCCCGCATTGAAAACAAAGTCGACGTCTCACGTTTTTTTTATTTTTAATGCCGATAGGTTCCAGGTGGAAAGTTTTAATTGGTACACCTGTATGTTCAACGCAATAAAATATTACGTGGTGTATCTAAGTCATTCCTTCGAGTTAAATCCTTATCTTTATGGTTTTAATGATAACAAAATTTTGGATATAATGTTTCGGGTAGTTATAAATTTGGGGTATTTCTTAATTTACATAGTTTCGCCAAATTTAGTCGAATAATTCGGCAACGCTGACTGAGAGTCGACTACAATGGTTTGATATTATTAAATTATGAATTGCTGTTTTACTACGTACAAAGGTTTTTATATGTAAAATCTAGGACCTGTGGTAAACACTGATAGGTCGACCTTTTAAAAGGCAGTATCGCCAAAACAGTAGTTAGCACTCGACGACTGTTTGGAGACAAACTTGACTTCATCAGAAAATAAACGACATTTTTATTATCTTTTAGTGAACCTAAGTTTGCTAGAGAAACGACCTTTGGCTGTAAACTATTCTAGCTTACACTGAGTTTTCGCGAGGCGTAGTTCAAGACGTGACGTATACATATTTATTTGTTGTAGCTGTTGCAATTAAGGACAAGAGGTGTACAGAATCCTGTGGCGAAGATTCTGATAATTGTAATGAAAAATAGAATTGAGAGTTACCTGGATGAACATCAGTTCGGATTTAGACTCTGTCGAGGAACTAGAGAATCAGTGGATACCAGTGCATAGGGTACACAGATATCATGCGAGAAATGAACAAATGGTTGCAAAGGATGTCCAGATGTGCTAGATGTTGTGTTAAGATGATGTATTAACCTGGAATCAATGTGAGGAAAACAAAAGTAATGAAAATAAGTAAAAACAGGACTGTGAAACTACACAAAAACAAGTAGTTTCCCAGGCTGTATGTGGTATGGACCAGTTTCACCAAATAAGGGCAAGAACAATCAATGAATAGGACTGTGAAAATTAATATAAAGCTAATCGACAGCTTTAACGATTGGAGATGTTCATGTACCTACCTTTGTGTCGTTTTGCCCTATAGCGGGACATTTGATTTAGATGGGAGGTGCTTGATAATGACGGATGTATTTTGTCACTTTACCTTAGACATAATATAATCTAACGTTTATTGTCTAGTCTAAAAAGCTGTTGAATCAAGGTATAAAAGACAACCCTTCTTCACTGTTGGCCTCAAATACGCTCCTTGGATCACAATGACACCACCTCATTTCCGTTCCCTTGATCCACTTTCGAAGTAGTTTTTGGACTGATGTCTTTTATTACTTTAAACGTAGACCATGCTATATATATATATATATATATATATATATATATATATATATAATGTGCTTTGTGTACCCTAATATGCTGTCAAATCAGTGTATGAAAAACAACCTCCTGTGCTGTTACGCTAGTGTTATTACTATTACGTAGGATGGTGAATGTAGCAAATAATTGAAAAGATCGCTATGTCAAAGCAAGCATTCGATAGGCAAAACACTACTAACTAATAAGCACCTTAACTTGTACATTTTCAACTGTTTAATTATTTAGCAAAGTCGGCCACAATATAATCATCTGGAACTTTGTCTGCCGTGAATTTAATTTGGTCGTCTAATAGCTATTCCACATTAGCATCGTAAAGGCCTCAGTCTTCCCACAAGTCGCATTAACAGCATTGAAATTCCTATTTTATGCATTCGAGTAACATCGATTACGTAAATTTTCTGCATACAAAGCATATACAAAGTCTGTTTATCCTGCAGAGTCAGTAGATTTCCTGGATTAAATATTATTAAGTCTAGGCACAAACGAAATTACTGTTACATTTCTCCCTCTAGTAATACTAAGTATAGTCTCTTGTGGAATTTTCACTTTAATTTTAATGCGATTTATCAGTCTGAATTTTGAAATATAGTAATTGGTTTATCCAGTAAGATTAAAATCCAAATCGGAAATAATTGTTACAAAATGTTTAATTGTTTTAATGGCATGGCTTCAATTGCGGCCAAAAATGACCTTCCTAGGACCCCCACCCCCACCCGGAGGAGAATTGGCTAAGTGGTGGGGGGTAAAAATGTACCCCCAAAAGTGGTATTTTTACGGTTTTACGGTTATATCTCGTAAAGGACTCACAGTATCGAAAATATGATCCTAGCAGAAGTTGTAGGGCATTAAATTTGACATTCAATTTTTTGGACCACTTGTTCCCATACTAGTGCTCATCAAAGTTAAACAAATTTTACATATTTATGAAACATTTTCGTTTTAACATCTGCTTTTTTATAGTATCATCTAAACTAACTCATCTATCAATAAACTGGTCCATACAAAAGTTAAAGAGGAATTAATTCTGCGTCTGATAAGACCAAAACTGAACTTTTTAGACCACCCGTTTTCGTACAGTTCCACCTTAAATTTGGACCATTTCTCACCATCAATGAAGACTGTTCGTTCAAACTGCAGTTACCATTGAACTGATATGAAGATGGAGGCAGGATAAGAAATGCAAATCTTGAAGTCAATTAGTGATGATTATATTTTATTATAAAATTTTTTTTAGTGTTAAGTTTGAAGATAAAAAGGGGAAAAATAGGTACGTACACAAATTTCACAGACATCGACGTTCGACTGTCGTTGTGCCACTCGGCTGTTAAAAGTCTGTAATTTCCGATACGGAGTTCGTCGCCACATCACTCAGCTCCTTAGAGTCTGTAATTTTTGTAGCTCCATATATGCAGTCCAGGTCTTCATCAACGTCCGGTTCGTCAATTTCATCTAGTTGGAAGAAGTTAGTGCAGGAGTTTCCCTTGCAGTTGGCACAAATCAATGAGCACTTCGTCTCAGCCTTGCCACACCCACAACCACCTGCATACCACTTGAATTTGCTAATAATTGTGGAGAAACGAGAGTGTGGTTTCTTGGATGTAGGAACGGGGCCAAGACAAACTTTGCAGCCTGCCATCCCCAGAGAAGCGCATCCATCTGGCGTACTAACAACATTTGTACTTGTAGGTAAGTTCTCAAACAATGCGGGCTGCTTCAGATGTTGGTGGTTGAATTTGAATGTCACGAGGGCTTTGGAAAACAGGTCAAATCGCAATCTATCTAAAGTACCTTCTGCCCTACTTTCGTAGAGGGTTATTAAAAATTGTAGGCCTTCTTCGGCAATAACTTCAGCTTGAGTGCCCTGCTTGAGGAGTGCTGAAGTTGTGTCACATCCACTTATGGCGTGGAGAAATATGAGTGGCCTTATGTTGGGACAAATACATTTGATGAGGTCGTCCCTCTTCTAGGTTTTGAGAAATATATGTTTGCTGGTCTGGCTAGGGCATTGAGCATGATGAGGAGGTCCGTATCCTCACCAACTACCACCACCTTATCATGCTCCTCTGTTATCTCAAGGGGTGTGGCAACAATCAGGTGGCCTGCGTCTTTATTAGCTTGCTTTACTGAGAAGCCTCAACGTTCAAGCCTCTCAGTAAGCAAGCTAATGAGATGCGCTTTATTTCTGTCGTTGAAAAAGAATTGCTCCTGAGTCATGGTCACCACCATTAACTCGGTACAGATGACCTCAGGAGTAGTTTCTTCTGGTTCGGCAATTTGATGCCCTTGGTGGGCACGTTTTCTGGGTAGCCACAATACCACACTTGTCGTACTTCGGTTGTATTGTCTTTTTAGGTAGTCAACATATTTGATTAGGATTAATTCGAATGTTTCACCATTCCTCCACACAACCCGGTGGAGAAGAAATCCACCATCGATGACAAAAGCTGCTCCTTCCAGGTTTACCTCATTCAGTGGTGTGAACAAGTCATATAACACTGCTAGGAAGGTAGTCTTCCTCATTCCAACTGCACCGAACAGGGAGAGGGGATAGGGTGCCAACAACTCATAATGGAATAATTCTTTAAGATGTTCATCGGATTTCTTGAGGAGTGCTATCCGGTGGAATATGATTTCAGGATTCACTGGTACATCCTCCCCATGGTCACCTTAGATTTGAATCCTTGTATACGCATCACTCTTTTTTTTTCGGACAAACTTGATTTTGTCAAAGATTAAATCAACCAGGGCAAGCATTGAAGAATTGCCAATTTCAAAGGCTTTGTGGCAGTTCATTGAATAATCTCCGACGATTCCTGTGCTGATGGACAGTACAAAATTAGTAACCGGGAAAGGAATGTGGGATTGAAACCACTTAATAAACTTCTGAAGGTCTGCATTGTCACGCTGTACTCAGCATCCCTTGCTCCGAGGTAGTGAGTGATACCCCACAAAACTCTTCAACCTGTTGGGTCACTGTAGTAACAGTTCGTGGTGGCGTGGGATCGTCATATTGGGCCACAAATGAAGCCATGAAATAATTTAAAACTCTTGTAGCAATTATTTCCGATTTCTCTAATTTTTTGGCTTTACACCACTGGTCTACTAGTAGGTACGTACTATTTAGACATTTAAAAATGTATGATAAAATATTACGTTAGCTTCAGAATTGTTAAATGTAGAGTCTTTCACTTTACGTCTCGAACGCATCTTTGGATCTTTAACAGTTTAGAGGTGATTCAAACCGCTAAATACCAAAGCGAAACTTCTTGTTTTTGCAGTGCTAACATCAAAACACATTATTATTAAAGGCTTCTTCACCCGCATCTCGAATTTATTTTGAGCAGTACCAACATACAAGTACAAAACAAAACAGAACCGAATGATAATATTTATTTAATAAATACATAGATGGTAGACAAATGACATTTACACGACATATAATAAAATCTTACGTCATATACTAACCTGTTTAATTATAATAAACATAAGAGTGACAAACAAAATAATGTTTGTCACTTCATTATAACGTGGTAAATAATTTATATAAACACGTTCATAAAACTGTAAACGAGCGGAAACAATTCCCTCTAGTGAAAGTTTAGAATCCTAGATCTTGTTGTTATTAAATCTTGCCGTAAGATAGGCGCCAAAATACACAACTTGTTTTGAAAGAACTGTTTCTTTAGTTGAATGTGGCTGGGATTATGTATAACCCCATCAATAATATTATAGGCTATTGGCATGTTTGTGGGCACGTTATAATCGTATTGCTCTTTTAAAGACGAGAGAAATATCTTCCACATATCATGTTATTAAGCTCTAGGTCGTGCCGAAATCTCACAGGTATGCGAAGAAGCCACCGCCGCTATTTCTTGTTTCTTTTCATTTCGCCCTTAACGGTCAATCTCGTGAAGGTCAACCACTTTAAAGGTCCCAGGTACGGAATTAAAATTCAACCGTGTTGTCAGTTTGACTCGTGATCATTATTTCAAAGGTATTTTTTGACAAGTACATTGTTTATTTTGCATAGTTACGATACAATAATAATAATAATAATATTTTTTGTATTTAAGAACCAAAACTTCTATTACAAGGATCAACAAACAAAAAACAATCGTGACTAAATCTAAGAACTAATAACTGCAAACTGCAAAAACAACTATTCTAATATCAACCGAAATAATTAAAAACAACTTTATTCATTTATTATAAATGCCCGTATTCTTAAATAATTTATCAACAAATAACCTAAGCCTGATATATTTGGAGCATCCAGATGATTTAATACACCTACCAGGTGTTCAATACCTGTACTTAGAAGAGGAGGTCTTACAGGTTGATATATAGGACATCTGAAGAGTATATGCCTCAACGTCTCAAATTCCTGCAGGTTACAAATTGAACAGTTTGCGCCAGTATCAATCTTGAAACACACACCCTTGTATGTAAACTTTACCTAAAATTTGGACGCCGGACGCATCTGCACAATTATTTTGATGAATGGCATTGGGGCACGCAGGTGCAAATAATTTAGTTCAGTGTGATGTGTTGTAAGGAGCTGGTGTAAATCGGAGTACCCAAAAAGTGAAACGATCAAGATCATCTGAGATAAGTTTGCACTCGAACCTATCAAAGAGACTTCGTTTCACGCGCTTAAGCACACCCAAGGTCAGAGAATCCCACACCACACCTTCGTCGATGTAATTAAAGAAATATTTAACCTGGACAGCCCAGTTGTATTTAGTGAAGCAAACAGCTGGATACCTCTCCGAGCCCATCGCCAAGAGCTTCTCAAGCCACGTAATACAGTGTTTAAAAACCAACAAAGAAAGAGCTCTAAAGCCAGTCTCAAGTCTCACTATATAATCAGGACAATTTCTTGGCAACGAAAACAGCATCTGGACAAAACGCACCTGTACCCTTTCAATCATATGAAGATGCCTAATAGCCTAGACTTCACAAGAACTCTGCCAACCGCCCAGAAGGATGGACTCAAAGAGTCTAACCCTGTCCTCCTAGCGATCAATTTTCGACCTGGCCATAACAACCGACGGCAACCGACGTTGCCATCTGAAGAAATGTGCAAGATGAAGAAAAACAGACCACAAGATAGGCATACTGTCTTACTATTTCTAATATTATCCCATCATAATATAGATTAAGGCCACCATGCCTAGCAGAACTCCCACGAGAATAGCACATAACTTTCGTCTTAAGTTGGTTCACTCCTAGGCCATTGCTCTTAGAATACTGCGCCAGAATGTTTAGCTTTCTCTGCATGTCAACAGGAGATTGATTATAATATACAGGGTGTTACATTTGAGTTTATCGAGAAAACTTGACTCCAGTCTTTTTACTCACCCTGTATACTGTTTTCAAGGAATTCTTTCTGTATTGATTGAAGTTGAAAGAAGTACACTGTTTCAGATTTTCGGCATGATAGAGTGTTGCATGCTGATATAATAATGAAGATACAGACCGTCAAATGTGGCTCTTTGGGTTGTATCTAACTTATGCAACACCCAGTATATGCAAAAATAATTTTAGTTTGTAGCTACCGTTAGTACCTGCAACTTTTGTTCCAATTTTTGTTTTCTATTATTGTATATGAAATGAGATATTGAACTTGAACCCACTGTTGGACCCCTATATGTAGGCGAAATATCAGCCAGTGAAATAAATTTCGTATCCATAAAAAAATAGACTGATTGCAACTTTTTCCATCCTCGGACCTTGCCAAACACAACGAAATAAAAACCATTTAGATCAGTTCAGACATTGGCGAACAACCTGTAAACATATATAAAAAAATCTCGGGACGCAGCAAGTGCGTTATGGTAGCGAATTTTCTTTAAAATATTTTTAATAGCAAATGTCTTTCTTTGATGAAAGCAGGCATCAAACTTGGTTGCCTATATAGTAGAAACAATGTACCATATTTCATTGAAATAAATTTATTGTTTGAAAATATATAAACATTTTTCAAAAGTGTAGATGCAGCAAATGTGTTATGGAAGTGATTTTCCATAAAAATGTTTTTAATAGCAAATGCGAGCAGGCATACATCTGATAACCTGTATAGCCTATGTGTTAGAAACAATGTACTATATTTTATCAAAATTACTTATGGTTTGAAAATATACAAAAATTTTCCGAAAATAAACTTAAATGTTGGTTTTCATCCGACAAAGCTTACGTAAATAGCAAATTGAGTTATTGAAATTTGAAGGATTTAATGAAAATTCGGTAAATTTGCAGATTAGCACCCGAACGCTTTTCAACTAATTGTTTTCAGAAACATTACTAGGACCCCACCTGCAGGTTTCTGAAAACAGTTTTTTGAAAAACGTTCGGGAGCTAAACTGCAAATTTACCGAAAATTTGCTACCAAAACGCACTTACTGCGTCCAGATTTTTTTCTTACAAAAGCATCATATTTCGATAAAAAATGCAAAAATATATTAACTAATTTGTTCTACGAAAATTAGTTAAAAAAAAATTAAACACCCCAACTCACTCCTGGTCCCGTAACTTCATTGGGGAGTGTGAACAAGAAATGTTTCTTGGGGTTTGTGGATCCGGGTGGGGGAGGGGGATTTGGAGGCAGATTTCTGAAAACAGTGTTTTGAAAAGCGTTCGGGAGCTAAACTGCAAATTTACCGAAAATTCGCTACCAAAACGCAATTACTGCGTCCAGATTTTTTTTCTTACAAACGCATCATATTTCGATAAAAAATGCAAAAATGCATTAACGAATTTGTTCTACAAAAATTAGCTAAAAAAATTATGCACCCCTACTCACTCCTGGTCCCGTAACTTCGTTGGGGAGTATGAACAAGAAGTGTTTCTTGGGGTTAGTGGATTCAGGGGGGGGGGGTGTTCTAGGCAGGTTTCTGAAAACAGTGTTTTGAAAAGCGTTCGGGAGCTAAACTGCAAATTTACCGAAAATTCGCTACCAAAACGCACTTACTGCGTCCAGATTTTTTTCTTATAAACGCATCATATTTCGATAAAAAGTGCAAAAATGCATTAACAAATTTTTTCCTCGATAATTAGCTGAAAAAAAAAGTATAGACCGTTAAACCATAAACTTCACTAAACCTACAAATAAATATCCAAAAAGCCACCAAACTTAACTAAACTGACAGCCAAAGTATCAGAGAAAGGGTCTATTTGAAATGGATATTCTGTAAATATTTTAGTAAAATAAAGGGCAATGACGATTGAATCTGAAACTTAAGGGCTTGCAGAACACTCTTCTTCAAACATTTTCTTTTCACAAACGGTATTTGTTTTAGATTCTTTGCCTAAACATTGCCAATTTTGACGTTTAACATTGCGAGTTTGACGTTTTGAGGAAAACTCTAAAATTTGTTGCTTTAACTGCCCATAAATTCTTTGTCTTTAAAGCTAGGGACCTAAATTTTGGTAGAGAGTTCACTCTTTATAATACAAACACGCGTACCAAACTGGTTGCCCTTACTTTGTTATTTCCGGAGATATGAATTTTTTTATAAAGAAAACACAAAATTTTCCGGGAAATCCTGGTCTGATTTTCCTGGCTAACGAACTTATCCAAGCCACTTGCAAAAGGAAGGTACTCTGCAAATTTTGTCAAGATCGGTTCATTATTTGTTGAGTTATCGGTCGGATATATATATATATATATATATATATATATATATATATATATATATATATATATATATATATATATATATATATATATATATATATACACATAAGCGAATTTTTTTTTTAAATTCGCTAAAAAACATAAGTATCGAATTAAGAATATCTTCGCCTTTCTGAAAGTCTGTTGAAAATACGACTTATTAACCTTCTCGTACGATGCGTTACCCAATTTTCACTCAAGTAAGCCTTAAATATTTATTTTATCAGATTGACTTATTTGGCAACAATGCGGATTCAAGATCACTATTATCTTGGCATGCGTAAAGAAATAATGAGTTGCTCCTGTAACTAAAATTCAGATCGCGTGCTGGATGTCGTATATCATGGAACAGCACTTTTCGTTTACCTTTTTCATAAATTACGTCTGAATTCTGTATTACTTTCAGAGATGATACATTGTTTTTCATTGAACGAATTAGGCGGATGAGTAAGCTTCACAAAATGCGTTGTATTTGTGACCGAATTCATTAAATTTGTCTGTAATTACAATGTTTATAAGCGACAAAACACATGACAAAATATGCTTACGTAGATATAAATGCAATTTTAAAATTAGGTGTGACATATTTTTTATATTAGAAGGTGCGCAAAAGACCATGCTAAATACAAGAGATGTTTGTTGGACACAACACTCAATGCTGAAAGACTTGGATTATGCAAATGATGTATATTTCATTGAAAAAAAGCTGACCTTTAGCCAAGTTACGTTGGATGTTTTGTGATTGTCATTAGTACAGCGCACTGGCGAGCTCTATTAAGAGCGAAACCGGTATGCCTTTCTAATGATACAGACTTGCAGACTACTTCTCTGGCTTCCCTGTTAGTTTTTGTTTTTGAAGCCAGAGAAATAGTCTCCAGTTTCTCCAAGTAAGGGGCAATAACAATCAATGAGTTTCTAACGATGCTCGGAATGCATATAGCCTTAGATATTTGGATATCTCATATTATAGACCTGCCAGTATATGTGCCCCAAACTTCAGAAAATGTAGCAAAGAATTAAGAAGGTGGATCCCGATGGCAAACCAGGCATTCAATAGGCAAAATACTCTTCTCGCAAATAAACAATTTATCTTAGACTCGAGGAAGACGTTCTTCAAGTCATTACGTTTGGAGTGTTATAATACATGGGGTGGAAAGCTGGAATTTAAATAAACATGACATGAAGCAGATAGAAAGCTTTTGAAATGTGGACATCAAGAAAAACGACAAAAATAAGGTACACCGATAGAAATGCGAATAAAAGAAATTGCGAGCATCAAAACAAAACAGTGTTTACAAGCACGTCTAAGGGGTGTTTTAAGAATTTAAACCAAACATAATATCAAGTATAGGTATCTGGACGGATCAAACGCCAATTAATCAAGAAGCTAGGAAGTGGAAATGTGTGAGCTACATACTTAGGCCAGATAAACAACATGACTCGTCAAGCCAGTACTCATACTCAAAACTCAAGGCGTCGTAAAAGACTGACAACCACCCGAAGAAGAACCCGGGATTTAAAGCTGAAGATAGTGGGGAAAGCATGAAATAAGATCAAGTTGATGTCACCAAACATACCAGATGGAGAGTTTTAATGTAAAAACAGGAAAAATATTTATAGCTATATGCTGCATAGGGACAGTTATACAAAGTGAGGACAGCTAGATTGCAAAAACTTTTAACGGTAGCACTAAAAAATCAAAAACCAGGCTAACCAAAGTGAAAAAGCCTGGACGCAGCAAGTGCGTTATGGTAGTGAATTTTCATAGAAATGATCTGGCACAAAATATTTTATTATAACTTTTTTTTCTTGTAACATAGAAATCTAAATTTTGGTGTATAGTTTGCTTTTTATATCGTAAACCTACCTACCAAATTTGGTTATCATAGATTTTTTATTTTTTAAGATAAAATTTTTTTTCAAATGAAAACTCCAAATTTTCCCGGAAAACCTTCTCCGATTTTTTTAATTAACGAATTTGTCAAAGTCATTTACAAAAGGAAGGTACACGGCAAATTTTATCAAAATCGGCCTATTATTCTTTGAGATAAAAATTTTTTTCGAATGAAAACTAAAAATTTTCCCGGAAAACCTCGTCCGATTTTCCTGACTAACAAACTTGTCAAAGCCATTTACAAGGGAAAGGTACATGCCAAATTTTGTTAAAATCGGCTTATTACTTTTTGAGATAAGAATTTTTTTCGAATGAAAACTCAAAATTTTCCCGGAAAACCTCGTCCGATTTTCCTGACTAACGAACTTATCCAAGCCATTTACAAAAGAAAGGTACATGCCAAATTTTATCAAAATCGGCCCAATATTTTTTGAGTTATCGGTGTGATACATATATATATATATATATATATATATATATATATATATATATATATATATATATATATATATATATATATATATATATATATATATATATATATAACATATAAAAATTGAAACTGACCCCGGATATGGGTTCTAGGGGTCCTAGACCGCGCTCATTTGAAGAAAGTTTTTCAAAATTCAAAAGTCGAGATCTCCTCATTAGTGAATTTTTTCTAAGAAAATTCACTAAAAGGAGAAAACACTCGGATCCAAATAAGCGATAAGTTCTAAGATTTTTCGCTTTTGTTTTTATTTTAAAGGTGATAATCAGTCCCCAGGTTGGTCATGACAAACTGTTTCGAAGCGTCGGTGATCGACCCTAGTCACGGATATAGCTGTAAAAAGAAATAACGCAAACAAAATAACAAATGTTACTAATAGTTTTCAAGACTTCAAATCCGGAAGAAATATGTTGTTTATTCATCAAAATGTGATAACGTAACGAAAAAATGTTGGTTCAACTGATAAAAATACACGTAGATCAAGGTATATTATCTGCTTTTCTGAACTAAAAAATTACTAATAGCCAATTATCTTGTTAAAATAATTTTTTGCAAATTCCCAGCCAGTTGGGAACAACTTATAAATTAATTGATTAATCAAAACTTTACTTTTTCATTTAATTAGTTTTTAGAACTGTATTTAAAAAAATAAAAAACGATATGCATAAATGTTAGATATAAATTAGATAATTTTTCAATGTTTTTATTCTTTTCATGTTACTTTTAGTGAATCTTCTGTAAAAATTCACTAATGAGATCACGACCTTTGAATTTTGAAAAAAATTTCTTTAAATGAGCGCGAACTAGGCGGCCTAGAACACATACCCTGAGTCAGTTTCAATTTTTATATGTTATATATATATATATATATATATATATATATATATATATATATATATATATATATATATATATATATATATATATATATATATATATATATTACATATATGTGTCACACCGATAACTCAAAAATAGGGCGCCGATTTTGATCAAATTTAGTGGGCACCTTCCTTTTGTAAGTGGCTTGGATAAGTTCGTTAGCCAGGAAAAACTGCCCGGGTTTTCCCGGAAAATTCTCTCTCCGGAAAGCTACGGCAACCAAATTTGGTATTCGTGTTTATGTCATGAAAAATAAACCATGTACCAAAATCTAGATCTGTAAGTTAAGACAAAAAAGTTATAGGCAATTAAATTTAAAAAAAGCGGATTTACCTATTAAAACGTCAAAGCCGCGATTTAAAACGTCAAAATTGTCGACATTTAGGCAAAGAACCTGTACGGGTTACTTAGAAAAAATATAGCAAGAGGAGTGTTTTACAAACCCTTTGGTTTCAACTTCAACCGTCATTTTCCTTAATTTTACTAAAATATTTCCAGAAAATTAATTTTAAATAGAACCTTTCTCTGATGCTTTGGCAGTAGTTTTAGTTCAAGAGTTTATGGTTTAATCATCTATAATTGTTAGCGAATTTTCGTAGAAAAAAATCGCTCTTGTAGAAAAAAATTGCTCTTGAGGAGACCGCCGTTTTAAATTTTGAATACATTTCTTCAAATGAGCTCGAACTAGGCCCATATCCGGGGTCAGTTTCAGTTTTTAATCTGTTTTCATAATACAGGGTGACGCATTTCTGCGGTAAAGCTCAATATATCCGTTATTATACAAGATACGAGAAAAATTGTATACGATAATTATAGGGTGTCTTGAGCTGCATCTTATAAAGTTATTCTTGCAATCACAGGGTGGCATATAAGTCGCTGGTGATACAATTTATCTTTTTTTAAATCGAGCATGCCTTATATTATTGCATTTTTGGATTTTATATCGAAATATAATGCATGTTTGTAAGAAAATAAACTCAGGGCACAGCAATTACGTTATGGTAGCGAACTTTCATTAAATGCTTCAAATTTCAATAGCTCGATTTGCTATTAACCTAACGTTCGTTGGTCATGGACCATGGTTTATTTAGTTCAAAATTTGATATTATAGAAACGTACAAATTTTATCAATAAAAATTCGAGACCAAAATATTTCGTAGAAAGTAGTTATCGCAACTTATTTAAAAGTGTCTTCCTTGTTTCCAGACACTTAAAATAAAACAAACCGCAATTTGATATAGCTTCTACTTTTCAAGTTATAGCGATTTTTCTGAAAACTTCAATAAAATTGCCAGGATTACAAATGTAAGCGTACTATTTTTATCAAGCATTTTACAGGCTTGATATTATTTATTTCAACTTATTCAGTTCTTTCTGAGATAAAAACATCACAATGCTATATTAAATCAAGATATTTGTGACCAAAAAGGTTGGTACAAAAAATATGCAGTCATTAATTTTTTCTCAATCTCCTACATAAAAAACCATTAGCCTGAAAAAAGAATTGAACTTGATAATATAATATGTAGTACCTTCGCAGATAAAAAATAAAACAAGCTCCATGCCAATATCTTCTGTATTTTTTGAATTACAATGATTTATCTTCAAAATTAAAAAAGATGTGATAAGAAAAAACCTCCAACTCTACACCTGTAAATGATATCAATGTATAGTATAGTTTTTATTCATTCTTATCAAGGACTGCATATTGTGTATAAGTTTTATGTGATTTGGAGGACTTTGATTTTTTTGCTGATTTTTTTTACATTTGAGGATGGGTTACAATTATAATTTTAACACTTACTGACGTATTTACTTAAAAATAGTAAACGAAAACATCTCGTCACCTCAGTCAGAACTTATAATAACGAATTTGGTCTGCTATATTTAAATAGTAGTAAAATAATGCTAAAAGAATTATTCGAATTGACCAGAACAAGTCGAAATAATCACGTACCTTGGAAGTATTATCACAGATGATGGTAAATGTAGTAAAGATCTGAGGAGGACCGCGATGGCAAAGTAAGCATTCAACACACAAAGTACTCTTCTTACGTAAAAAACATTTTAATCAGGACATGAGGAAAAAGTTCATCAAGTCGGATGTGTGTGGAGTGTGGTAGTGTATCGGGCGGAAACTTGGTCTATAACTTAGCAAGACATGCGGCTAATAGAAGCGTTTCAAATGTGGACATGGAGAAAATGACAAAGACATAGTACACCGATAGAAAGACGAATAAAAGTGTGTTAGGAGAGGCGAGAGAGGAAAGATGCTTGCAAAATTTATTGGTTATATTCTGAGACATAATAACTTTCTGAAAAGATTATTTGAAGGAAACATACCTGGAGAAAATAAAAGAGGTAGACCAAGCAAAACATTTCTGGGAAGCTTGTCATAACTGATGAAGTGTGTAAGTTGCAACGAAACGAAAATAGCTGCTGAAGACAAAGTATCATGACTGTGACATCGCCCTTCGATGGTATGGTGATCACCAAATGTTATGAAAACCGGGAAAGCTGTCCAGTGGGTTTATGGTGAGTAGAAAAGCAGATTTTGCAAACGTAAAAAGCATTTTGCTAAAAGTTGAACTCTACGTACTTAGCAAGCGACGATTTAGATTATGTAATCCGTTTTTGCCTAAGCCAACCAAGACGTTAACGTTTTATATACGTTAGGCAAAATCTTCCCAAAATTTTACCATTTCAAAAATAATGAACGCGCTTAATATAACAGTCAAGGACTATAGGTGATTATAACCATATCTTAAATATTTTGCTAATCCTAGTGAAAAAGAGAATAAGTAAAATTTGGAATTATTTTCATAACATAACGTAACATTTATATAACCATCAACGGTTACATGATTAGCCTCAAATAAAATACATAATTGTAAAATGGAATTGCACATCACAAAGAAAAGCTAGCAAATATACATAAATATAGATTTGAATTTAACTCTGCAATAAGATCTTGCAGAAACAAAGTTCTTAGAGAGTTTATTCGCAGAAATGTTGGCGCTATTTTGGTAAAAAGTATCTACTTAGATCAGCATCAATTTGCAGCTAATTTTTCCTGCCTTACACACCTCCGTGGTGTAGTGGAATGAGTGTTTTTCGGACATTTTTTGTACATTTTCAAACAACAAAATTTAATGAAATGTGGTACATTGTTTCTAATATATAGGTTATACTGCTAACCAAATTTGATGCCTGCTTTCATTAAAAAAGGACGTAGGTATTTGCTATTAAAATTATTTTTATGAAAATTTACCATTACGCACATGCTGCGTCCAGACTTTTATTGTATAAAATAAAATTGAGAAAACATGTCAAGACAGCAAACTCACCCTCTATCAAAATTCATCCCGCGTAGTAGCCACGATCAGAAAGTTTTTTCTACCTGCCAGTAAATATCGATTTGTATCATGTCACTCACCCTTATACTGCACCCCAGTAGCTGAAATACATCGTCATTTCGTTTTATATCTAGGGGAAGCGTTTATACGTATTGTGCCACACCGCAAAAGTCCACAATATCTGTTCAGGTAGCCGAATCCCAATTACTTCTGTCTCATAAAAGGCAGCCACTCGTGTATTCTATTATACGAGGGTTTTACTACGGTTTGTATCCTTTCTAAGAAGTAAAAATATATTCATAATCACCTTGTACTTTAACCACAGCATAGGAAGTTATGTTGTAGTATAACGCTTTATTTCACCAAGCTTATAACACAGGAGCATCTTTTAAAGACTGAAAATCCCTCCTACAAAATAATTCTTGCCATAATTTCCTTTCAAGACAGTTTTTTCTTCAGCTTTGGAATTTACAAAAAAAGTTAAAATTTCTTCTCGTTGATATTACCACAATAAATAAAAAGTAGTCATCAACAAATATTATCAAGTATACTTTATAAAATCCAGTAAATCATTGATATATAACAAAAACAGAGGTCCCACTGCGGACCTCTGTGGTACACCTTTGCAAGTCAACCAGCAGTTTTACTGCCGCACTAAATATTAAATTGGTTATTAACGAAGATTATCAAGTTAATTTCATTCCAAAAATCCAGAAAATTATTGACATATAGCAGAAACACTGACGGCCCTAATGTGTATTCGTGTGATACACTTTTGCCAGCCAATCAGCAGTTTTGATTACAACCTCAGCAAATATAAAAGAGGTCATTAACAAACATTATCAAGTTAATTTCATTTCCAAAAACCACAAAATTATCGACATCCCTAGAGCAAAAACAGTGAAGGCCCCGTTGTTGATACCTATGGTACACTTTTGCCAGCCAATTAACAGTTTTAATTACTACCGGACCAAATATAAAAATGGTCATTAACGAGCATCAAGTTGACTTCATTCCTGAAACACAGAACATTATTGGCAAAAACAGTGGAGGTCCTGTTGCTGATTCCTGTGGTACAACTTTGCAAGCCAACCAGGAGCTTTGATTACAAATATAAAAGTTGTCATTAACAAACACTTTCAAGTTAAATTATTGATTAAAGTCATCTAGGTATGTACAAAATTCAAAAATTAGGAATTGCGAATGGTAAGAAGTGAAATGTGATTCCAATATGATTATGGTGAGTTTAAAACTTATGAAGTGATATTAGCTACCAGTAAATAAACTTCGCAAACAAAGTCAGTTAATTAAATGGTAGAACATGCGTAGAACCCCACGGGATGCAGAAACCGCAAGAAAAATTTCTTGCTAACAACGTCAAGAGAGTTAGGGGACCAAGAGTGAATAGGGGTCCTCGACAGGGAATAGGATAAAATCAAAAAAAATATATTAAAACTCATCTCTGTGGGATGTCTTGTCAGATGTGATAAGAAAAAAACATGCAAATGTCTATAAATAATTACGTTTAGTGTTCCATGATGGTGGGTTTAAATAAAACAAATGCTTGTTTTACTGCTAAAGGCAATAAATAATGCATATCCCTCGTATATCAGGTAGCCGAATCCTATTTACTTCTATCATACAAAAGGTGATCCACTCGTGTATCGTATTGTATCAAAGAATCGCGAGCTTTTTGATATGAAAGCTAAAGGCACAATTTCATTAGGGATCGCTTTGACGACAGATATACGTTTCTAATTATTTATATTGGGGTTGTGTATGCTCGCTGCTTTGATGAGAACGAGGGGGTGTGTTTTAGGGGTTGGTTAGATTGCTTCAAAGCCGCGAAAGAGCCATTCATCTGAACTGTCCACGCTTGTAAATGTACAATAGCACCCGAATGACTTAATAAGTCATTATACTACCATTTGCGAAAGTGTTGTAGGACATTTATATTCATAAAGCACAGGGACAATTGAGCTTGAGCACGTTTTTTGTACGTGTTTACATAGGCTGTTGAAATTTCTATTTTTTTTTTGTTACTTGTTCTCGATTTCTTCTAAGGTTAAACAAGGCAAATTTTGCTTACTACTTCTTACTTTTTAGTGAATTTTCTTAAAAAAAATTCACTAATGAGGAGATCTCGACTTTCGAATTTTGAAAAAATTTCTTCAAATGAACGCTATTTAGGACCCCCGGAACCCAAATCCGAGGTCAGTTTCAGACTTTATATATATATATATATATATATATATATATATATATATATATATATATATATATATATATATATATATATATATATATTTATGTGTCACACCTATAACTTAAAAAATAATGGACCGATTTTGATAAAATTTGGCACATACCTTCCTTTCGCAAGTCGCTTGGATAAGTTCGTTAGCCAGGAAAATCCGCTGAGGTTTTCCCGGAAAATTTTGTGTTTTCTTTCGAAAAAAATCGAAAAAAATTTATATCTCCAAAATTAACAAAGTAAGGGCAACCAAATACGCGGGTTTATATCATTAAAGGAAAGTTACTTACCAAAATTTAGCTCCGTAGGTTAAATGACAAAAAAGTTACAGGCATTCAAAGAAAAAAAATTTAGGTTCTCCTCAAAACGTCAAAATCGCGATTTTAAACGTCAAAATTGGTGAGTACCTTCCTTTTACAAGTGGCTTGGATATGTTCGTTACCCAGGAAAATCCGACGAGGTTTTCCCGGAAAATTTTGTGTTTTCTTTCGAAAAAAATTTATATCTCCAAAATTAACAAAGTAAGGGCAACCAAATACGCGGGTTTATATCATTATAGGCAAGTTACCTACCAAAATTTAGCTCTGTAGGTCAAAAGACAAAAAAGTTATAGGCATTTAAACAAAAATAAATTGGGGGTTTTCACAAAACGTCAAAGTTGCGATTTAAACGTCAAAATTGGCAACATTTAGGAAAAGAACTTGAATCTAATACGGACTATGGAAATAAAATGTCTCAAGAAGAATGTTTTACAAACCCTGAAGTCTTAGTTTCAACCGTCATTGTCCTTCATTTTAATAAAATGTTTCCAGAAAATTCATTTCAAATAGACCTTTTCTCTGATGCTTGGCAGTAGCCTTAGCTATAGAGTTCATCGTTAATGGTATATAATTTTTGTAGAATTTTCGTAAAAAAAAATCAATAAAGCTCAATATATCTGTTATTATACCAGATATGAAAAAAAATTGTATATATTAATTATAGGGTGTCTTAAACTACATCTTAAAAAATTATTTCTATAATCACAGGGTGGCCCATAAGTCGTTGGTTATACAAATTTTCTTTTTTTTTTAATCAAACACGCCTTATGTTATTGCATTTTCCATCGAAATATAATGCATGTTTGTAAGAACAAAAATTCTGGACGCAGTAAGTGCGTTATGGTAGCGAATTTTGATCAAATGCTTAATATTTGAATAGCTCAATTTGCTATTAACCTATAAGGTTGACCAAGAAACGAGTTTTTTCGGGAACACTTTAAGTTTACTTTCGGAAATTTTTTTACATTTTCAAACAATAAAGTTATTTTGATGAAACATGGCACATTGTTTTTACTATATAGATTATACTGGTAACCAAATTTGATGCCTGCTTTCTTAAAAAAACACATTATTGCTATTAAAAAATAGTTTTATGAAAATTCACTACCATAACGCACTTGCTGCGTCCCGAGATTTTTTTGTATTTGTATTTTGTTTCTTTAACGTCGGCCAATTCCTGCGACTATGGCCAATCACCGACGTCTGGGAGCAGTTTCGCCCAACTATCCTGGAAATTTTGCCGAACCCTTGCCTTTCTGTAAGAAGGGAAGGGATCTTTACGTGCCCCAAATCGCAAGGTACACGGGACCAAGGCTTTACGCCCCCTCCGAAGGAGGGACGTGCAGGCATCTAACTTGCACGGACATAATGTCACAGCCTCGATTTGTATTACTATAAATTAACACAAATCGAGGCATGTACTGAAATAATTAGACGCTTCTGCTGGGAATCGAACCCACGACCCTCGGGTTCAGAGGCACACGTTCTTACCACTGAATTGCAGAGGCTACCATTTAATTATAAAATGAACACTTAATCCACAATAAATTTAAATTGAGAGTTGAAGGTATCTAAATCCATATGATATGCCATGGCAAGGTGATTTGTGTCTATGAAATTTTATATCACGCCATTAAAGTAGTTAACTAAATTTAGATGAGTCATGTGTGATACGTAGTTGGATTCGTAATTTTCTACTCTATCTATTGCTGTAAAAATCCAATTTGGCGCCCATTAGAAAAAGAAAAGTTGGCCCTGGAAACTCAAAATCTAGTAGGCCTAGAAACATTCTCAGCCATCCGTTTGAAAGCCCAAAACCAGTGACGAAAATCCACCAATTTAAGTGGCAGTCGATATGGTAAAATATTACATATTAAAGAAATAAGAAAATGCAAGCTTCCAGTTTTTTTTTTAGAGTATTTCAGGAATGATATGATCTATCGAAAACTAGTTTTTAGATAATGAAGAATAAATAAGCATAGAATGGCACACATTTTTGTAATTTAACCGACTGTGTATTTTTCATGATTTGGTAGATCCTACTGGTGAGCTGGTTAAAAGTGACCACCGTGTATACTGTAGAATGTTAAAAATTTGAAAAAATGATCTATATAGACTTCTCAAGTAATAGGACAGAAATTCTTAGCTAATTTTACTTCCACATCGTCACAACGTGTGGAAATATCGCATCGGCGACAAAAATTTGAAGAATTTTGTTTTGCTTAAACGTCGTGAAAAGTATCAAAATATATGACAAAATTTTTGTGCTGGTGAATTTTGTAGTTTTTAAACAACTTAGTTAAAATTAATGTTATATGTTTAAATAAAAGTGAATATTAATCTTCATGAATACTCTGGAAGCGTTGGGGGGAGTGTCGATAGCAGAAGAAGAAAAATTAAAAAGTGACATATCTTAAAATCATTTGGACAGAAGAAATTTGGAAAGAGGATGTTTAACAAAATTGTACCACCACAAGCACAAGCAGAGCTTATTTGTGAGATGCATTGCATAATTTTAATAATAAATAAATAATAATAATAATAATAAATATATAAAACATGATTTGGGAACGGAAAATTTTGTGTTCGTATATCTGTCTGTTTGTGGCTACGATAACTTTAGAACGAATTGAGATATCGTCTTCAAATTTGGTACACAGCATCCGACAAACGAACGGTTCGGATCGTTTTTGGGACAAATCCCTTTAGGGGGTAGGGGATGAAAATTGTCATTTCTTCGTTAAAACTCGAGTAATATAACGTTTTAGGGTTTATTTATTAGAAAACCTTTAATATCATCAAACATCTGGTATGTAAGGTTATATGTATTCCCACCACAATTAGAACCGCAGACCGGTTTCGCTCTAATTAGAGCTCGTCAGTACGGTATACTAATTGCAGTGAGAACACACATATAAAGTAATCCGGCTATGGAAGCCAGCCTCACAGCACAAAGTGAGATGTAGGGTAGCGCCTCCGTGGCCGTGCGGGAAAGTCGATGACTTTCCAATACGGACTCGGGGGTCGACGGTTCGGGACTCACCGGCGGCGGATGATTTTTCCAATCACTGTCGTCGTTGAGATAGAGCTCAAGGTGGAGGGTAGGTTAGTTTAGATGAGCAAAAAGGGTCAGCAATGACCTAATTGCCAGTAAACATCTTACCTTTTTTTACCTTTAGGACAGGAGTCACCATCTCGTTGCGGAGCGAAGTAGTATGTTGTCACGACAGCTCCAAATAACACAAAATGTTATAAAATAGAGACTATGTACAACCAACTAATAATTTTGTAAATTGTCAGCCCTGGCCCATCTCACTGCAATTAGTATACCGTACTGACGAGCTCTAATTAGAGCGAAACCGGCCTGCAGTTCTAATTGTGGTGGTAATACATCTAGCCTTACATACATCGTCCCTATTTTAGGGAAGAAATGGGCCAGGGCTGACAGATTACAAAATTGTTAGTTGGTTGTACATAGTCTCTATTTCATAACATTTTGTGTTATTTTAGAGCTATCATGACATACTACTTGGTTCCGCAACGAGATGGCGACTCCTGTCTTACATCTCGCTTTGTGCTGTATCTGGTATTCTGTGCTGAAATTAAATTAGGGGTTGAATGTGTGGGGGGAATATTGTTGACAAAAATTTCGAATTTTGTTTGCTAAAACGGTGTAAAAAGTCTCAAAACATATAGAAAACTCGATTCTGGAGCGAATTTTTTGTCTGTCGGCATGTACGTCTGCCTGTTAATAGGCGCAATAACTTTCAAAGGAATTGAAATATCATCTTCAAATTTGGTATCCAGTTAACACCCGCCAAAGGAACGCTTCGAATTGTTTTTGGATAAGACCGCTTCAGGGGGTAGGGGATAAATAACGGCTGATTTGGTGAAAATTTACATTTTTTTTCAATACAACTCGAGTTATATAATGTTTCTAAAGTTGAAGGGGTAGAGGAATACCAATATTTTCTTTGTGGTCAAGTCATGATAATGTATTTCTGAAGAGAATAAATTATCACAGATAGGTGGAAGTTGTGATTCAATTTGCAGCACTATTTTCTTTATTTCCCATAAAAGTAAAGTTCACTCTTGCAGAATGTTTTTGTCTAACATCCATTACAAATGCCTATCGTTTACATGTAGCTGAAGCAATCAGTGTCATGTTAAGTTAATTAATTGCCATGATAACATGTTTACCTGGTAATTAACCACACGCTGTGACAAACTTTTCCATTCCATCGAGTTTTCATTCCTATCTAAGACGACAAGGTCACCGGAACAAATAACTGTTGTCAATTGTTTTCCAGCCATATGTGCACAGTTACGTTATCATTGTGTGCATCACGCGAAAAAGAGCGTGCTCTGTGCAATGTCAAGTGCATATTAGATTTTTTACAGGCGGACGTAGCTAATAATAAAAGTGCAACAAAGCGCCGATTCTGTAGGTCATTGGTGAGGCGCACATATCGACACGTAGTTAAAGCTTTTCAAGATTAGAATGATGCATAGTATTATTATTCATGCGGGGTGTATATTTTTGCACAATAGATAACAGTGTTTATATTGTAGCAGTTTCCGTATGAAATCGTCATGACTAATAGTTTTTTTATTCTACACAATGCATAATAATATGCACAGGGTAAAGGTTCTTTTGCAAATATTCCTTTTAAGAAAACAATAGCGTTTGTTTCTTCAAATATGTGTTTGTGTTGTAATATCAAAGAATTGAGAAGGACGATCGTGATGACAAAGCCATAATTCGAGAGACACAATACTCTTCTCGCTACGAAGCATTTTAACTTGGACCTGATAAAGAGGTTTATCAAGTCATATGTATATATGAAATGTTACTGTATGGAGCGGAAACTTGTGCCTTGGAAAAGCAGCACCTGAAGAAAATATAATCATCGGCCATCGCTTTTTCACATATGAAATGTTACTGTATGGAGCGGAAACTTGTGCCTTGGAAAAACAGCACCTGAAGAAAATATAATCATCGGCCATCGCTTTTTCACATATGAAATGTTACTGTATGGAGCGGAAACTTGTGCCTTGGAAAAACAGCACCTGAAGAAAATATAATCATCGGCCATCGCTTTTTCACATACGAAATGTTACTGTATGGAGCGGAAACTTGTGCCTTGGAAAAACAGCACCTGAAGAAAATATAATCATCGGCCATCGCTTTTTCACTGTGATGTTGATAATGTTTCTGAATCAATTGGCAAACATTTCGTGATACGAGATAGAATTAAAATGAAATCTAGCTATGCATGAATCCATGAAACAACGCGCTGTCATTACAGTTGTCTACTTTCGAGTTGCTATAACTTTTTTAACGACTATCTGTCAAGTTGTGTGTAGACAAATTCATTTTTGTAGGTTTTGTGGAGCTATAAACGCGCCAAATTGACAAAAAAGAAGCATGACAAAGTTTTCGACAAAATAACGCAATCAGCACAAAATAATTATACACCAACGTACGTATTACGACTTTTCTATCCAGTGAAAATTGTCGCTCAATTTTTAAGTAAAATTCTGGTCAAAGCAGTTTAAATGGGGCAGATAATCCATTGGAGATTACGCTAAAAGTGGACAACCTATGAAAACAAGGACCAAAGGCAACATTAAGAAAGTGGAAGAAATTGAATTACCGGATCGACGAATCCAAGTCAAATTAATCGATTATCGCCCATGATAGAAATCTGCTAAACATCAGTTTTGATAACTCTAAATAAAGATTTAGGGATAAGTGGATTGTAAGCGCACTGGATTCCGACAATCCTAACTCCTGACCTCTGAAGAAAACTTGAAGGCTGGTGACCTTGACTATTACTTCCCAAATTGTGAAAAAAACGTGGGCGTTCCACTGCCCCCAACAAAATATGAGTCAATTCAATGGTTTTACAAAAGATATCCACCACCCAAAAAAGTCTAACGCAGCAAGTGCGTTCTGGTAGCGAATTTTCAGAAAACTCTTTCAAACCCCAAAAAACCACATTCGGCCCTGGTTTACTACTGGTTATGTATGAATTATCTGTCTACCGATTCATTGACTGAAGACAGATTTTGTCAAATTTACTTTGTCACAAAAATTTGAAAATACTTAGAATAACAAATTATCTGTTGAAAAATACTTGTTTTACTCATATTTGCTGTCTATGTAGCTTTGTTGCTAAACGTTTTAAATGCTTATTGAGAGACTGGCAAAAGGGTCTATTTTAATAATTCTATTTTCCGTTAACATTTTTGGCAATTAAAATAAGGTTACGGTTGAAACCGAAAGTAAAAGACTGTCAAACAAAATATATGTAGTATTTGTTCTCCAAAAACCGCATCCGATTCAAAATCTTCGTTTAAAGATCATCAAATGTGATATTGAAGTCTGTTCCCAATCAAAAATACTTACCGGAAGTACAGCCACATCGCAGAAAGGGTATATTTTTAATGGATTTTCTGCAAACTCTTTAAGCCAAGGAAGAACAATAGCTGTTGAAGTCAAGACCTTGTAAATGACACTTATTTGGTCTCTAGCGCGACCAAGCGTGTTCTTCTTTAAATGTTTTTTTTAAATTGTACAGTATCTCTGTTAGATAATTAATATGGTACCTCTGCTGTACATAATGACATAATTTAAGTAAGTTATTTTCAAAAATACTTGACAGCGACGTTTCCAGATTCCATAAACTTCAAATCTTGATACATTAAACCAGATTTCTTTCACTTTTCCTCCTCCATAAAATACTTAAAAACTGCCTTTATTTACCAGAAATCTTAAGCTCTCTGTTATATTTTACATTTCATTCTTTACAGCCCACATCTGCTACAAGATAATGACTTTTGTGCAAACTTCTGTATAACCTTATAAAGATGCTCTCCAAGAGAGACTTGACCTCTTAATGTTCTCTCGAAGATTCTTAGGAACCACACCAGTTGACGACATGACTATTGGAATCACTCGGACACTAACTGCCCTCCGCTGTCTCTTTACTTGTATCTCGAGGTGTCTGTACTTAATGATCTTCTCGTTGTACTTTATCTCTACATCATTAGTATTTGGAATAGCGACATCAATCAGTGTCACTTGGTTGCAGGACTTATCCACTATTATTATATCTGACCTGTTGTGGGAACCTTGTTGATCTGTGAGAATAGTCCGATCGCAGTACAACCTGAACCCTGAGTTCTCTAGCACAGGTTCAGGAGTGTATCTATAGTAGGGCACCTCACTAAGCTTTAAAAGTGCCAGTTTCAGAGCCAGTTCTTAAAGAAGTATTTTAGCAACTGCGTCGTGCCTCTCTTTATACTCTGTTGCAGCAAACGCTGGACATCCTCCGGTGACGTGCTGGATAGTCTCTGATGACTGACACCTAAATCTACATTTGTCATCTTGGACCGAATTATCTCCAACTATATACTTCAGGTAGTTTCTTGTTGAGATAGCCTGATTTTGTATGGCCAGCAAAAACCCCTCTGTCTCTAGAAACACCTGTCCGGACACCAACCAGTAGTTCGACGCCAATTTGTCGACATGTGTCTGGGAGGTCTCATTCAGATGTCGCCCATGGTGAGGCTTCTGCATCCAAGATTGCAGCTTGGCCTGATCAGTCCGCTGGTGACTTTGTATTTCACTTTCTTTTAATTGTAGCGGCGTTGAATCATCTGCATCGCATATGGCACGGTGTAGTTCAGAAGTAAGCGCCTGCTGATGGAAATATGTACGCAGGTTGACTATCTGCTGGTCCAACTGTTTACCAATATCCAACACTCATCTTCCACCTTGGTGCCTGGGTAGGGTTACTCGCTCGATAGCACTACGGGGGTGATGCTTTTTGGATTTTGTTCGGAGTGGTCGCACCTTCCGTTGTAGATTTTCGATGTTCGTTTTACTCCAGTTCACAATCCCAAATGAGTAGCTAAGTGCAGAACATGCATATGTATTCAGAGCTTTAGTTAGGTTCTTGCTGTTAAGATGTGATCGTACCACCTGCTTTACTCGTTTCGTAAACTCATTTGTCAGATCGTTCTTCATTACCGAGTGGTTTATTTTCCTCGCTTGCTGTATTCCCAGGTATTTGTAACTCTCTTTTACACCCATCGAGGCAATTTGCTGGCCGTTCTGCATTTCATATACACCTGATTGTATTTTCTCTTTGACTACACATAAGGTGCGACATTTGTCGAGCCCAAACTGCATGTCAATATCTCTGGAAAACCCTTCCAAGGAGTTGTTCCAGGTGGTTCTTTGTGGAGGCCTGCAGCTTAAGATCATCCATATACAGCAGATGATTTAGCCTCATTTGCTCCCTGCCATTGCTTTTTATACTGAAGCCATATCTGGTGGAGTTCAGGGGGTTTGATAGTGGATTCAATGCGAGGTAGAACCACAATGGGCTTAACGAGTCGCCTTGTAATATGCCTCTTCTAATTGGTATCGTGCTGGTTACGATGTTGTCACCCGTTTGTACCCGTAACTGAATCTTTGTTCTCCAGGTAGACATTGTGTGTTCAAGGAACCTCAGGATGTAAGTATCGATCTTATACATCTTCATCACACTTATAAGCCATTCGTGTGGAACTAAATGAAACGCCTTTTTATAATCCACGTAGGCAGCAAAGAGATTTCTTCGTCCATTGTAAGCTTGGTTGCACACAACCGAATCAATTATTAGCTGTTCTTTCCCACACATCCTTTGGTACACCCTTTTTGCTGCCTCGCAATTAAGTTGCTTGGTTCGCAGTGCGCGTATATGCGTTTCTCAAGGCAGGATGTGATCAACTTATATAGGGTCGGAAGACAAGTTATTGGTCGGTATCTGCCGGGATCTGCGGAACACTGCTGGTCCTTTTGCAGAAGATACGTCTCTCCTTGTGCGAAAAATAATGGCATCTTCTTTGGGTCAAGTATAACATTAGTTATTAGCACCGCCAATAGATGATGTGTACATCCAAATTTCTTAAGCCAAAAGTATTGGAGGCCAACAGGCCCGAGTGCCTTCCAATTATGAAGCTCATGATGCATCTGCTCATAACTCTGACAAGCTCTGTGTTCTTCGTTAACCCAGCTGGCGCCAATATTACAGGAGGCTGTTGTGGTTCAGTCAACTTTTGCCAGAACGCTTTAATTTGTTTCTTTTTTTGGAAAAGTATCGGTGGCTACATTCCTAGCTGAATTAAGCTGTCTGCAGAAAGTCCTTTCAGAGCGTTCAAACATTGTATTGTCGCACTTCCTACTGTTGCTCGCTTTATATCTCCTCGACCGTTCTGCATATACAGAAGGCTTCTGTTTTAAGGTGTCCAAACATTTTTGTGTACTGTGGTTGACTGGGTCTTGTGCCGAGTGTTGTCAAACTCGGCCTATGATTTCCTCTAGTCTTTTCCGCAATCTGTTGCCCGAGTTGTGTTACTTTGTAGTAAATGCACATAATGGTTTCATTCATGTCCATAGTCCATGTCATGCGCCGTTTTGGTAATCCTATCTGGGTGAGCGCTGTCTGATTTTCCTGCGCAGCATCCTCAGTGGGTGAAGCTCTTGGTCTTACTAGGCTCCCCTGTTGTTGACTTTGGGCTGGATATTATTATTATTATTATTATTATTATTATTATTATTATTATTATTATTATTATTATTATTATTATTATTATTATTATTATTATTATTATTATTATTATTACTTTATTGGTCAAAATTCCACAGTATGTCTATAATATAATAAGTTTATACTTGTGCTGTATTTTGCGACATAATTTAAATAAGTTCATCCAAAAATAGTTGACATTGACATTTCCAAATTCTACAAACTTCAAATTTCGGTACATCAAACCAAACATTTCTTTTTCACACTTCTTCCTCCATCTAAAGCTTCAAACATTGCCTTCATTTTCCATAAATCTTAATATATATATATATATATATATATATATATATATATATATATATATATATATATATATACTTATTTACTTAGAGATCTGAACTTTCGCATGTAGTATGCACGTTATATGAGCAGCTGCGTACCAAATTTGGTTACAATAACTTTGCCATTTTCGAAGATAACATTTTCCGGAAGAAAATGTAAAATTTGTTCGAAAGAACTGTTGGAATTTTTCTGGCCAACGAATTTATACAAGCCATTTACAAAAGGAAGATGCGTACCACTTTCCATAAAAACCAATCATTTTGAGTTCGGCTCGACGTTTCGGCTCTGATTTTGAAGCCATTTTCAAGAGTTTGTAAAACAATAAATAAATAAACAAATAAATAAAAGAATTTGGTAGTCTTAGTTCGATACCGTGACCCCAATCCGCTTATTACCCAAATCTCACTGCGACGGATGGTCTGTGAGAGTTGCTGTTGCTACACCTAGGGCTGTGACACTGGAACATTAAAGGCAGGGGTAGTAGCACAGCATAAGCTTTCATAAGCCTCCTTATGCTGTGGTATTAGGCTGCTGTGAAAATGTGGGGGGGGGGGGGTATGATAGGTGGTGATATCACGCCGCACCCCCAGCTTTTCACAATAGTATATCCGAAGTTGTGGCACTGTGTTTGAGCAACTGGCATGTCTGCACCTTCCGCCCTTCGGAAGGAGCGCATATTCCGATTTCGTGCAACGTGTGATGTTAGAGATCCATAATCTCCTTCCAGACTGGAAGAGGCTCTTCAAAATTCACAGGATATTGAAGTAATAGTAATAGTGATAGTGATAGTGATAATAATAGTAATATTTATTGAGATAGATTATACATTGTGACATTTGACAAATAAGTTGATAACTTGTGCTTGTCCAAGTCACAACTTTGATAGGTTTATCTAAATAGAGTAATCAGAACTTGTAAAGATGACATTGACTACTAAAATTTTGACATACTAAATAGTTCATTTTGCTTCCTTAATAAATCTGTTCATCGTCAACCCCATTCTGTGCATTTACTTCCCAACGCTCAAAAACCATTTAGTAACACTTTCTGCATTAAATCATTATTTTTTGTCCTTGTTATTTGAGAAAATCCAAATGCCAATTTAGAGGAAATTTTAAAACTAAAAATTTGGCAATGGCCGTGGAAATGGACCGACAAAGAAATACGCATACAGTAAATCATTCGTTTGCCTTAAAAATCTAAACAAATCCTTTAAGTAACGAACATCTTAAAATATTTTTGTGAGTTAGCAAAGAAATCTTACTAAATTCTAATATATGCTGTTTTCCAAAAATTGGCACATTGGTAATTTAGTGTGTTTTACTGTTTACTGGCGTAATAACAATATTTGACGATAACGGCACGGCAACTGTTACAGACGAATTTCAGGAGATATACGTCTCGACACAGATGCTGACTCATCGCTAAGTGGTGTGAGTCTGAAGTTTCGGTAAACATTCGATGAATCAGTGATCTCAAGGAGGGATGAGGGAAAGTGGCGTCATTTACTCCAGGGAAAGTTAACGTTATGTTATGAAATCGAGTAAAAGGGCCAAAAAGACACTACCGTGTAAACTTTGGAACATCTAAATTACATACCTATGATGTTTATACGTCGTCTGGACCTGCCAATATCACAGGATTAGATATGATGAACTGACAGTTTCATTTTTTAGCGAATTTTTCATGAAACGAAAAATTCACTGATGAGGAGATCTGTTTTTATATACCTTCCTTTTGTAAATGGCTTGGATAAATTCGTTAGTCAGGGAAATCGGACCAGTTTTTCTGGGAAAGTTTTAGAAATTATTTCGGAAAATTTTTGTATCTCCGTAAGTAACAGAGCTATGACAACCAAATTTGGCATATACGTTTCTACTGTCAAATTTACCCTACTTACGGAAACTCAGCTCTCTAACTTAAAATAAAAAAAAAGTTATAGGCACTTAAAGAAAAGAATTTTGGGTGCCACTGGTGATCAGAGGAAAGCACAAGAACAACATATTTTGTGTGATTAACGAGACCAATTGAATGTTACATACAACGGTTAAGTTTTCTTACGCAAAAAGGTCAAGAAGTAGCAGACAAAATTTTGACAATTTTATAATTTTAGTGAATTTTCGTAGAAAAAATTCACTAAAGGCGAGATCCCGACTTTTGAATTTTGAAAAAAATTTTGCAAATGAGCGCGAACTAGGACCCCTAGAACCCATATCCGAGGTCAATTTCAATTTATATATATATATATATATATATATATATATATATATATATATATATATATATATATATATAAATATATATTTAAATATATATTTATATATATATATATATATATATATATATATATATATATATATATATAATATATATATATATATATATATATATATATATATATATATATATATATATATATATATATATATATATATATATATATATATATATATAGAGGTATCACACCGATAACTCAAAAAGTAATGGACCGATTTTGATAAAATTTGGCATGTATCTTCCTTTTGTAAACGACTTGGATAAGTTCGTTAGTCAGGAAAATCGGACGAGGTTTTCCGAGAAAATTTGAGTTTTCATTCGAAAAAAAATTATATCTCCGGAATTAACACAGTACGGGCAACGAAATTCGGTACACGGGTTTATATCATTATAGGTAAGCTTCCTACCAAAATTTAGTGCTGTTGGTTAAAGGACAAAAAAGTTACAGGCATTTAAAGAAAAATAAATTTGGGTTTTCCTCAAAACATGAAAGTCGCGATTTCAAACGTCAAAATTGGTAATATTTAGGCAATGAACCTGAAACTAATATGATCTATGGAAGGAAAATGTCTCAAGAATAATGTTTTACAAAGCCTGAACTCTTAGTTTCAATCGTCATTGTCCTTCATTTTACTAAAATGTTCCCAGAAAATTCATTTCAAATAGACCCTTTCTCTGATGCTTTAGCAGTAGTGTTGGCTATAGAGTTTATCATTTAATGGTATATCATTTTGTTAAATTTTCGTAAAAAAATCATTAAAGCTCAATATATCCGTTATTATGCAAGTTACGAAAAAAAGTTGTATACATTAATTATAGGCTGTCTTGAGCTACATCTTAAAAAATATTTCCACAATTACAGGGTGGTCCATAAGTCGTTGGTAATTCAAATTTTTTTTAATCGCCCTATGTTATTGAATTTTTCCATTTTCCATCGAAATATAATACATCTTTGTAAGAAAAGAAATTCGGGACGCAGCAAGTGCTTTATGGTAGCGATTTTTCATTAAATGCTTCAAATTTGAATAGCTCAATTTGCTATTGACCTGTAAGGTTGACCAGAAAAACAGTTTTTTCGGGAACAATTTAAGTTTACTTTCGAAAATTTTTGTACATTTTCAAACAATAAAGTTATTTTGATGAAACATGGCACATTGTTTCTAATATATAGATTATACTGGTAACCAAATTTGATGCCTGCTTTCTTAAAAAAACATATTTGCTATTAAAAACATTTTTATGAAAATTCACTACCATAACGCACTTGCTGCGTCCAAAGTTTTTCTTCCTAAAACGTCAAAGTCGCCATTTTAAACGTCAAAATTTGTAATTTTGAGACAACGAATCTGAAAAATAATGGATTATTTAGAAGAAATGCCATAATAAGTCTGTTCTAGAAAGACTTAAGTTTCAGCTTCAACCATCATTGTCCTTCATTTTACTAAAATGTTTTAGGAAAATCCATTTTAAATTTTATCTTTTAGTTATAACTTAGATATAGCAATTAATATGCAAAATATTTAGTAACCAGCAATGACCCTAGTCGTAGAGCACACCCCTTTTAAATAGAACAAAATAAAAATACACGAGAAAAACATGTCTTCTACCCAAACTAATATCAGCACTCTTTTTTAAAGAAGTCAGCAAATTAGGCAGGTCGTTTTTTGTGGACACATATGCCTTGTTTCTTAGGGACACAAAATGTCAACAAAAAAAATCTGTTGTTTTTAAAGTTTAATGAATTTTATGCAGCTGCAGAGGGAGTTTGTGTTTTTTGTTGTGTTGTTAAATCTGTTATATAATTTTGTGACTTTTAGGCACTATTACTTCCACATCGTCACAACGTGTGGAAGTATCGCATCGGCGACAAAAATTTCAACAATTTTTGTTGTTGCTTAAAGGTCGTAAATAGGGTCAAAACATCATCTGGGAATGAAATTTTTTTGTCCCCCTATCTGTGTGTCTGTCTGTAGCTACGATAACTTTAGAATGAATTGAGATATCGTCTTCAAAGGTATACAGTTAGCATCCGACAAACGGTTAGCATTGTTTTAAGGTAAAATAGCTTTAGGGGGTAGGGGATGAATGGGGGTGATTTGGTGAAACTTGAATTTTTTTTGTCAAAACTCGAGTAATATGACGTTTTAGCGTTTATTTATTAGAAAACTTTTAATTTAATCAATTAGGGGTTGAATGTGTCGGAGTGGAATATTGTTGACAACAATTTCGAAATTTATTTTTCGCAATTGGGCGTAAAATGTCTCAAAACACATAGAAAGCATGGTTCGGGTTGTTTTTGTGTAAAATCGCTTTGGGGGTATGGGATGAATTGGTGGTGATTTGGTGAAAAATTGAAATTTTTTCGTCAAAACTCGAGTAATATAACGTTTTAGCGTTTATTTATTAGAAAACTTTAAATTTCATCAAACGTCTCGTGTTCTGTGTGAAATTAAATTAAGGGTTGAATGTGTGGGAGTGGAATATTATCGACAAAAATTTCGAAATTTATTTTTTCAAATCGGCGTAAAAAGTCTCAAAACACATAGAAAACGTGGTTCAGGTTGTTTTTGTGTGTAAAATCGCTTTAGGGGGTAGGGGTTGAATTGGGGGCGATTTGGTGAAAATTGAATTTTTTGTCAAAACCCGAGTAATATAACGCTTTAGCGTTTATTTATTAGAAAACTTTGAATTTCAGCAAACGTCTGTTGTTCTGTGCTGAAATGAAATCAGGAGTTGAATGTGTGGGAGTGGAATATTGTTGACAAAAATTTCGAAATTTATTTTTTGCAAATCGGCGTAAAAAGTCTCAAAACACATAGAAAACGCGGTTCGGGTTGTTTTTGTGTAAAATCACTTTAGGGGGTAGGGGATGAATTGGTGGTGATTTGGTGAAAGTTGACATTTTTTCGTCAAAACTCGAGTAATATAACGTTTTAGCGTTTATTTGTTAGAAAACTTTTAATTCCATCAAACGTCTGGTATGCTGTGCTGAAATTAAATTAGGGGTTGAATGTGTGGGGTTGGAATAATGTTGACAAAAATTTCGAAATTCATTTTTTTTTGCTAAAACGGCGTAAAAAGCCTCAAAACATAGAAAACTTTATTCTGGAAGGAAAATTTTTGTGTCTGTCGGTCGATCGGTCTGTCGGCATGCACGTCTGTCTATTAATAGGCGCAATAACTTTCGAACGAATTGAGATATCATCTTCAAGTTTGGTATCCAGTTAACACCCGACAAAGGAACGCTTCGAATTGTTTTTGGGTAAGGTCGTTTCAGGGGGTAGGGAATAAATGAGGGGTGATTTGGTAAAAATTTATATTTTTTCAATCAAACTCGAGTAATATAACGTTTCAAAAGTTTATGGGTACAGGAATACAAATATTTTGTATTCATGGGCCCTAAATTCATTCCATGAGAATGTCTTTCTGAAGCGAATACATTATCACAGCTATGTGAAAGTTATGATTGAATTCGCAGCAATAATTTTCAGTGCTCCTGTGATAGAAACATGCGATATGTTTTTAGTGAATTTTCGTAGAAAAAATTCACTAATGGGGAGATCCCGACTTTTGAATTTTGAAAAATTTTTTGCAAATGAGCGCGAACTAGGACCCCTAGAACCCATATCCGGGGTCAGTTTCAATTTTTATATGTTTATATATATATATATATATATATATATATATATATATATATATATATATATATATATATATATATATATATATTACACCGATAACTCAAAAAATAATGGGCCGATTTAGATAAAATTTGGCATGTACCTTCCTTTTGTAAATGGCTTGAATAAGTTCGTTAGTCAGGAAAATCGGACGAGGTTTTCCGGGAAAATTGTGAGTTTTTATTCGAAAAAAATTTTTATCTCAAAGAATAATGGGCCGATTTTGATAAAATTTGGTATGTACCTTCCCTTTGTAAATGGCTTTGACAAGTTCGTTAATCGAAAAAATCGGACGAGGTTTTCCGGATAAATTTTCATTTGAAAAAAATTTATATCTTAAAAAATAAAAAATCTATGATAAGTTTTTATTCGAAAAAAATTCTTATCTCAAAAAATAATGGGCCGATTTTAATAAAATTTGGCATGTATCTTCCTTTTGTGAATGGCTTTGACAAGTTTGTTAGTCAGGAAAATCGCACGAGGTTTTCCGGGAAAATGGTGAGTTTTTATTCGAAAAAAATTTTTATCTCAAAGAATAATGGGCCGATTTTGATAAAATTTGGCATGTACCTTCCCTTTGTAAATGGCTTTGACAAGTTCGTTAATCGAAAAAATCTGACGAGGTTTTCCGGATAAATTTTCATTTGAAAAAATTTTTTATCTTAAAAAATAAAAAATCTATGATAACCAAATTTGGTAGGTAGGTTTACGATATAAAAAGTAAACTAAACACCAAAATTAAAATTTCTATGTTACAAGAAAAAAAAAGTTATAATAAAATATTTTGTGCCAGATCATTGCTATGAAAATTCACTACCATAACGCACTTGCTGCGTCCAGGCTTTTATCTCTTGAACTTTATGACTTGTCTGATTTACAATTATTGTAATTAATGGACTAAATAAATATTATTTTTACCATTATAGCTTCAAAATCGTCTGTAAAGAGCTGGCATAAAATTTATCGCAGAATGATTCGTGACTCTCCAATAATTATGCGGCAAGAATTCAAACAGCCCAAAGAAACAAAACAATGACATTGCTCTATTGCGGTACAAAAGATTGTCTTGTTTCTTGTCAAATAAATTCCCATGCAACTATCGTAACCTATGTTTTATACGTGTGGAGAATCAAGTACTTGACAATGCTTACTATTGCATAACGACACTTATGACTTCAGGTAAATTATATAATATATAATTTACCTTTATTCGCTTGTCCACCCTTTTCTGTGTGATTTATTACTACACTAATATGGGAAAATACGGTTTTCCATTTCAAATATTTTCTGATATTTATCATGACACTCTAAAGATGATGTCGCCCTGTCGTCGCAATTATGACACACTGTATTCTTACCCCCTCGGTGGTCCAGGGGTAAGAACGTGTGATTCTGTATTCAAGGGTCCTGGGTCCGACTCCCAGTAGTGAATTTCACTTTTTCAGTACATACTGTAAAATCGACATCAAGCGAGGTTGCGATGGGGGGCGTAAAGACGCCAGTTCCGTGTACCATGCTATGTTGGGTACGTTAAAGATCCCTACCTTCTTTACAGAAAGGCAGGTGTTCGGTGAAATTTCCAGGATAGTAAGGTAAAACTGCTCCTGGCGTCGTTGATTGGCTATAGTCGTGGAAATAGACTGAAGTAAAAAAAATGTATCCAGCAACTGTCTTCATTTCATTAATTAGACCAGGTTTTCCAGAACTTTTCCTCTTGGTCTACCTCTTCCTTCTTTTTTCAAGTATTTGTCTTCCAAATAATGTTGTCATCCAAATAATGGTGTCTTCCAAATAATGTTGTCTTCCAAATAATGCTGTCTTCCAAATAATGTCTCTTTCAAATAATGCTGTCTTCCAAATAATGCTGTCTTCCAAATAATGTTGTCTTCCAAATAATGTTCTCAGAAAGTTACAGTTGATAAAAGGTTTAATAAATTTGACCCTCCTCTTTTCAATGTCTCTCAGTCAGCATATTTCTCTTACCTCTTCTAGCACATTTTTCTATTTCTATCGATGTACCTTTCTTTCATATTTCAAAAGCTTCTATCATCTTTATATCTTGCTTATTCAAAGTACAGCTTTCCGCGTCATACATTATAACTGGAAACGAAAATCGGTTATATAAAGCAAATTCTGACATACCAAAACAAAAGACCAAGTCAAAATAAAAGACAAGTTTAGCGACAGTTACTGAAGACAACATCGTTGTCGAAATACGTATCTAGCTTTTTGTTTCATACCAAAATAGTTTATTTGCTTCCGTAATAAATATGTCCCTCGTCAACCCGATTTAATACCACTCTCTACATTGAATAATTATTTTTTGGTCTTGTTATTCAAGAAAATCCACATACCAATTCATTTTAGTGAATTTTTCACTAATGAGGAGATACCGACTTTTTAATTTTGAAAAAAATTCTTCAAATGCGCGCTAATTAGGCCCCCTAGAACACATATCCGGGGTCAGTTTAAATTTTTATATGTTTATATATATATATATATATATATATATATATATATATATATATATATATATATATATATATATATATATATATATATATATATATATATATATAATCACACCGATAACTCAAAAAATAATGGGTCGATTTTGATTAAATTTGCTGAATACCTTCCTTTTGCAAGTGGCTTGGATAAGTTCGTTAGCCAGGAAAATTCGGCCCAGGTTTTCCTGGAAAATTTTGTGTTTTCTTTAAAAATATATATATCTGGATATAACAAAGTAAGGGCAACCAAGTTTGGTACGCGGGATTATATCTTTATAGTTAAATTACCTACCAAACGTTAGCTCTGTAAGTTAAAAGACAAAAAAGTTAGAGGCATTTAAAGAAAAATAAATTGAGGTTTTCCTCAAAACGTCAAAGTCGCGATTTAAAACGTCAAAATTGGCAACATTTAGGGAAAGAACATGAAACTAATACGGGCTATGGAAAGAAAATGTCTCAAGAAGAATGTTTTACAAACCCTGAGGTCTTAGCTTCAACCGTCATTGTCCTTCATTTTACTAAAATATTTCCAGAAAATTCATTTCAAATAGACCCTTTCTCTGATGCTTGGCAGTAGCCTTAGCTATAGAGTTTATCGTTTAATGGTATATAATTTTTGTCGAATTTTTGTAAAAAATCAATAAAGCTTAATATATCCGTTATTATACAAGATACGAAAAAATGTATACATAAATTATAGGGTGTGTTGAGCTACATCTTAAAAAATTATTTCTACAATCACAGGCTGGTCCATAAGTCGTTGGTGATATAAATTGACTTTGTTTTAAAATCGAACCCGCCTTGTATTATTGAATTTTTGCATTTTCCATCGAAATATAATGCATGTTTGTAAGAAAAGTAATTCGGGACGCAGCAAGTGCGTTATGGTAGCGAATTTTCATTAAATGCTTCCAATTTGAATAGCTCAATTTGCTATTAACCTATAAGGTTCGGGAACACTTTAAGTTTACTTTCGGAAATGTTTGTACATTTTCAAACAATAAAGTTATTTTGATGAAACATGGCACATTGTTTCTACTATATAGATTATACTGGTAACCAAATTTGATGCCTGCTTTCTTAAATATATATATATATATATATATATATATATATATATATATATATATATATATATATATATATATATATATATATATATTTGCTATTTTTTTAAATGAAAATTCACTACCATAATGCACTTGCTGCGTCCAGACTCTTTGTGTTATAAATAAAGTAGTATTCGTTCTACTTTTGACTCAAGCGAACGCTTTGATACTAACAAAACTAAAGAAATAAGAAGTTTAGCTGTAACTTTGTCATTTCTTTGCCAGCATTTAATAAACGTAGGCTGGATCGTATGGTGTTATATCTCGCCTTCCACTCTTCCGTTCAAAACACTTGACTTTATTTATTCATGTCCTGTAGGCGCTTTTTCACCGTCCCAGAACGGAAAACAAGAATTCTACAGACCTTACATAAATAATTGGGGGAGAGTATTGCGTTCGCTGATTTCACATTTCAACCCTACAGTTGCTAAGCAACTCGTGCTTCAGGTGCATTTTACAATTGCGTAGCATCAGTATATTCCTCTTAACCCTCATTTCTGGTCTGAGATACGATATCACTGGCTCGATTACTCTCAAGCGGAAAACTTACGTGGTCAAGTTAGTTAATAACCATATAAGTACAAATACTTGAAGCCAAAGCGTAACAAAAATGCTATATTTTATTTTTATACGTTTTAACATAAATAATAATAGTACTGGTAACATATTTGTCATAAAATTATACAATTGCTGTACAAAGAATCCTCATCTTGTACTGGTAATAATACAATGACTAATTTATTTATGACGAAACAGATTGGGTAATACTGCATATTAGCGCCAACCGGATTTTCGAAAAAAAAATTCAGAAATATGCTTAAAACCAGTCCAGTACGCATAAGCAAGAAGAAAAATGTGGTGGAGAGAACCCCCCTAAAAATTAAGGGACCTGGACTCAACAGGAGTGCTGTGAGGGAAGGAAATAAAAAGGTTCGGGACGCAGCAAGTGCGTTATGGTAGTGAATTTTTATTAAATGCTTCAAACTTGAATAACTCCATTTTATATAAACTTAAAAAGTTGAATTTTAGTATGTAGTAAGGAATTTCCCAAGGCAACATATCCACCAACTTTCATTAAAATAACTTTGTAATTTTCGGGGAAAAAATTTTTTTTTTTCGAAAGAAAATTCAAAAATTGAATAACTCAATTTTCTATAAACTTAGAAAGTTGAATTTTGCTGTGTGATAAGGTCAAACAATTTTTTCGAAACAAAACTCAAAATTTTTCCGGAAAACCGTGCCCCATTTTCCTGGCTAACGAACTCATCCAAGCCATTAGTAAAATAATGATTTTTGCCGAGTTTCATCAAAATCGGTTAATGGCTTTTTGAGTTATCGTGCGGATACACACACACACACACACACACACACACAGATATATATATATATATATATATATATATATATATATATATATATATATATATATATATATATATATATATCGGCGCAGGTTTTCCTGGAAAATTTTGAGTTTTCTTTCGGAAAAAATTCATATTCCCGGAAATAACAAGGTAAGGGCAAGCAAATTTGGTACGCGTGTTTGCATTATAAGGAGTAAACCATGTACCAAAATTTAGGTCTGTAGGTTTAAAGATAAAAAAGTTATGGGCAGGTAAAGAAAAAAAAATGGAGTTTTCCTCAAAACGTCAAAGTCGCGATTTGAAACGTCAAAATTCAGAACATTTAGGCAAAGCACCTGGAACAAATACGGATTATCTAAAGAAAATGTCGCAAGAAGAGTGTTCTGCAAACCCTTAAGTTTCAGCTTCAGCCGTCTTTGTCCTTCATTTTACTAAAATCTTTACAGAAAATTCATTTCCAGTAGACCCTTCCCATGATGCTTTGGCTGTAGGTTTAATTAAGTTGATGCTTTGGCTGTAGGTTTAGTTAAGTTATGAATTAACGGTCCATAAATTTTAGCTACTTTTCGTAGAACAAATTCGTTATTAAGGAGACCGCGACTTTTGACTTTTAAAAAGATTTCTTCAAATGAGCGCAACCTAGACACCTATAATCCATATCCGGTTTTATTTTCAGTTTTCATCTGTTTACATCTATACAGGGTGACGCATTTGTACGGTAAAGCTCAATATAATTGTTATTATATAATATACGAGAAAAAGTTGTATACGTTAATTACAGGGTGTCTTGAACTGCATCTTATTAAATTATTTTGACAATCACAGGCTGGCCCATACGTCGTTGGTGATACCTATAATTTCTTTCGAACACCCTTACATTATTGTATTTTTGCATTTTTTAACAAGATATGATACGTTTGTAAGGAAAAAAATCGAGACGCAGGAAATGCGTTTTGGTAGCGAATTTTCAAGAAATGCTTCAAATTTCAATAACTTAATTTTCTATTAACCTAAGGTTCGTTGGCTAGGAAACAAGTTTTCTCGGAAACACTTTAAGTTTATTTTCGGAAAATGTTGTACATTTTCAAATAATAAGTTATTTTGATAAAATATGGTACATTGTTTTTATATAAGTTATACCGGTAAACAGATTGATGACTGCTTGCATTAGATATATTACTTTGCTATTAGAAACATTTTTATGAAAATTCACTTCGATAATGCACTTGCTGCATCCAGACTTTTTTATATCGCCTAAAAGTGGTATGATTTATGCAAAAATTGTAGTAGACCTAATGTGGTTTGCAAAAAACTTGCCATAAATTGAAAATTAAAATTTAGATCAAGGTTAAGATATTAATTTTCTCAAATCTTAAATCTAAACCAGCCGTTGTTAGATCAGTAATGAGGATGTTCGGAGCTCTTTTATTAAGAGGTCATAACTACATCTTAAAATAAGTAACAATTTTATAGGGGCTGTAGAAAACAAATCGTTTTTGGACAGCTCCATTTCCGGCTCATCAATTCTCTGATGACGATTATTCTATTTTTGTGAGCTTCATTAACCAGCAGTCAAATTTTTCCATTGCAGTCTCTGTGGATCTCCAAAAAATATTAGACTGGGGAAGTAGAAATCTTGTACAATTCAACTCCACCAAATCTGTCTTGCTTTCTATCTCATAAAGGATACACCAGCTCTAGACCCATCACAATGAACAACCAAGTTATTCAAAGTAATGAGTGCTTTTCACTTGTTGGCATTTCTATGGATCGAAATCTCAATTGGCACCAACATGTCACATCAATTGCAAAAGCGGCTGCTAAGAAATCATGTTTCATCTTCTGGACCCGCAAATACTTTTCACCAGCTAATCTCTATACCTTATATACTTCACAAATAAGGCCAAAACCTCGAATACTGCTCCCACATCTGGGGTGCCACTGCCGTTTCTACACTCGCTATTCCTGGACTCCATTCAGACGAGAGCTATACGTGTCATCGGTGACCCTACCCTCACCTAAAGGCTGCCATCGCTTGGCCACCGACGTGCCGTTGGTGACCTCTCTCTCTTTTATAGATATCTGCATGGGCACTGCTCAGAGGAGCTTTCTTCCATAGTTCCTCCACCTGCTGCCTCCAACAGATCTACCAGGGGAACAGAACGAATGCACCCTTTTACTGTGCAGGTCACCAGACATAGAACATCTTGTTAGGCCCGCTGTTTTGTCCCGAGGACTTTCAAATTGTGGAATTCCTTGCCGGCACATGTTTTTCCTTCTCCTCCGAACCTCCAAACCTTCAAGTCCAGAATTAACAAGTTGCCTCTTTCCTCCTTGTCGACACCCACGGTACGATAGTATTTAGGCTGTGAGCCCTCGTGGTGTGTTGTTGAAATTAAAAATTAAAAAAAAATGTTGGGAAATCTTATAATGTCGAATCGAAAATAAACATATTTTATTTTGTTTTACCATGTTATGTTGGGACATGTTTCTTAGTTATCTTCATTTAATGAACACTCCTGGTAGGTTTTTATCGGAAAACTGTTTGGCACATGCTCGAGTAAGGCCCAACAATGCCCGTGAGAGCTTCAGTTTCAGTTGCGCTCCGTGTTTACCACGCGATTGAAGTTCTTGGCGCCAAAATCGATGCACTTTTCCTTTTGTGTTTGGTGGCCTGTGATTTTAGAGTATGCGTGAGAAATTCGGCAAGCACTCGATGTCCGCTAGCACACAAAAGGTTATATAATCAGATTAAATAAGCACGCTAACCTATAATAGGTATAAAGGTAAATCTAGCCAGTTGAATAATTTTTTGTTGCAGTTAGCCTACTAAAATTACTTAAAAACATAATAACACATTTAGATATGTATAATTTCGAAAAAGAGACGAAATTTTTTGAGTATATTTGATTTCTTAAGATTTGATACTATTTCAGTGCATAAGCACTGAATCGAATGTTAATTTTTATGATTTCGTAATTTAGAAGCTAATCTCATTTGAATTTTTTATGCAGTCAGTTTTCTTTTAGCGAATTCCCATAAAGCAAATTTCGCAAAAGAGAGGTAACGACTTCCGAATTTTCGAAATTTGTTTTCAAATGATTTCCATTAGAGCTCTTTGAATCCATATCCGAGGTTAGTGTTAGACATAATATGTTTATATATATATATATATATATATATATATATATATATATATATATATATATATATATATATATATAAACATATTATGTCTAACATTAATATATATATATATATATATATATATATATATATATATATATATATATATATATATATATATATATATATATATATATATATATATATATATATATTGTGATTTCCGAAGCTGCTACCCCACCTATAATCTTCCGGTTTGTTTCATTACACAGGCTAGGTTCGTTGGCCAGTTCTGAGAGTCAAGTTTTTCCATGGAAAATTGCAAATTTTGTTCTCGAAAATGCTATACCTTGGAAATTTGTAAATTTATTTTTATTAAATTAACCCATATATCGAATCAAACTACAAATGTAATGTACTAAAATTAAGTTTTGTTGAATAATTGTAATCCAAGTTTTTCCGGAATTAAGTTCATAAGAATTTGGAAAATGTCGCGAATTATATTCCTTGTTAGCAAAGGACATTACTGTGCGGTAGAAATTTAAGTAGTCTAAAAAAGATGGGTATATTAAATGATTTAGTCGTTGTCAGTAGGTAGTGTTTGTAACCAACAGAATATCACACCATTTGACTAACTTGTAAATATACGCATTAATCTAAAGTAGAAATAACGCAAAATCTTATTTTTGTGCCTGCGACACTTCACAAAGTGCTATAAAAGTCTTTCTTGAAAAAATTATTTTTGGTTTGTTTATAGACAATTTTTATTTATATATTTAACTAACGATACAACGACCTCAGACCATTCAATTGTATAAATTGTGAAAGTATTGTAATGCATGATGCATGTAATGATTTGTAAGAAATGTACAAGAATTCATGAATAAACTGAAATTCAAACAGAGCGTTGTTAGGTTGCTGTACCTAATTCTTCCGGTAGGCGTAGAAGCAACGTGATTACGAAACTTTTTACCGAATTCAACGAAATTGGTGAAAGTTTGAACCACCGGCTTGCTACCAGACAAACGGGACTATTAAACTAATAGAGCATAATTTCAAATAGACCAATTTTAACTGTTTAGCGTCAAACAGTAATGGGTATTCACTTGAGTCCATTGAAAAACTTTGTGTAGGTGCTTTGGAATGTAATTATGAAAGTACAAACGGTTATAGCTGAAAAATCACTGTCTACATATTTCGTTTACTTCTTTTTAGTGAATTTTCGTAGAAAAAAATCACTAATGGGGAGATCCCGACATTTGAATTTAGAAAAAATGTTTCTTATTGAGCGTGAACTAGGACCCCTAGAACCCATATCCGGGATCAGTTTCAATTTTTATATGCTTATATATATATATATATATATATATATATATATATATATATATATATATATATATATATATATATGTATGTATGTATGTATGTATGTATGTATGTATGTATCACACCGATAACTCAAAAAATAATGGGCGAATTTTGATAAAATTTGGCACGTACCTTTCTTTTGTAAATGGCTTGGATAAGTTCGTTAGTCAGGAAAATCGGACAAGGTTTTCCGGGTATATTTTGAGTTTTCATTCGAAAAAAATTTATATCTCCGGAATTAACAAAGTAAGGGCAGCCAAATGAATTAAGAAAAACAAGATGGCATCTGTACTTACTTTTCAATTCTTGAAAATTGAAGTCAAAACTATACAGAGGTTGACCAACTTGGGATTTTCATCTATTGTACCAATAGTCCCACAACATCGCACCCGAATGTGCCAGAAAATCGATTCACAATTTAATACAATCAATATAAAACGGCAATTTAACCACAAGACAAGAGCCGTTTTATATTGATTGGATTACATTGTGAATCGATTTTCTGGCACATTCGGGTGCGATGTTGTTGGACCTCTGATACAATAGATGAAAATCCCAACTTGGTTAACCTCTGAATAGTTTTGACTTCAATTTTCAAGAATTGAAAAGTAAGTACAGATGCCATCTTGTTTTTCTTAATTCACTTTATAAAATTTCAAACTCCTTAAGAGTTCTCATGGGGTTTCTGCTTGACTGTGTAGCCTTCTGTTACGCTTTTGCTCTGTCAGTTCACTCCATAGCTTTTAAATTTTCAATTAGGACCTCGGTGGTTCAAAGGTAAGAACGTGTGCCTTTGAACCGAAGGGTACTGGGTTCGATCCCGGCGTACTCCTTTCACTTTTTCAGTACAAACTGTAAAATTAACATCAACCGAGGTTCTGGCATTGTATTTGAGCAAGTTTAATGTCTGCACGTTCCGCCCTTCAGAGGGGGCGTAAAGCCGTCGGTCCCGTGTCCATGCGATGTTGGGCACGTTTAAGATCCCTACCCTCCTTACAGAAAGGCAGGGGTTCGGCAAAATTTCCAGGATAGTGAGGTGAAACTGCTCCCTGGCGTCGGTGATTGGCCATAGTCGCGGAAATAGGCCGACGTTAAAGAAGAAAAAAAATTTTCAATTTTAATTTCACAGTTGACTTGTACACTTTTGTCAATTAATTTGATTTGCTTTAATTTATTCTGATAATTTTAGCCTGCTTTGACTGGATGTTTTTGACTGTAATGTAGCTTTTGGCTTGTTTAATTGTAGCCTGTCGTTTTTGATGTAACTTTGTTGGCTTTTACTGTAGTTTTTAACCTATTTACTGTTTGACTGTAGATTTTTAACCTTGATGATGTCATTAGGGTTTCTCTTGAGATCATTGTGCTTCAACCGGCACAATTGCCTACCAGAAAACAAAGTTTTTCAGACAGACATTTTTATTGTATTTTAGATTTGCCCCTGAGGAAGGCTACTAGTTTGCCGAAACGCGTAGGGTTTAACCAAATTTACTGCCTGGATCAGAAGCCTTTCATTGAGTATTTGAATATGTCTATCCCAGACTATGTTTCAGCAATTGTTCTCAAAAAATGCGCACCAGAACTTGCTCCTGCCCTGACTGGTCTGTTTCAGACATCTTACAATAGAGGCATATTCCCTACTAACTGGAAAACTGCTCGAGAACAACCGTCCCCAAGAAAGGATCCAAAGCGCTTCCTAGCAACTACAGGCCTATTTCTCTCCTTTCAGTCGTCTCTAAAGTGATGGAAAAGTATATAAACACCGAATTATTAAAATGTCTTGAAAAACACAGTATAATCCACGACAGGCAGTATGGATTCCGTCAGCGCAGATCAACTGCCGACCTCCTTTTCTTTGTAACCAATTCTTGGAACAAGTTTATGGAACTACAAGGTGAATTCCAGATTGTCGCTCTAGACATATCCAAAGCATTCGACCAGGTCTGGCACGCAGCGCTGTTTAATAAACTTCCGGCCTATGGCCTACCACCAAAGCTCTGTACCTGGACAGCAAATTTCCTCTCCAACCGGAGCAGTTCTCTTGTCGTAGATGGCCATTCCTCTAAACTGTATCCAATTAATGCAGGAGTCCCTCAAGGTTCAGCTTTAGCCTCTACTTTGTTTGTTCTCCACATCAATGACCCCCTCTCTAGCACATCCAACCTAGTTCACAGTTACGCGGACGACAGCACCCTTCAATCAAATATACAATATTCGAAGCATGTCTCTTTAATCCAATTAGATAAGGATCGCAGACTCATGGAGGGTTCTGTCTCTGTGGATCTCCAACAAATATTAGACTGGGGAAGTAGAAATCTTGTAAAATTCAACTCCACTAAATCTCAGTCTTGCTTTCTATCTCATAAGAGATACACCAGCCCTAGACCAATCACAATGAACAACCAAGTTATTTAAAGTAATGAGTCCTTTTGACTTGTTGGCATTTCTGTGGATCGAAATATCAATTGGCACCAACATGTCACATCAATTGCAGAAGCGGCTGCTAAGAAATTAGGTTTCCTCTTCCGGGCTCGCAAATACTTTTCACCAGCTAATCTCTATACCTTATATACTTCACAAATAACGCCAAACCTCGAATACTGCTCCCACATCTGGGGTGCCGCTACCGCTTCTACACACGCTATCCTGGACTCCATTCAGGAGAGAGCTATACGTATCATTGGTGACCCTACCCTCACCCAAAGGCTGCCATCGCTTGTCCACCGACGTGCCGTTGGTGACCTCTCTCTCTCTCTCTCTCTCTCTCTCTCTCTCTCTCTCTCTCTCTCTCTCTCTCTCTCTCTCTCTCTCTCTCTCTCTCTCTCTCTCTCTCTCTCTCTCTCTCTCTCTCTCTCTTGTATAGATATCTGCACGGGCACAGCACAGAAAAGCTTTCTTCCATAGTTCCTCCACCTGCTGCCCCCAACATATCTACCAGAGGAACAGAGCGAATGCACTCTTTTACTGTCCAGGTGAGCAGACATAGAACATCTTGTTATGCCCGCTCTTTTGTCCCGAGGACTTCCAAGTTATGGAATTCCTTGCCGGCACATGTTTTTCTTTTTCCTCCGAACCTCCAAACCTTCAAGCCCAGAATTAACAAGTTGCCTCTTTCCTCCTTGTCGACACCCACGGTACGATAGTATTTAGGCTGTAAGTCCTCGTGGTGTGTTTTTGAAGTATAAAAAAAAACTATGTGATGTTTAGGAGTGAAATCCTTGACATGGGCTTGAAATCCAAAACTGGTTTCCATCATACAAAATCGACATATTTGGTCTTTTAGGGCCGTGTGTTACGTATTTTATTGATTTTAATATACTTTAAATAAAAGCCTGCCTTTTATTTTTTTAAATATAAATACCCTATAAAGCGTAGACGTTAAAGTAAACCACACCCATTTAAGGAATTAACAAACTGACTGAAACTCAATTTGAGGATTCGAGAAATTCAATAAAACTCCTTTGGGAAAGTTTAATGTTATCAGTTAAATTACAGAATTCAATAAAGGGGATCTTGAAGCTATACTCCTTCAAATTCTCCATTTCCAATGCTATCTAAATAAACCATCCCATCATTGATTGAACGATCCGCTTTTCAGCTTTTCCTAAGCAAACATTGCTGATACGGTATTAATACTCATGTAATGGTATTCAATCAACAAATTTAATTACTATTTAGGTAAGCAAATTATAGTCATTATAATTTAGAAGTAACCCGTGTTTATATTAGTAAATTTCGTATGTTTAAACAGAAAAAAAAAACAATTGAATCGATGGTTGAGACATTCTATAAACATCTTTGGCTACAAGAAAAAAATAGTCAGTTTATTTGGAATAGGTGGTATAGCAGTGGTCGTAATATTTCACTATGTGAAGATTGCAAACTGTCATGAGCACTGATAAGTACACTCGGAGAACCCAAATCACCACAACACATCTTTTTAAAGACCTGACGATCGTTTCACTAACAAAGTTAGCGTCATGAGATGATGAAAATGTGTCATCCTCTGATGACGCTAACTTTGTTAGTGAAACGATCGTCAGGTCTTTAAAAATATATGTTGCGGAATTTATACTAAAAATTCTGGACGCAGCAAGTATGGAAGTGAATTTTAATAAAAATGTTTTTAAATAGCAAATGCAAGCAGGCACGAATCTGCTTACCGGTATAGCCTATGTAGTAGAAACAATGTACCATATTTTATGAAAATTACTTATTGTTTGAAAATGTACAAAAATTTCCCGAAAATAAACTTAAAATGTTAGTTTCTTAGCCGACAAATCTTGGATTAATAGCAAATTGAGTTATTGAAATTTGAAGGATTTAATGAAAATTCACTTCCAAAACGCACTTACTGCGTCTCGATTTTTTTTCTTACAAACATTCATCATATTTCGATAAAAAATGCAAAAATGCAATAATGAATTTGTTCTACGAAAATTAGCTAAAAATAAATAGACCGTTTAACCATAAACTTAACTAAACCTACAGCCAATGCATCAGAGAAAGGGTCTATTTGAAATTAATTTTCTGTAAATATTTTAGTAAAATGAAGGACAATGACGGTTGAAGCTGAAACTTAAGGGTTCGCAGAACACTCTTCCTGCAATATTTTCTTTTCATAATCCGTATTTATTCCACGTTCTTCGCCTAAACATTGCCAGTTTTGACGTTTCAAATCGCGACATTGACGTTTTGAGGAAATCTCCAATTTTTTTTTCTAACTGCCCATAACTTTTTTGTCTTTAAACCTATAGACTTAAATCTTGGTACATGGTTCACTCTTTACAATACCAATACGCGTACGAAATTTGGTTGCCCTTACTTTGTTATTTCCGGAGATATAATTTTTTTCAGAAAGAAAACACGAAATTTTCAGGGAAAATCTGTGTCGATTTTCCTGGCTAACAAACTTATCCAAGCCACTTGCAAAAGGGGAAGGTCCTCACCAAATTTGGTCAAAATCGGCCCTTGATTTTTGAGTTATCGGTGATAAAAATTGAAACTGACCCCGGATATGTGTTCTATGGGGCCGAATTAGCGCTCATTTGAAGAAATTTTTAAAAAATTCAAAAGTCGGGATATCTCATTAGTAAATTGTTTTAAAAGAAAGTTCACTAAAAGATCTGATTCACTTGGGAAAGCAATGGTTAACTACAGAAATGTAACTAATTGTCTTGGTAAGTTAGCCCAATTTTTGGTTTGGACCCCACTACAAAATGTGGTACTGTATGGCCTCGGTACAAGGTATTGGTAAGAAACTGTAAATTATTTGATTGAGTACACCATTTATTTGATATGACAGACATACGTTGGTCAATCAGTCTTCGTTATCATTAACTCCTGCATCTCCGTACGGTTCCACTACTTTATCCGTTTCTCCTCACACCAACCCAACAGTTCATATCTTTATGAACAATATTTGTTCTTTTATCTGATTCATACATCTCCACCACTGCATTCATCTCTTTCCAAAAGTTTTCTCTCTTTCGCACACTGCCATCGTTTGTGGTTTATAGCAGGCATCAAAAACAATACGTTGGTTAGTTGGTTTATTGGTTTAAATTTATACAATACGCTGATACAGTGAGTCGAAGGCCCCCACAGACGCTCAGTTTATTAACACAGGCGGACTGTGCAGGCCAGTTTGCACAAATTAACCTCACCTCCCGAGTGTACATTTCAAGTATACTTTCTTGTCGCCACCTCCACAAGCTTATCTGATACTGTGTGTTTTGACTCAAAATCTAGGACTTTGGTCAGAACAAGATTAAAGCTGAGTAAGTATTTGATTATCTTTTCATCTTCAAACCAAACAGTGTGTTCTTTATCTTTTTTCCCTCAGGGCTCGTCCGCGGCCTTGCCGCCCCGATAGGACTGCAATCTTTTCAGTTCTTTATCTTAGAAAAAATAATAAATAAGAGAGATAAGTGCAAGTACGTTGGGGTTTGGAAGGTGATTATGGCCTCACTATCGACCGGATTTAGATCCAATCGAAATCTGTGGCGAGATATCAACCGCGGGCAAATATCAAATAAATACACTCGGGTTTTAGGCTTAAATTGGCAGAAACGTAACTTTTATGAAGTGTATATCCAGAAAACTTATGTTCATTCCGTACCTTTACTATTTTTGGTGAAACAAATACATAATTTCTTATACATGCCAAAGCCTATTAATTTATCAGTATATCCCACTCCTTGATCGTTTTTACAAAAATTATTAGTTGACTGTGTTAATTTTAATTGTGATTTAAAACATTTTTCTGTATCCACTGCCGACATATTGTCCGAACTGCAAAATATGAGTGCCATAACTTGTATGTTTGTGTTTATTTTACACATATTAGCCCTGTTGGCTGGAATTAACCGACGACCCCAGTAAACGATGGATTGTTGCATTATATTGATTTATGGGTACATTCAACAGGGTGTCTGCAACGCTTAACCTGGATGAATTATGCAAAATGTAATTGGCAATTGGTGCAATTTACTACGTTAATAAAGAAATTAATCGATAAGTGTACAGTTAACATGTATTGGCGCAACGATCTGTAGTTATTTAGCTAATTAATTTATACTGTAATAAACACGTTAAGATATACATTGCTTCTTTGTAACACAATAGCTGTATACAAATTTTTAATCGGACCGAAATAAAATTAAATTCTTATTGCGCAAGATATACGATAATGAAATCATTATAAGTGATTCACCGTTTTCTTCCATACATGAAAAATTACTAAATAAATAAATTAATAAATCAAAATATATGCAATTAGAATTTAACCAGAATGATTTGTCCGAAAATGCGCCCACTTTAAATGAAACATTAATATGATAGATATGAATGTTATCAAATATATACTAATGAATAATATTGTCCCAATTAAATCTATAAATCTTATTATGATGTTTATAAACTTTTAAAGATCTATTATCAATTAAAATTTAAATTGAAACGTCGACGAATCAAGCAATCGCTTAAATTTATAACATTAGAACATTCACTTACTGACATCATAATTAATCATTAAATTGTAAATGAATGTTTAAAACTAATTAAGCTACTGTATAAAATAATCCAGTCTTTATTCTCAGAGAGCGTGTGTGAGAGGGGCCTAGGTGCTACGAACTGTATACCATTTATTTAATTTGATAAAATGTAAAGTTTTCATGCGGTCGTTTACTTTGAGTGGTGTTGTGTTCAAGTGTATGTTTTGCAGATAAAATATAATTTTCTTAAATTGGCTAAAGTCAAATTGAGACGCAAATAGGAGCTCCACAGAGTGGTTTTAGAAAGGGCTATAGTATACAAGACCATATTTTCAGCCGAAAACATATGATAGAAAAAACTCTTGAACAGGACAGAGATCTGACATTTATACCATTGGAGAAAACTTTTGACCGAGTTTCAAATCATCCAAATAAAATTTGGATGATTTTAGCAAGAATGGGTGTAGATATAGGATTGATAACAACAATCAAGAATTCAGACAGGTATCCCAGATAAAAGTAACTACATAGGGATTTTTTCTTTCTTTCTTTTAACTTCCGTCTATCTCCGCGACTATGGCCAATCATCGACGCCAGGGAGCAGTTTCACCTCACTATCCTGGAAATTTTGCGGAACCCCTGCCTTTCTGTCAGAAGGGTAGGGATCTTTAACGTGCCCAACATCACATGGATACGAGACCGACGGTTTTACGCCCACTCCGAAGGGCGGCACGTGCAGACATTCAACTTGCTCAAATACAATGCCAGAACCTTGGTTGATGTTAATTGTACAGTATGTGCTGCAAAAGTGAAAGGAGAACGCTGGGATCGAACCCGGTACCCTTACATGGAGATTTCGGAAACGGCAAGAGAGAATCAGATGATGTATCGAAATTAAAAGTATCTACAGTGGTTTTCAAAATATCCGGCAAAAACAAAAAATTGCGTTTTTCTAAAACTTGAAATATCTTCGACATCTTGCAAACGAATTTATTAAAATTTGGTAGTTTTGTATTAGCGACTACGGCCAATTGAGTGACTTTAACCAATTTTTTCTAGACCTTCTAGTCTTTTTGCAACCATAGCCAACTTTGTTATTTCTTATAGCCGTCATATTGGATTTATACGTCATTAAATAGAGCATAAATAGAGCTTTTCAACCATGTATAACAAGATCTTTGAGTCAAGGGAAACGTAAATTTATTAAAAAAACAGTTTTTCACTTGTTGTTATAGCTATGTAATTATCTGTCAAAATTTTGTCATTTATTAGCTTAATGCCCAGTTTCATAAAGCTTGGTTAAATATTTAACGGCCGGTTAGTTAATCGAGGCATCAGACGTCCAATCACAGACGGGTTTGTGCCATGACAACCAAATATTTGAAGCTGTGATTGGTCGTCTGAAGCCTTGATTAACTAACCGGCCGTTAAATATTTAATCGAGCTTTGTGAAACTGGGCATAAGAGTTTTAAAGTTTGTCAAATAATTGTGATATTTTTTGAGTTACACTGCTAATTAAAGTTAATACAGAAAGTTTTTCAAATTGGGAAAAGTGGACATGTATGATTGTTTCATTGTGTGCCATAGGACCGCTAAACGAGCTTTAGATATGTACTTTCGGCGATATCCGGAAAGACGGCAACCAGGTTTATCGACCCTCAGAATTCTTAGAAATAATTTAATTACCTATGGTTCCTTTAAAAAACACTATCGAAATAGAGTGCCTAATGAAAATATTGAAAATCTTGTTTTGCAAAGTGTCATTGACAATTCTCGTACCTCCCTTCGTCAGCTGGAAAATAATGTTGAAGTACCTAAATCAACTGCTCAGAGATTTCTTAAAAAATTTGAATATCGTCCATATAAAACACATATTAGTCTAGGACTCCGAGATGGTGACTTAGAAAGGAGAATATTGTTTTGCAATTGCAGAATCCTCAATTCCCGCTTAAGGTTCTGTGGTCTGATGAAAGCAGATCTAAAAACTGCGAGATATTTAACAGACACAACAACGTGTATTGGGCCGATCAAAATCCGTTCTTAAATCGTGAGGTGCACCATCAAGTTAGGTGGGGTATTAATATATGGCTAGGAGTCATAAACGAACACGTACTATTTAACATTTTTCATAATAATTTGACAGCACCTACCCTACAGACGTGGGTAAAGTAAAACAATATTTGACCTAAAAAAAATGGCGGTTCCAGTACTCAAAAGGGTATGAATTAAACTTCCCGCTTCTTCACAGGAAGGGCAACACTACTCCTGCCAACAAGCATGTGTCAGTTGACTCCTGTCAAATTTTGAACAAGCTGCGTCATTTAGTTTCTGTTAGATAGCCATTGAAAGCAGACAACCTCTTGAGTTATAACGAAAATGGAAAAAAGTGAATTTCGTGTGCTCATCAAACATTGTTTTTTGCGGAAAAAAAAACCCATCACTCAAACCAAGGCTAAGCTTGATAAATACTATGGGGACTCTCAATTTCCATGGTAAAAAAGTGGCTTACTAAATTTCGTTGCAACCGTACAAGCACAAATGACGCCGATCGTTCTGGTCGTCCAGTTGAGGTCGCTACACCCGAAACAATTGAAAAAATTCACAATATGGTGTTGGCCGATCAGAGATTGAGAGTGCGGGAGATTGTGGAAGCCATATGCATATCACATGGCTCAGTGGTTTCGATTTTGCATGATCACTTGGGTATTAGAAAGCTATCCGCAAGATGGGTGCCGTTTTGCTCACAATTCACCACAAACGCAATCGTGTGACAATTTCGAAGGAGCGTTTGGCGTTGTTCAACCGCAATAGGGACGAGTTTTTGCGCCGGTTCGTAACCGTGGACGAAACATGGATTCACCACAACACACCAGAGACCAAGCAGCAGTCAAAACAGTGTTGTTTTTCCGTGCGAATCGGCGCCGAAGAAGGCCAAGGTGGGTTTGTCAGCCAATAAAGTCATGGCGACAATTTTTTGGGATGCACGCGGTATAATCCACATTGATTACCTTCAGAAGGGAAGAACAATCAATGGCGAATATTATACCAACTTATTGGACCGATTCAATGACGATTTGAAGAAAAAACGACCGCATTTGGCCAAGAAAAAAGCTATTTTCCACCAAGACAATGCAAGGATGGACACATGTCTAGTCTTCATGGCGAAATTGCATAAATTAGGATACGAATTGCTCCCTCATGTGCCTTATTCTCCGGATTTAGCCCCGAGTGACTATTTTTTGTTTCCAAACTTAAAGAAATGGCTGCGGAAAGAGAGACTCCAATCATGAAATCATCTCACAAACAAATAGCTATTTTGAGGACCTCGACAAATCTTATTTTTTTGGAAGGGATCAAAAAATTGGAGAAACGTTGGACGAAGTGTATAGAGCTTAAAGGAGACTATGCTGAGAAATAAAATTATTTCTATCAAAAAACCCGTGTTTCATTCAAAAAGTAACGGACTTATTGACCCGCTCTCGTATATATATATATATATATATATATATATATATATATATATATATATATATATATATATATATATATATATATATATATATATATATATATATATATATATATATATATATAGTAAATCCTCGGAAAACGTGTATAAATATACATTTATTTTTTGCATATTTCTTTGTTTAGTGGTTTCGGATATAGCAATAAAAAACATAATTTTTTGACTCAAGTAACTTCCTTTTAAATATTTTTCATTAAGCATCTTCTTTCCGTTAGCTTTTCTAGGTACATTTTCATCCATATCGTTATCGGTACACCTTATCCTCAAAAATTTTCTCTTGGTCTACCTTTTTTGTCTCTCGAACTTCTTCGTTACTTAGTAACATTAGCGATGCGTAAATTCTGTGGACCGGATACGATTACCAAGTATCTACACAGTAGAGGTTACCAAATACCGATCCTTATCGCCCCTTATGCAAACATTGATTAATTGGCCTGTTACCGGTTTTACTCTTTTTTTATTTACCATAACCTAACCATAAAGTATACCTAATAAGATGCAATGATTCTTATGATTGGTCAGTAATTAAATATAACAAGTAGCAAAGAATATTCCTTTTTCCCCTAAGCCAATACATGACCTTATTTTTATTACCGAGGTGGTACTGCTTATACTGCCAATACAAAATCCCTCAAGGTGAAGCTTTAGCCCCTACTTTGTTTCTTCTCCACATCAACTACCTCGTCTCTAGCACATCCAACCCAGTTTACAGTTACGCGGATGACAGCACCATCCACTCAAATATACAATATTCTAAGCCTGTCTCTAGCCCAGCTAAATGAGGATCGCAGGCTCATGGAGGGTTCTGCCTCTGTGGATCTCCAAAAAATATTAGACTGGGGAAGTAGAAATCTTGTACAATTCAACTACACCAAATCTCAGTCTTGCTTTCTATCTCATAAGAGATACACCAGCCCTAGACCCATCACAATGAACAACCAAGTTATTCAAAGTAATGAGTCCTTTTCACTTGTTGGCATTTTTGTGGATCGAAATCTCAATTGGCACCAACATGTCACATCAATTGCAGAAGCGGCTGCTAAGAAATTTGGTTTCCTCTTCCGGGCTCGCAAATACTTTTCACCAGCTAATCTCTATACCTTATATACTTCACAAATAAGGCCAAACTTCTAATACTGCTCCCACATCTGGGGTGCTGCTGCTACACTCGCTATCCTGGACTTTATTCAGAAGAGAGCTATACGTCTCATCGGTGACCCTACCCTCACCCAAAGGCTGCCATCCCTTGCCCAACGACGTGCCGTTGGTGACTTCTCTCTCTTTTATAAATATCTGCACGGGCACTGCTCAGAGGAGCTTTCTTCCATAGTTCCTCCACCTGTTGCCCCCAACAGATCTACCAGAGGAACAGAGCGAATGCACCCTTTTACTGTCCAGGTCACCAGACATAGAACATCTTGTTATGCCCGCTTGCAAGTTGTGAAATTCCTTGCCGGTACATGTTATTCCTTCTCCTCCGAACCTCCAAACCTGCAATTCCAGAATTAACAAGTTGCCTCTTTCCTCCTTGTCGACACCCACGGTACGATAGTATTTAGGCTGTGAGCCCTCGCGGTGTGTTGTTGAAATAATATAAAAAAAGCATCTTTGCATCTACATAATGAAATTTCTCAGTGTCACAAATAATATGCCAATCATTAATCATTTCTATTTTGCTAGCGCTAACCTCTTACATATTCATTCATGTCACTAATTAATCACATTTTAATAGACATTCTAAACCTTCTTAAGTATTTTTGATTGGGCTTAGCACACTATATCTTTATCTACTTGAAATATTTAGTATGTTTATCAACCTATAAAATATTCAAAGATTTTTCACGGTCACGAAATGTAAAAAATGTCATCTCTACTAATTTGTCTTGTCGATTTGTAAATAAAACAGTTCTTCTAGCGCTAAACGTTGCATTAAACATTAATAATTACGTAACAGATGTTAAAATCTTACACGTGTTCCATAACAAAACAGAATTGTTATATTTTTAGAAGATGCCAGTTTCATTCATTAATTCCAACCAACCAAGTCTACTTTTGCACATATTTGTATTCAACCGCCATTTTTTTTGCACTCGAGGCCAAGCAGGCAATATTTTACTCCAGGTCATTAGCATAATGTGTTTTTTAAATGTAGACGGTCAGTTAAGTGTTTCGCTTTTTAAAGCTTATAAGCTTTGTTTCGCCTAGGTAACACGACACCGGTATGTAAATAAGTCTTCTCTGTAGAGGTTCTTAGAGATTTAAATCTACAAAGTGTATTGACATTTTGAAAGGATTCAATAGGCCAAGCAACAAACTTAACGCCAACGCTAATACCCATAAGACCGGAACATTACACAATGTTGCATTCTTGTTCTGCGGGAGATCTCGAAGCTTAAAGCTAACGGAGTTTTATATGGATACACTGGAATGCTGCTGAAATATGACCTGATATACGGTAATATCAGCCTGATTATGATAGCTGTATTATGTAATTTGTAAGTATCTGCTTTTAGTGAATTTCAAAAAAAAAAATCCCTAATGGGGAGATTACGACTTTTAAATTTTGAAAAAATTTCAAATGAGCGCAAACTAGCAACCCTCAAACCAATATCCGGGGTCAGCTTCATTTTTTATATGTTTATATATATATATATATATATATATATATATATATATATATATATATATATATATATATATATATATATATATATATACATATATATATATATATACATATATATATATATATATATATATATATATATATATATATATATATATATATATATATATATATGTCCCAAAAGTCGTAAATCAAACGTCACACGATGATATGCTAGCTCAATCCCTTTCAGAAAAACGCTATATGTTTTCAAGATATTGAAAATTTTATGGAAAAAAAAAGAAAATTGACAAAATACCTTAAAATTTGACAATTTTCATTTTTTTCATAAAATTCACAATATTTTGAAAACCATAAACTTTTTGATAAGATCATATAGGGTTTTTCTGAAAGGGCTTGAGGTAGCATATCTTCGTGTGACGTTTGATTTACGACTTTTTGGACATCCTATATATATATATATATATATATATATATATGTGTGTGTGTGTGTGTGTGTGTGTGTGTGTGTGTGTGTGTGTGTGTGTGTGTGTGTGTGTGTGTGTGTGTGTGTGTGTGTGTGTGTGTGTGTGTGTGTGTGTGTGTGTGTGTGTGTGTGTGTGTGTGTGTGTGTGTGTGTGTGTGTGTGTGTGTGTGTGTGTGTGTGTGTGTGTGTGTGTGTGTGTGTGTGTGTGTGTGTGTGTGTGTGTGTGTGTGTGTGTGTGTGTGTGTGTGTGTGTGTGTGTGTGTGTGTGTGTGTGTGTGTGTGTGTGTGTGTGTGTGTGTGTGTGTGTGTGTGTGTGTGTGTGTGTGTGTGTGTGTGTGTGTGTGTGTGTGTGTGTGTGTGTGTGTGTGTGTGTGTGTGTGTGTGTGTGTGTGTGTGTGTGTGTGTGTGTGTGTGTGTGTGTGTGTGTGTGTGTGTGTTATTATTATTATTATTATTATTATTATTATTATTATTATCTTTATTAAAACTATGAAATAATATACTTGTCAAATATACATTAAAAATAATTAACAACAATAAACTAAACAAAAAACTATTACATACACACATATACAGATAAAAAAATTACACATGTAACATTTTATGTCCAAGAAAAGGAAAAGCACAAACCGTCCAATATTTTAGTCTTCTTCGTAGTACTATAAAACAGAAAACAGTACTTCTTGATTTTGAGTCACCACACAAAGCACTTCGTTGACGCACCAGATGGATTTGAATTGTTCGAATTGCTTCTTACCTAAGTACCATGAGAACTCTGTTGTCAGCCTGCATTTGATTCTATTCTGGAATACTGTTATGTAGGGAGGTGGCTCTTTTGCGTCTTTGAAAAGGTCGGTTATTACTCGGTAGATCGTTGACTTTGCGATGTTAATTATAAAATTGGCCAAGTTGTTCTTAACCGATTTCCCTGGATACCCACAATATAGATCTTTGGTTTGAATTTCTTGGCGTTCCAAAAGATTTTTTAACAGTATTTTAACTCTGCACCAAAGGTCTTTTGTTCTTTGACAAGACATGATTATATGCCATGCTGTTCCTATAATACCTGGGCAGAATGGACAGTTTTTCGAGTCCAGTACTCCGATCTTGCTGAGAAAAATTGGATCAGCTAGGCGATTTTTTGCTAACCTCCATGATACATCAGAATCATGTCCTAAAGTTAACGGGCTAAAGTAAGAAGACCATATAACTTGGTCATCCGTCCATGCGCCACACATTAGTTTCTCGATACCAAAGTAATTTGCTGTAAGTATGTGTTGAATCTGTTTCCTAGTTTCCTTGTTAAATGAAATGTGTTTATCCGAAGAAACCAGAAGGCTTAACTTTAGCTCGTAACTATAATTGTGTATGTTTTTGCGATAGGTCTCGAAAAATGCTTTGATTCGATTATAATGGGTTAGCAAATTGTTTTTAATAACATTTGAATTAGTATCCAACTTTTCTTTCAAGGAATCGTTTGAAATCCACCTATCGTCTTCCATAAAATCTGACACCGTTTTAAAACCAACGTCTTCCCAAATTTCACTAAACAGAGGTGGTATTGTTTTTTTTAACAATTTGGTGTCCCTAAGAGGCATAGTCTTTATATCTTGAAATGACTGTGGAAAATTATTTACAGTGACTTTTGATTTTTGAACAACCCTGTGCAATCCGTTGATGAAATAAGTGTTTTTGTTCGTTGCACACTTAGAGAAGTTATTACAAAAAAACATTTGCCACGAAACGCCATACCCTGTGAATTCTTTTATAAAGTGCTCTATAAGAATTTTCCATTTTTGTGATTCTGAAGTCGTTATCATTTTATTTACAGTGTACAATCTAAATGCATCAATCTTTGACTGCAGATGCACAACACCTAAACCCCCATCGGAAACCGGCACACAAAGATCTTTTACGCCTGTCCAATGTTTTCTTGTCCATATAAAATTTGTAAACATTTTTTGAAAGGATTCAACCTGAGTCTTTGCGAATGAAAAGATGTGGAAAAAATGCCAAAGCTTAGGGGCTACAAATTGGTTTATGATTGTTTTTCTTCCAACAAGGGATATGGATGGAAGTTTTTGTCTCCACTTAAAGAGGCATTGTTCTATTTTTTCCATAATGGTCTTTGATGCACTCTCAGAGTCTCTTACTGGATCGTTGGAAAAGGTCAATCCAAGAACTTTTATGGTTTCTGCAGACCACTGAAAATTCAAAGCTTGATCGGTTCGTGTCTTCCAAGCACCGCACCAGAAACCTCTAGACTTTTCGGAGTTCAATTCAGACTTAGATTCTCTTGCATATGTTTGATACGCTTCCTGAAGTACTTGAAAGTCAGTGTTTTGACTTACAAATATTGACACATCGTCGGCGTATGCAGCGCATGTTAGATTAATGCCTTTCAAATAAGGTGCCCCAAATCCACTGAGTCGCCGTCTGCACAACTGTAGGAATGGCTCAATTGATATAGAATACAAGGGACCAGATAATGGACATCCTTGACGGATACCATTCTTGAAGTATATTTTGCCAGTAAGTAGTGATCCAACACGTACATGAAAGACTGCATTCTGGTATAATGTTTTTATGGCACCAATAAATTGATATCCGAAACCCAGGACTTCCATCAAATGAAAAAGGTATCTATGAGACACTTGATCAAAAGCAGCCTTTTGGTCTAAGTTAAGAATTGCCAAAGGATAGTTCTGTTGGTTTGCAAGTTGAATTGTGTCTCTATATAGGTGTAGTGTGTCATATATGGATCTGCCTGGAACAGCGTAGCTTTGGTCTGGATCTATAACGGTCTTCATTATGCTGGATAATCTAGTGGACAGGCATTTTGCAACAATTTTGTAGTCCGTTGTCAAAATAGATATGCCTCGCCAATTCTCTAACAGGAGCAGATCACCTTTTTTTGGCAGCAAATTTACAATAGCTTTACATCCAGATGAAGGTAGCGTTTGTCGTTGCAAGGATTCTTTTACGACCTCACAAAAAACTAATTTAAGGATGTGCCAGAAATGTCTGTAAAATGCTGTAGTCAGACCGTCAATACCTGGAGCACTTCGTGTGTTTAAAGAGAACAAGGCATTGGTCAGTTCAGATGGAGCAATAGGTTCATCTAGCATGAATTTTTCAGATAGTGACAACCTTTTCAAATCTTTGAACAGCTCAGAGTTGGTGTTTAAATCATTTGTGACCTCTTTGTGTTTCTCAGCATAGTGGCCTCTAATGTAGGAACATACTTTAGCTGGTTGATCGATAATTTGATTGTCACATATGAGCTTACTTATGGGCTTAAAAGTAGAAAATGCACTTTTATCAATGGATGGTCGGTCGGTATCTAATAAGCTATTGTGCTTAGAATTTAGTAAACATTTTTCTGTTTTGTTATGATACCACTCATTTATGTTTTTCAACAGTCGATAAGCTTGAGACAAATCATCTTCCGAAGTTTTTGTTAAGATATGTTTTACTCCTTCCTGAAGATGTCTTATTTCCATCAGTTCTGTGTTCCTTTTTTGTCGCATATATAAGACTATAACCTCTTTAAGATCTATCTTCAACGTATCCCACCATTTTAGCAGATCACAGTTTGTTGGTTTACTGGTAATTTGTTGAGTAAGAAAAGTTTCAATGCACTCTGTAAAACTAGAATCTTCCAGCAAGGTGTTGTCAAATCTCCAGTAAGGTGGTTTATGCTGTGTATTGCTGGCTATTACGAAAGTCGCCGAGACAGCCAAGTGATCAGAGAACGATCCCCTGACCACTGTTTCCCTCAGTCTCCCCAGGATCGCCTCAGAACAATATATTCTATCTAGTCGTGAACCAGAGTGTGGAGATTCAGGTGTAATAAATGTATAACCACCTTTCGTTTTATAAAAATGTCGCCAACAATCTTGGAGATGAAAATTTTTAATGATCGTTTTCAACTCTTTACACAGTTCAGTATATCTTTCAATAGCACCGTGACGGTCCATGGTGGAGTCAAGTGTACAGTTAAAATCACCACCCAGTATAATATTACTATGTCTTGTCGTCTCAACATATAGGCTGTCAGCTAGCGTGCTAACTATTCTAATAGCTAAGGGTTGATTGTGGGGAATATATACGTTGTATATTATCCACAGGTGCTGATCGATTTTAAGAGTTGCCTTCTGTAAATAGGAGTTAAATAGAATTTCATTATCTACTTCCTGTATTCCTCTAGAACGTTTGAAAGCAATAAGGGTGCCTGAATAGTTTTGATTTGCTGGGTTGTTTAAAAATTGAAGGTTTTTGTTGCGTATAACAGACTCAGGCAGCTCTGTTATATTTGTTTCTTGGACAAGACAAATGTCTGAATTTTCACTTGACAGGAAGTCTTGCAGTTGTGTCCATTTATAACAGCTTTTTACGCTTTTAGAATTTATTGATAAAATCTTAATAGCCATTTTATAATATTTAAGTGAAACAACGAATTTATTTAGAGAACAAATGGGACTTACTTACTGTGTTGCTGTCTGAAATGTTTATTAAGTCCTCTGAGGATGACCTAGTTAGAGATGATACAGATGACGATCTTGATAATGGTGGTGACATGGTTAGGTTTCCTTCTGATACTAGTGCCTTTTTGAGACTGTTTATTAAGCGTTTACATCGTTCTTTACTTGCCCGTTGTGAAAAGAATGGTTGAACAAATTTCAGAAGGGAAACTAATTCTTCAATATTTTGTGTATATAGTCTAGCTATCTCTAACGGTTTGTCCTTGCCTTTTACGTGTCTAAGGAATTGAGTAAAATTCACAAAATCTAGACACTTTTGGTCGTCATCATGCCAGAGATGCTCTATTTCGTTGTATGGTTCTGTAATGTGGTCACTTGTTTCAACTTTTCTTTTCTTAGATGCTTGTTTTGAGGCTTGTGATGGTGATACTAAATCACTTGCCGGCTCTTCTGTATTATCTCTATACACTTGCGCAACTGTTATTACTGGTTCTTGTTCAGGTATATCAGTTGTGGAGCTTTGGGTTATAACAGAGTTTTGATCTTTTGTTTGGTTACCCTGACTTAAGTTTACATCTAGCGTGATTGTATCCGTATCTAATGAAGTAGCTGACCGTTTATTTGATGTTTCTGAATTGAGGATCTCCATTACAGAGTTGGTACAGTTGGCTGCCACATGACCTTCCTCCTTGCATTTAAAACATTTTAATTTATCATCTGTCAAAAATATCCTGTATTCTTCATCCTCAAATTTGAGCTGCGTCGATGATGGTATTTCTGTTTGGTCTATACTGATAAACACTTGCCTTCTAAAACTACAGACATGACGAAGATCTTGGCGTCCCACGCCTGCCCCAATAAAGGAGATAGGTGACACTAGTTTAACACCTTTATTTTTTAAGTCTTCTTCGATAACACTGTGAGGGATACAGGGTGAGACATTCGACAGAATTATTCTTTTGGCGGGTAAGATTAGTTTTCTGGCAGGTACATACATATCATTTACTTCGATTCCACCATGGGTATCCACGAATTTGTTTGCAATATCTCTTGTCGAGAAATATATACATACCCGGTTGTTTGACATTCGTGATGCAAATAATATATCTTTAGGTGCTACTAATTCTGCGGTGGCGATTACATAATCTTTAACTTGAAGTGATTCAATAACTGGAAAAATTACTGCTTGGTCTTTCTTTGGAAATGCAGAAGCTTTAACCACATTAGAAAATGACATTCTTTTAGGTTCAACGGTGTTTGCAGCACTTGAATTGTTTTTAGGATCACCCCTGTAGTCAGGAGCAATCGATAATGATACACTCATTTTAAAGTCTCTAAATATCAAGTATTGAAAATGAAAACCATTATCATTTTGTTATCGCGAACGCGATTTATTTGTTTATAATTCCCAATTAAATTGAGAAATACAATAATATGAAAACTTATACCCTATTAATACTCGCGAAATATAATAAAAATCACGAAATAGTTTAGAAACTGTTGTAACAATATATTATACCCGTTCACCATACACTTATAGGGTGTAGTATTAAGTTTTTTTAATTTTAAATGTTGTTTCTTACTAATGAAAACTTGAAAAATACACTCGACCACTTTTAACACGTCTGACGCGTTCAAGAACTCGTGTGTGTGTGTGTGTGTGTGTGTGTGTGTGTGTGTGTGTGTGTGTGTGTGTGTGTGTGTGTGTGTGTGTGTGTGTGTGTGTGTGTGTGTGTGTGTGTGTGTGTGTGTGTGTGTGTGTGTGTGTGTGTGTGTGTGTGTGTGTGTGTGTGTGTGTGTGTGTGTGTGTGTGTGTGTGTGTGTGTGTGTGTGTGTGTGTGTGTGTGTGTGTGTGTGTGTGTGTGTGTGTGTGTGTGTGTGTGTGTGTGTGTGTGTGTGTGTGTGTGTGTGTGTGTGTGTGTGTGTGTGTGTGTGTGTGTGTGTGTGTGTGTGTGTGTGTGTGTGTGTGTGTGTGTGTGTGTGTGTGTGTGTGTGTGTGTGTGTGTGTGTGTGTGTGTGTGTGTGTGTGTGTGTGTGTGTGTGTGTGTGTGTGTGTGTGTGTGTGTGTGTGTGTGTGTGTGTGTGTGTGTGTGTGTGTGTGTGTGTGTGTGTGTGTGTGTGTGTGTGTGTGTGTGTGTGTGTGTGTGTGTGTGTGTGTGTGTGTGTGTGTGTGTGTGTGTGTGTGTGTGTGTGTGTGTGTGTGTGTGTGTGTGTGTGTGTGTGTGTGTGTGTGTGTGTGTGTGTGTGTGTGTGTGTGTGTGTGTGTGTGTGTGTGTGTGTGTGTGTGTGTGTGTGTGTGTGTGTGTGTGTGTGTGTGTGTGTGTGTGTGTGTGTGTGTGTGTGTGTGTGTGTGTGTGTGTGTGTGTGTGTGTGTGTGTGTGTGTGTGTGTGTGTGTGTGTGTGTGTGTGTGTGTGTGTGTGTGTGTGTGTGTGTGTGTGTGTGTGTGTGTGTGTGTGTGTGTGTGTGTGTGTGTGTGTGTGTGTGTGTGTGTGTGTGTGTGTGTGTGTGTGTGTGTGTGTGTGTGTGTGTGTGTGTGTGTGTGTGTGTGTGTGTGTGTGTGTGTGTGTGTGTGTGTGTGTGTGTGTGTGTGTGTGTGTGTGTGTGTGTGTGTGTGTGTGTGTGTGTGTGTGTGTGTGTGTGTGTGTGTGTGTGTGTGTGTGTGTGTGTGTGTGTGTGTGTGTGTGTGTGTGTGTGTGTGTGTGTGTGTGTGTGTGTGTGTGTGTGTGTGTGTGTGTGTGTGTGTGTGTGTGTGTGTGTGTGTGTGTGTGTGTGTGTGTGTGTGTGTGTGTGTGTGTGTGTGTGTGTGTGTGTGTGTGTGTGTGTGTGTGTGTGTGTGTGTGTGTGTGTGTGTGTGTGTGTGTGTGTGTGTGTGTGTGTGTGTGTGTGTGTGTGTGTGTGTGTGTGTGTGTGTGTGTGTGTGTGTGTGTGTGTGTGTGTGTGTGTGTGTGTGTGTGTGTGTGTGTGTGTGTGTGTGTGTGTGTGTGTGTGTGTGTGTGTGTGTGTGTGTGTGTGTGTGTGTGTGTGTGTGTGTGTGTGTGTGTGTGTGTGTGTGTGTGTGTGTGTGTGTGTGTGTGTGTGTGTGTGTGTGTGTGTGTGTGTGTGTGTGTGTGTGTGTGTGTGTGTGTGTGTGTGTGTGTGTGTCACACCGATAACTCAAAAAATAATGGGCCGATTTTGATCAAATGTAGTGAGTACCTTCCTTTTGTAAATGACTTGGACAAGTTCGTTTGCCAGGAAAATCTAACCAGGCTTTCCGGGAAAGTTTTGGGTTTTCTTTCGAAAAAAATTCATATCTCCGAAGTTAGAAATCTATGGTAACCAAATTTGGTACGCTGGTTTCTGCCATAAAGTTTATCCTTTGTACCAAAATTCAGATATCTAGGTTAAAATACAAAGAAATTACAAGTCCCTGATTTGAAAAACGTTGAAACGTCAAAATTGATAATTCTGGTAGTCGTACATTAGCGCTTTGTGAGTTAAAAATACGGCTCAAAATGACTAACAAGCTCCTAGATTTGTGTCTCAGCCGTCATTTTCCTTCATTTCGTGAATATATGAGAAGAAAATCAATTTTAAACAAAAATTGTATGGTGTAAATAATCAAGACGTTAGAAAATTAATATACTGGAATATATATACCTGTTGGTAAAAAGATCTGTCATGACGACAATGGCCGAGAGGTGGAGGAAGCAGTGTGGATTTAATAATGGACTCCTATAACACGCGTTCTAATCTCAGTTGGTGACTTCACTTTCTTTTTGAATTTTTTATGTCGTATTTCATTTTACCGTTGTCTGATCGGAGTGTGTAATTCTGATGAATTTTTTAGCGAGTTTTTGTATGACAAAGTCAATTAGGACAAAATGAAAACTTTTAAGACTTAATTCAATTTGAATAACACATCTGGTTGTTTATTTCCCTAATTTGGTGAAACCGTTCCATACTTAACACAGCCGTAGTCTTTTCCCATGGCTTCACAAGTGCTTGTTCTTTTCTGCAACTGATTTCAATTTTTACTGGACGCAGCAAGTGCGTTATGGTAGTGAATTTTCATCGAAGTATCAAATTTCCATAGCTCAATTTGCTACTAACCTAACGTTCGTTGGTCAGGAACCAGTTTTTTCGGGCACATTTTAAGTTTATTTTCGGATTTTTTTTTACATTTTCAAACAATAAATTCATTTTGATGAAATATGGTACATTGTTTCTACTATATAGGTGATACTGGTAACCGAATTTCATGCCTGCTTTCCTTAAAAAAAAGACATATTTGTTATAAAAAACATTTTAATGAAGATTCACTACCATAACGCACTTGCTGCGTCCAGACTTATATACTTATATACTTAAAATTCATACATGGATTAAAAACTCAACTGTGATTTACCTTACGAAAATTATTGAAATTACTGCAACCAGTAACCTAACCTGATCTGATTTTTTGGTACAAGGAAAATTTAGGCTTTTTTTCTTGAAAACGTCGCACCCTCAAAGTAAACATATTTATTTTCATCGTAACCAATTTTCATTAAAATCGCCAGGTATCAATAATAAGACATTCAAACTTTTTTCAAATTATTAATGTTAAGATATAAATAAATTAGTATTATTCCTAGATTTCGCCCATTTGTCGAGTTATTTGAGTATTGAGTGTTAACCCTTTTTAAATTTTTTCACTTGGCAAAAAAAGCCAGCATATATATTATCACTCTATTGCAGCACTCCCTGTGGGTGGTTTGGAGGATCCGTCATCAAGTTGTATATGCCAAGTACCCTTACGAACACCCGAAGCATACTTGATTAAGATAAACTCATCTTAGATCCTTCCAATTCCGATCATTTTTTTGTTGTTGCTTAATATCCATTGATTTTATTGGACATCTGTAAATCTATTATTAAAGCTAATTGTAATATATATATATATATATATATATATATATATATATATATATATATATATATATATATATATATATATATAATTTCTTTAACGTTGGCCTATTTCCGCGACTATCGCCAATCACCGACGCCAGGGAGCAGTTTCACCTCACTATCCTAGAAATTTTTGCCGAACCCCAGCGTTTCTGTAAGGAGGGTAGGGATATTTAACGTGCCCAACATCGCATGGACACGAGACCGACGACTTTACGCCCCCTCCGAAGGGCGGAACGTGCAGACATTCAACTTGCTCAAATACAATGCCAGAACCTCGGTTGATGTTAATTGTACAGTATGTACTGAAAAAGTGAAAGGAGTACCCTGGGATCGAACCCAGTACCCTTCGGTTCAGAGGTACACTTATTACCTCTGAACCACCGAGAATCTATAATTGTAATAAACTGTACCCTTGCCAATAACTTGAATTTCGCAGATTTGTGTTTCGGTGCGATGATAAATCTTGGAACATAATTAATAAATGCGTTATATAATTTTTTCAAGAAAAACGCTCAGATAGGTCAATTTTATCATTTCAATTGCCAATTTGTGACGTAAAAATTACATTTATCACGTCACCTCGGTCTGAACGATGACGTCATGAAAAGTTTTTTAAAATGACAACCATATTTTTTTTCCTGTTTTTCATATACTACTTAAATGATGATGAAAAAAATTAGTACCTGACAACATTTCTTTGATAAAATTTAAATATTTACTTTAAAAAATGGAGATGTAAACTTAATAAGAAATAAGAAATGTCTCTCACCGTTTTTGTTTAGGACGAGTTTTCTTTGGAATAATGAGGTTTTCGTTAACTTTTCTAAAGTAAAACCCTTGATTTTGTGATTTTTGATACGTTGTCATGTAACTATTTGACAGGTGGAACAAAAAGTAAAGTAAAAATAAATTTTTAACAGCACTCGTGATAATTTATTGATTGTTTGCTGTTATCAGTTTCTAGTTATCGGACTTTTATCCCAATATGGATTTGGAATTCAGTGAATAGAGTCAATGATGTTAAATCGTTAATTAATTTCAGTTATTACCTGCCGTTTGAATTATTTAATAGTCTTGGTGGTGAAAGTGTAAAAGTAATTAATTCTAATTCAAATTTAACAAAAATAGGCACGTTTAACGGAAAGGGAAGGAATCGAGATATTGATAATGATTGGATATGGCGCCAAGTCATCAGGAAGCATGCGAGTTATTTAACCAACAACATTCTGATAGACCGCCAATTGCAAGATCTACATAAGTAAATTGGTTGCCAAATTCACAGAAACGTGATTCGTAAAAGATTTGCCTCCGCAAGGTCGACCTCGAGTAAGTGAAGAAGATTGGATATATATTGCTTGAATCTGAGGAAAATCCTCACCATTCTACAAGGCAACTATTCCTAAATAACAACGTGGACCAATCTTTAGTGGTAAAATTATTCAAAGAAGAGAAGCATCAACCTCACAAAGTGCAATTGATACACGAGTTAAACGATGATGATTCAGACCGCCGCGCCGTTTACAGTTTAGGGAAGAATTAATGTTACACTGTGATGAAGATGCTAATTTTTTGAATAACATTCTATTTTCTGATGAAACCACTTTTTGCCTGAATGGGACAGTAAATCGTCACAACTTAAGATATTGGTCACGGCAAAATTCTCATTGGACCCAAGACTCCCACAGTTAACGTCATGGCAAAGTGAGTGTATGGATGGGAGTAATCGGTCGGCGTTTCATAGGGCTTTATTTTTTTCAAGGAAATCTTACAGCAGTTATCTAAGTTTCTTGCGATTGGAGTTACTGCCAGCTCTGGTAGTAATTTTTGCAAATAATCACAAGGCAGATGTGCCTCATCAAGAAATTTAATTTCAGCAACACGGGGCCTCCTCACTATCTAGATGTCACATTGCCTGAAAAATAGATAGGGCATCGAGGAGCAATTGAGTGTCCACCGCGTTCGCCAGGCTTGGCTCGCTTGGATGTCTTCTATGTGGTTATTTAAAATCGAAAGTTTATTTCAACAGACCAAATCATTTAGAGGAGCTAAAGCAAAGAATTCGCGTTGAAGTGGAGCAAATTAGTCTTGACATTTTTGGGCGCACAGTGTACAGTGTTTACACTAGTATCGGTCAATTCCAAATGATTGGTGGAGAACCATTTGAACATTTGCGCTAAATTTTGTTGGTTTTTCTTTGTTTAATAATTTTTTTCCGTTAAACTTACGGTTCCATTTTTTTTAAGTAAATAATGCTACCTTTTCAAAAAAAATGTCATGTAAGGTACCAATTTTTTTCATCATCATTTAAGTAGTAAGCAGGTCTACGGAAAAACAGCAAAAAAATATGGTTGTCATTTAAAACCCTATGACGTCACCATTCAGGAATAGTTGACGTCATAAATGTAATTTTTGCGTCATAAGTTGGGAATTGAAAAGATAAAATTAACCTGTTCGAGCGTTATTCTTGAAAAAATTGAATAATGCATTTATGAATTATGTTCCAAACTTTATCATCATACTGTAGATATCCTGGTCAAAACCAGGCCAAAAATTTTCTTAAAAAACCTCTTTAGTATAATCTTTGAATATTAATTGTAATTTAATCACCCCGCTTATAGGAAGTATCGATTATTGGCCATATTTTGTTTAGTGACCGACAGAACCAGACATAAAATATTCCAGACCACATTTCATAATGAAGTTGAGTATCAAATTGCTTAGGATTCTGACGATTTCTTCTGCTGATTACCTTATAACGACTTGAGCATCCATAACGACACTTTTGGAGGTGTTAGAAGTATCAGATGTAAACGTCAATCAGCTGATACCTCACAGAAACTCAGTCTGATCGTGCAGAAGAGTTATAACAAAAATAAACGAAGACGGCCACGATGAATGCTTGAAGCTTTTATACCGTTCACCGTCGATTTGTTATTCTTCTATTCCTTCGCCTTGTAGGCAGTGACGGACGTTAATTTATTCGTTTTCTAATAGCAGCTAGAACGTTGTTGTTACGCTACCAGTGTGGTCTGTCTTTATTTACATCTCTTAACTTTCCGCAGAACGTGGCTTGACGTTTGTTTGATGGCGGAAACAACATTGTTGAGACTTTTAGTACACGAGAATGCGTGTTTGTTATTCTGCGTTGCTTTTGTGCGGGTTTCCTAGATAGTTCATCACTTACAGCTTTCCAGGATATTACAGGCGGTCAGAAGGAGTAAAAAACGAAACAGTTTTTCATGTCAAAAGCAACAAGTGAGTAGCAGAAGTATTTATGTTTATTGACAGGCCAAGTCTCCATTTAGTAATGGAAACATCCATTTTAAGGAAAAAAATATTTTCCGGAAAATTTATTCTGCATTTACGGTGGTTTGGCAGCTTTTAATGTGAAGTACATAATCGCCGCTTTGTGTCAGCGTTTTTATTTATCGATGATTAATAAATAAGCAGCTAACCAAGCACTTTCATTACACATTCTGAGTTGCGCTGGCTCCGGGATGGCTTGTCTTTAGTTGAGCGAAATCGATTGAGCGTGAAAGCTATAAATAAACCATCTTTAATATCTCGTTATTGATTTTAATATGATGACCTTCCAACTCTTGTCTTCCATTCAAAGTAAGTTTGATTCTGCGTTGTTACTGGACGATCGAAACCTGTTGCTTTCAGTTCATATAGATGCCCTTCAGGAATTTAGAGTTTCAGTTTTACAACATAAATAGCTGAGACCAGCTTGACGTGATGCTATCTTGACTGCATAAGTCTAAAAATTATTACGTCATTCTGGAGCAAAAAAAAATTGACAAAAAATTTTGATGACTAGATAGTCAGTAGTAGTATTACTAGTACTAGTAGATACTAGCAGAAAAAGCCACTAGAATCCTTTTTTTCTCTCCAAAAAGTTACTAAATCAAAAAGGACACCAGCTCGACCTTAAGCTATCTTGACTAAATAAGTCTACAATATTAAGTCAGCCTGGAACAAAGAAAATCTTACGGCAATAATCTTCAAACTTATCTGTAACGTATATCACCAGCAGATAAAATAATACAACACCCATTGCACCTCTCACCTTTTAGTGAATTTTCTTTAAAAAATTCACTAATGAGGAGATCTCAACTTTTGAATTCAAAAAAATTTCTTTAAATGAGCTCGAAATTATATATATATATATATATATATATATATATATATATATATATATATATATATATATATATATATATATATATATATATATATATATATATATATATATATATATATATATATATATATATATCACACTTATAACTTAAAAAATAATCAGCCGCTTTTTATTCAATTTGGTGAGTGCGTTTCTATCGTAAATGGCTTGGATAAGGTGGTTAGCCAAGAAAATCGCACCAGTTATTCCTGGAAAATTTTGGACTTTCTTTGGGAAAGCATTTTTATCTCCGTAAATAACAAAGTTATGGCAATCAAAAAGGATACCACATAACAAAATTTAGATATCATAACTAAAAGAAAAAACGTTATAGGCGTGTAAAGAAAAAAACTGGATACCACTGATGACCAGAGGAACGCTTAAAATCAAAATATTTTATAAATAACAAAATATATTGTATACTGCAGACCAAGAATAATTTTTTGACGCAAATTAGTCAAGAAATTCCAGAACAATTACTTTGAAAATTTTATAATTTTTCTTTAAAAAAACCCATCAAAGTCGCGATGTAATACGTCAAAATTGGCAATACTTAGACAAAGGACCTGAAATAAATACGGTTTATGTAGAGAAAATGTCGCAAGGAACGTGTTTTACAAAGCCTTAAGTTTCAGTTTCAACCGTCATTGTTCTTCATTTTACTAAAATGTGTGTAGAAAAATCATTTCAAATAACCCCTTTCTCTAATACTTTGGCAGTAGTTTTAGTTATAGAGTGTATGCGTTAATAGTCTGTAATTTTTAGCGAATTTTCATAATTCATTTTGAGGAGACCGTGACTTTTGAATTGTGAACAGACAAGGGTTTATATTAAAAAAACTGTGTATCACCAGCGACTTATGGGCCACCCTGTGATTGTCAAAATAGGTTTATAAGATGCAGCTCGAGACACCACCTTATAATTAACATATATCATTTTAGCGAATTTTTATTTTAAAATATTCGCTAATAGAGAGGTATCGATGGTGACTTTGCAAAAAAAATTCAAAAGAGCGCGAATTTGGGCCCCTCGAACCCGAAACCAAGGCCTGTTTGAATTTTTATATGTTTATATACTTTCTCATATCTTGTATAATAACAGATATATTGAGCTTAACCGTAGAAATGCGCCACCCTGTATATGTAGAAACAGACAAAAACTGAAACTGACCCCGTATATGGGTTTTAGGGGTTCTAGGTTGCGCTCATTTGCGCGGTCTTCTCAATAACGAATTTTTTGTAGGAAAATTTATTAAAATATAGACTATTAAACCACAAACTCTATATCTGAAACTGCCAAAGCATCAGAAAGTGGGTCTATTTGAAATAGAGTTTCTGAAACTATTTTAGTAAAATGAAGAACATTGATGGTTGAAGCTGAAACTTAAGGCTTTGTAAAACACACCTATTATGACATTTCTTCTACATAGTCTGCATTTGTTTCAGATTCGTTGTGTGAAAATTGCATTTTTTAACGTTTCAATCGCGACTTTGATGTTTTAACTCGAAAAATTATCAAAATTTTTAGATATTTTTTTTGCTACTTGACCTTTTTGCGTCAAGAAAACTTAACCGTTGTATGTAATATTCAATTGGTTTTATTAATCACACAAAATATTTTGTTCTTGTGCTTTCCCCTGATCACCAGTGGCACCCAAATGTTTTTCTTTAAATGCCTATAACTTCTTTTTCTTTTAACTTAGAGATGTGCGTTTAGGTCAAGTTTGATATTGGAAACGCATGTGCACAATTTGGTTTTCATAGCTTTGTTATTTTCGGAGATACAAAAATTTTCCGAAAGAAAACCCAAAATTTCCCGGAAGTACTGGTCCGATTTTGCTGGCTAACGAATTTATCCAAGCCACTTACAAAAGGAAGGTACGTACCAATTTTCCTCAAAATCGGCCCATTATTACGAAACATTGGCTAATATATTACCAGCATATCAAAAATTCTAAATGGGTATACAATGAAAATAAATTCTTGTAAAAAATACCACGGGTTCAAGCTGAGCATGCTCAAAAAAAAGCTCTTAAGGTAAAAATATATACACTTATTTGTAATATTAAGTTTCCCCGTTGAACAAGATGCATTCTCACCGTAATTAGAAACGCATACCGGTTTCGCTCTTATTAGAGCTCCTCAGTACGGTATACTAATTACGGCGAGAACACACCTATAAAGTAGAACAGCTATACTAATCAGCCTCCTAGAACATTGTGAGATGTACGACAGGATCGCCATATCGTTGCGGAACTAGGTAGTATGTTGTCACGGCAACTCCAATAAACAAAAAATATTATAAATAGAGATTGTTGCCCCTACTTGGTGAAACCGTTTCATACTAAATACAGATGTAGAGACTTCTTCTCTGGAATCACAAGTGCACTTGTAAATCCAAAAAACAGCCTCGGTGGTTCAGGGGCAAGAACGTGTGCCTCTGAACCGAAGGGTACTGGGTTCGATCCCAGGGTTCTCCTTTCACTTTTTCAGTACAAACTGTAACATTAACATGAACCGAGGTTCTGGCATTGCATTTGAGCAAGTTGAATGTCTGCACGTTCCCCCCTTCGGAGGGGGCGTAAAGCCGCCGGTCCCGTTTCCTTACAGAAAGGCAGGGGTTCGGCTAAATTTTCAGGATAGTGAGGTGAAACTGCTCCCTGGCGTCGGTGATTGGCCATAGTCGCGTAAATAGGCCTACGTTAAAGAAACAAAAACACACCAAAAAAGAAGTATTTATGTCTGTATCTAGTTAAACTAACATTAAACGCAGGCTGTAGGCTACTATGCAATGCTTATAAATATCCTATGATAAGCTTGTTTACTCACAAGTAGACTAGAGCAGTATTTGCAAAGAATGTAACGGTTTTTACTAATACAACATCGGCGGCAGACGCTTTCATTGCTTGAAGTTCTTCTTTTTCTTGTCGTCTGCATATCAGTTGATAAGTGAAAACGTGTAAGGGGTCAAATGTTAATTGTGAAACGTATTGATGTATTTATTGACTTATTTAAAGTACTCCACAAGATTATAGCGTGTCTACCGCCAATGTTTTCGTGTAGGTATAGAATTACTCGGTTGATAACCCTGAGATTAAACTGTATAAATAAATTATTGTAAATTCAATACGGGTGATAAATATGTGTAAACATAACATAAATCGCAAGTCTATCCAATATTTTACATTATATCATTTCATGTGTTTACAATTTTTGATATAACATTTAGCAAACACCAGACTGACAATTTTAAGTTGCACAAAAGACTAGATACTACTACCACTAAGTTTTTTTGGCATCTTTAATAAAGTCTATTTAAAATATCTATTTTGTGCGCTTCGATATATCAAATCTAGTCTAGAATCTTATTGGTAAAAAGCTGATTTGTCTTTTTTTTTCCGGAAATTCTGTCAAAATAATTACGCGTGAAAAGAGCACTCCCTTCTTGTAAATAACAATACATGCGTTGTAGAAACCCCACTGTTGCGCTCTTGCTTTCATAGCTTACCCGCTACTGCTTTCTTTGGTTACCTTCTCCCTGACTTAATCTCTTTAAGGAAATTCCGACACCTTTTATTCTCTAATATCTGTTACATCGATAATCAAATCTCCTTAGTACGTCTGTATCGTTTTCCTCCTAATTGCGGCCAGACAAGCATTAAATATTTAATTTTCCAGGTTCCTTTCTTCAGTTAATATGGCCTACCACCAAAACTGTACCTGGACAGCAAATCTCTTCTCCAACCGGAGCATTTCTGTTGTGGATGGCCATTCCTCTAAACTGTATCCAATTAATGCAGGAGTCCCTCAAGGTTCAACTTTAACCCCAACTTTGTTTCTTCTCCACATCAATGACCTCCTCTCTAGCACATCCAACCCAGCTCACAGTTACGCGGACGACAGCACCCTCCACTCAAATATACAATATTCTAAGCCTGTCTCTTCAGCCCAATTGGATAAGGATCGCAGACACATGGGGGGTTCTGTCTCTGTGGATCTCCAAAAAATATTAGACTGGGGAAGTAGAAATCTTGTACAATTCAACTCCACCAAATCTCAGTCTTGCTTTCTATCTCATAAGAGATACACCAGCCCTAGACCCATCACAATGAACAATCAAGTTATTCAAAGTAATGAGTCCTTTTCACTTGTTGGCATTTCTGTGGATCGAAATCTCAATTGACACCAACATGTCACATCAATTGCAGAAGCGGCTGCTAAGAAATTAGGTTTCCTCTTCAGGGCTCGCAAATACTTTTCACCAGCTAATCTATCTCCTTATATACTTAACAAATAAGGCCAATACTCGAATACTGCTCCCACATCTGGGGAGACTCGCTATCCCGGCCTACATTCAGAAGAGAGCTATAAGTCTCTTGCCCACCGACGTGCCGTTGGTGACCTCTCTCTCTCTTTTACAGATATCTGCACGGGCACTGCTCAGAGGAGCTTTCTTCCATAGTTCCTCCACCTGCTGCCCCCAACAGATCTACCAGGGGAACAGAGCAAATGCACCCTTTTACTGTCCAGGTCACCAGACATAGAACATCTTGTTATGTCCGCTCTTTTGTCCCGAGGACTTCCAAGTTGTGGAATTCCAGGCCGGCACATGTTTTTCCTTCTCCTCCGAACCTCCAAACCTTCAAGTCCAGAATTAACAAGTTGCCTTTTTTCCTCCATACATATATATATATATATATATATATATATATATATATATATATATATATATATATATATATATATATATATATATATATATATATATATATATTGGTGTTAAAATTTTACGGTAGAAGCAAAGAAGCTTAGAAGATCAGTGAGGACTGCAAACTTTTTCGCAAGCCTGACGCTAGCCTTTATAGTCATTACCGTCGATGTCGCGTTGTCGCCACAACCGTTTATCTCTGCTTACAACAATTTTTTTGATTTCGTTGTAGCTTTTGCATTTCTAAGTTCAGTTAATTTTCTCACCATAAAATTGGCCAACTTTCGTGCTGCATCTTTCCTTCTTTAAATATGCGTCCTTCAAATACGCAATACGCTAGATTTAAACTTTAAAATGTTAAAACCGAGGACATTCATGTACGGTTATTATTTTAACCATGACCAAAGGACAATGCAATTGAACTTTAGGCGTGTCTTCCAATAGGCCAATATGAAAAGAACGATTTGTTTTTTCTAACAGTACAGTTTGTTCTCTGTTTCGGATGATCGATTTGATAGAAGCAAAAAGTAGTCACCTGTGAAAAAATATGATCGCACGAAATTTATAATATTATTTTTATGGTGACGCTGTTTTATTTTGTATTTTTTGTCCATTTCGCAGAGTCAAATTTAATGCAATTTGGCAATGGGAATAAACTGTGTTATAATTGAATTTGTAGTTAAAGTGGCCAATTACGTAAGGCGACGTAAATAGCAGAATTGTTAACATTATTGTTATAGTTTATGTTCAAATAAAAAGACTGGCTTTGGCTGTATATCAAATGCGCTTTGGTAGCGAATTTTCATTAAATGCTTCAAATTTCAATAACTCAATTTGCTATTAACCTAAGGTTCATTGGTTAGGAAACCAGCCTTTTTCGGAAACATTTTACGTTTATTTTCGGGAAATTTTTATACATTTTCACGGCGTATTACCCTTCAACATTATAGCTTTACCGTTATTGGTAGATGTTTAAGTTGATAATGACGATAAAGCAGCTAATCAAAAATGATAATTCTTATGTACATTAAAGCCATTATTACTAAAATTTAACACCCTGTATCTCCGGAACGAAGTATTTCGGGATATACGCCTATAGGCACTTTTTTTCTTATTTTTACGCAGGCAAACTTTCGTAATATTAAAGAAACTATATATACAAGCATAATAAGAATTCAAGCGGACCCTGGACATGGGTACCAGGGGCCCCAATCCTCGCTCATTTGAAAAATGTTTTCGAAAGTCTTACTATCAATTAGTAAATTTTCTTAAAGAAAATTCACTAAAAAAGAGTCGTGAAACATATCATGAATATTATTCTTGTTACTTTTAATGAGTTGGATTTTTCTTCTCAAATATTCGTCTAATTTTGTAAAATTTTGACATTCTTGTTTTAATTATTGACTAAAAGCAACTTTCTATTGTTTCAGATTCACCATCGACCAAGTAGGATCCTTGGTATGGGATTCTAACTAATACACCAAATAAAAACAAACAACAAAGGTTATTATTTGATTCTTATAATTTTTTTAAATATGTTTCTTTAAAATTATAAGTTTATGAAACTATATTGACCAAAGTTTCAAAATGTACAGGCTTATCTGTCTATTTATTTAAAGCAGTCGTCTGTATTCCAATTAAAAACGAATCACTCATCGTCTACCTCTTATTAGGAAGACCCATTTTCGATTATTAAAATCCTACTTAAAAATAGAGTAATAATACCCGTAGATCCATCAACAATGAATCAGTTATTAAATGTAACCTATGACCTTTTTATTATGTTAATAGGCCGGACATATAAGCACGATTTAAAAACTAAACCTGTCATATAGAAGAAAGAGAATACAACAACAGCCACAAAGGTTCATTCACAGCTTGATTTTGAAGAATGAACCACCTTTGTACATACTAAAGAATATTCTTAACAAAGAAAGATAAAACATTGGATTGTGCAAGCCTTAAGTAAACCATAAGAAAACATACATAGCTTCATCTCTGCGTTCTAAGCACGCAAATGCATAAATAATGTCAAAATTAAATGCTGCAACGAAATGTTTGAGGAAATTAGCAATTTTTAAGTAGAACTCGGTAATTTTTATCTGACCTACGTGTCTTGAATTGTAAAATAATTCGCAATAGTTTTAAAAGTAGGTTAAATTGAAATTATTGTGCAGAAAATGACATTTTAAATGTTTCTGTCTTGGACAAACAATAATGTAGATTTTAATCATCGTATCGCAAAATTTTGCTTTCATCTTAAATTTATTTGGTTGCTTAACTTATTCTGAAAGTTTAAAGCCTTAAAGCGAGCGAAGCTATTTTATTCTGGGTCAATTTCGTCAAGTTATAGAAGTAGGTCGAATAATTATATTATTTATAAGGCCGTAATAGAACAATCTAACGGCAACCTATTTCGATGAGCTGAGGATCGAAAGTTTCTTTCCTCAGCAGCTTTGTCTACATGTGTAATAATAAAATAATTGTTTTCACCAAAGTTCAAGCCTTTTGCGTCCTTAATTGGACAATTTTCAAAACTCTCATTTAGTTTTGTAGAAAATCGCGTATCGAGTTGTAAATGGCACACCTATATACATAATATAGTTTCAATTTAAATATATATATATATATATATATATATATATATATATATATATATATATATATATATATATATATATATATTTGTCCCAATAGTGTGTAATTGCGCTATATATCGTTTACCCTAAGAGCTAGCCAAAAAACTTTCAACAAATTTTTTTTGTGATTATGTAAGCTATATCGAGAAAATATATTCAGGTTTGTGGAATTTCCGATAGCTATCAACTTCGTTATTTTAATTAGAATGCTATACTTTTTATTGCATTTTTTGGATAGAGATTATAAAATAAGTGTTACCTTGTGAAGCATTCTCTATAGCGATCTTTGATATTTGTGAAAATATTACGGCTTTCTTTTTTTTTTAGCTCCGATTTATATGTTACTTCAAACGTATGCTATGGGCTGAGTTTTGAGTTTTCGTGCCTTAAATTCGAAATATCAATAGACGACATTCAGTTCTTTGAAGTAGGCATTAACATAAAAAAAATAATCATTTTTTTCTGAATAATGAATTTTATTGCTTAAGTGTGTTTCACACTGTATACATACAGATACATATATATATATATATATATATATATATATATATATATATATATATATATATATATATATATATATATATATGTAAATACCACGTGTATTTATTTTATGATGAATAACAAAAAAAAACAGAACAAATAGGGCACTGACAATAAGCAAAGTTACCTACCTTTATTCTCCAATAATGCAGGAACATAAGCTTCGTTTTTCTGTATTCACACACAACACCTCTAGGGACCTCGTGTCTCCCAAAGGACTTACAAACAAAATGGATATTTAGAGACCTCGTGTCTCTTCAAGGGGTTGAAAGCAATTCGCTTTCTCGAGACCTCTTGCCTCTTCAAGGACTCAAAAACAAGTGGCAGAGGGATGCAAGCTTCTCTCCCTTCTCTCATTCTTCTTCCCCCTCTCTGGTCTTCTGGCGGAAACCATTAGTAACACTTACTCTATGTCAGTGTAGCGCGCGACATTTGAATTTAAAAGTGACAGAACAACGAGCATGAACATTCCGCCCACCAAAATAAGGATTTATTTTCACAATTATATTGTTTCTCAAATAAACAAACAAAACAAAAATTTACAATAAGCACAAAAAACAAAAAACTGAAGCTATTTGACTTATAATTAACTGTACAAAAAATTTCAAGGCAGACGTATTACTGCGATGGCAACAGACATAACTTCGTCAGAGGCCTATCAAAAGTGCCACTACTAGTGCGAACTTGAGCTACCCGAGCTATACCATCACAGCCTGGGTATAGTTGCATAATGCGTCCGAGCTTCCAAACAAGAGGTGACGAAGTCTCATCTTTAATCACAACTAAAGCTCCGATCGGGGGGGGACGTTTGCACAGTATCCCACTTACCACGCTGCTGCAGTGTATGCAGGTATTCGTTCTTCCAGCGGCGCCAAAAGTCCTGGTGGATCCTTTGCACCAGCTGCCAGCGTGACAAGCGATTCATACTTAACAAAGTCAAATCAGCATCAGGAGGAGCACCTAACGGTTCCATTGTAAGAAAATGTCCTGGGGATAGGGCTAACAGATCATTTGGATCAGTACTCGCACTACACAATGGTCGAGAATTCAAAACTGATTCCACTTGAGCAAGCAACGTGGACATTTCCTCAAAGGTCAGAATCTGCAAACCGATCACCCTTCGCAAATGAGTCTTGACTGAGCGCACTCCTGCCTCCCACAGACCTCCAAAATGCGGAGCTGATGGGGGGTTGAAATGCCACTTAATGGTACAAGCATGTGCTGCCCCCTTTGCATAGTTTAAGAGCTGCTTATTTGAGCCGACGAAGTTGGTACCTCTATCGCTATACAAATTGTCACATCTTCCTCTGCGAGCCACAAACCTCCGAAGAGCTGCCAAGAAGGCTTCAGCTGAAAGATCAGACACTACTTCCAAATGGAGGGCCTTCGTTGCCATGCACACAAACAAACAAATATATGCTTTCACCTTTCGGACACCTCGATATCTGCCCTGTGTCACAAAAACTGGACCTGCAAAATCAACTCCGCTGTGTGAAAACGGCTTCAACTGAGAAACCCTGGCAACTGGCAAATCAGACATCATCGGTGCCATGGGAGTAGGATTCACTCGAAAGCAACGATAGCACCTTGACAAAACATGATGAATAGCTCTCCGAGGGGACAAAATCCAAAACTGTTGCGAAAGCAAATGAAGCAATGTGCGAGGACCAGGATGAAGATTGACATGGTGTGTGTGTGCAATGATTAACTCGGTGAGACGATGTGAGCGGGGCAACAATATAGGGTGTTTCACTTCAACTGGAACATCAGCTTGACGAAGGCGACCGCCCACCCTGAGGATACCCTCTGTATCCAGAAAGGGGGCTAACTTATTTATTGCCCTCGCACACCTCTCACCTTTAACCAAGGATGCTATTTCCCTTTGAAATACTTCACCTTGAGCACATTTGATAAGCATATGAAGCGCCTCCTGTAATTCGGTGGCTGTCAGAGATGCAGTAGTTCGGTCAGATGGAGATACCCTACAATTTCGCACAAACCGCTGACAATATACAACAACACCCTGAATTTTCCGTAGATGCGAAAAGCGATTCAAAAGTTTACTGAGCCACTCCTCATTTGCCAAAGTAACTAGTACGGGGAGAGTTCGTTGCTCCGCCAGGCACTCTTCTGGCGGCTCAAAACGCAACGACTTGGGCCAATTTTCTCTTGCCAATTTTAGCCAGGCGGGTCCCGCCCACCATAGTGGATGCTCACAAAACCCAGAAGGTAACATGCCTCTCGATGCACAATCAGCTGGGTTTTCTTGTCCACTTACGTGATGCCATGACTCTGGAGGAATCTTCTCTTGTATGCTTGCTACTCGATTCCCAATAAAGGTCTTCCACCTATTGGAAGATGATTTTATCCAGGCAAGTGCCACCATAGAGTCTGACCAAGCATACATAGAGTTAAACTCAAAACGACCTTCATACACCCGACACACAAATTCCAGAAGCTTTGCCAACAATAAACACCCACACAATTCGAGACGTGGAATCGATATTCTTTTTAAAGGTGATACCTTGGACTTGGCACACAGAAAATTGATCCAAACTTGACCCTCCTCTGATACTTGTCTTAAGTAAACAACTGCAGCATACCCTCGCTCCGATGCATCACAGAACCCATGGAGTTCTGTACTGATGATATTATCGTGTTTTACGCCTCTGGGAATTGATAAACCTGCTAGCGCACTGAGTTGTGATTTATACTGAGACCACTGACCAACAATATCCTTTGAGGGCTTATCATCCCATCCCACTTTTTGCTCCCACAAGCACTGCATAAGATATTTTGCCAACAGGGTAACAGGAGACAAAAAACCCAGGGGGTCATAAATTCTTGCCAATTCCGAAAGAAGATTTCGTTTTGTGCACGGACGATCAATAGGTTCAACATTAAAAGAGAATGTATCACCTATGGGACACCACTGCAATCCTAAAATTTTCAACACTGATGGATCATTTAAATCTAACGATCGAGGTTGCTGACTATCAGCTGATACTATGGACAACAGTTTCGAATTATTGCTGGCCCACTTCTTCAATTCAAAACCCCCCTTAGCAAACAACCCAATCAATTGCCGTTGCAACTCAAAAGCCTCTGACAATGAGTCGACTCCACTGACTACATCATCCACATAGAGATCGGACCGAACTAGCTTTGCTGCCAATGGAAAAGATGATTCCTCATCATCACAAAGCTGCATCATTGTTCGGATTGCCATGTGTGGGCTTGAGGAGACCCCATATGTGACAGTATTAAGGCGATATTTCTGTACAGGTTCCCCCTTTGAGAACCTCCAGAGAATTCTTTGATAATCCCTATGATTATCTACAACCAAAATTTGTCGATACATTTGCCGAATGTCAGCAGTAAATGCAATTTTGTTTGAGCGAAATTTCAACAACACAGTGGCAATATCTGTCTGCAACTTCGCTCCCACTAACAACGTATCGTTCAGAGATACACCATTCGTACTTTTGGAACTAGCATCAAATACCACCCGCAGTTTGGTCGAAAGGCTGTGAGGACGCAACACACAATGATGGGGAATATAGTATGCATCAGATGGTTCCACAGCTACATCTGATACCAGAGACATATGGCCAGACTCATAATAATCCCTGATAAACTCCGAATAGGACTTGTGCAACGCTGGATCCCTACTAAGACGTGCTTCCAGGGAGTAAAACCGCCTCAATGCAACACTGAAAGATTCTCCCAAACACGGAGTACCCTCACGAAAGGGCATATTTAAAATATATCTCCCAGCACTATTTCGGTGCTGAGTCTTCTTGAAGATTTCCTCACATTTTTTATCTTCCGGAGACATAACTAAACCTTGTGGTACCTGTTCCAAGCTCCAAAACTGTTTCAAGGTATGATCCAAGTCGACCAACGTGCATAAACTATTCACAACAGAATGAGACTTTGACTGTTCTACACTGCCCATAAGCACCCAACCAAAAACAGTATTGATGGCCACTGGTGCACCTCGAGGCCCTCTCTTTATTCCAGGTCTAACCACATGAGCATAAACGTCAGTACCCAACAAAATTTCAATGTCCCCTGGTATACCAAACTCTGAATCTGCCAACTCTAAGTTCTGAATATGTTGCCAGTGGCACTGCTCAATTTTAGCAGAAGGGATCTTGGAACAAATGTTCGGAATCACAATCATGTCCAACTCTAACTTTGTTGGCTCATAAATGGACTCTACTCGACATTTGAGAGTGCCTTGGCTAGCAAGCGAGCTCATTTGGTTCAAGCCTTGAACCATCACTGAACGAGATGAGGTGTTGAGCCCCAATTTTTCAACACACTGCTGCGAAATGAAATTAGCCTCACTCGCACAATCCAGGAGAGCTCGACATCTCCTAACCTTTCCATTTTTATCTCGTACTAATAGCATTATAGTTGCCAGTAACACGGACTGTTCCCTTTTTACCACACTTGCCAACACACGCAATTGCTCTGCACCTTGTGGCTCTTCCACAGGTGGCTTGTTTGAGTCACTCTCATCTCCCGATGCCGGTGCTTTTGGGAAGTGCAACAATGTATGATGGTGTTTATTACATACACGACAACTTGATGACTTGCACTCCCTGCTGGCATGCGAGTTTGATAAACAGTTAAAACAAAGATTATTCTTTTTTGCGAACGTATACCGTTTATGAGAGGATAAAGATAGAAATCCATCACACTTGAGCATGGGGTGCTCCTCCTTACAATAAGCACATACAAGCTTTGTGCTGGTAACAAAGGACGAAGCGGGCCTAGCAGTGGTTGCTGAAACATGCTGCCTTCTATTAGTCACATAATTGGAAGTTAAGGCAGTTGTCTCCATTGCTTTACACTGCTTTTCCAAGAATCTACATAAACTACTAAAACTGGGAATGTCCGATTCGCAAAACTCAAGCTCAAATTTTTGCTTAAGACTCATATCCACCTTTTGCAGCAACATGTTGAATTTAGTGAAATCCCACATGTCATGTTCAAACTGCTTCAACGCTTCCAAATTTTCACTGAATACAGACAACAACGTTCGTAGGGAAGAAGCAGATTCACTATTTGCTTTGGGGGCCTGTACAATACCCTGCCAATAATTGGTCAACAAAACCCGGGTATTGTGATACCTTGAGACCAGAGACTTGAATGCAATCCCATAATTGCTTCCCGTTAGCGGTAAATTCTTGATTAGGCCAGCTGCATCCTTCACTAACGAAGCACTCAAATATTGGAACTTTTCAATATCTGACAATGATTCGTTCTCATGAATCATTGTTTTAAACAGATCATAAAAGGTTGGCCAGTTTTTCCAATTTCCATCGAATTTTGGCATTTCGATTTTCGGTAACCTCAAATGTCTGTTTAAATTTGAAGTTGACATAATCGCGTTTGCGTTCGTTACTTCCTTTTCACTGAGAGATCGAGCGTTCGATGATTTGACAGAACACCGCGACTTACTCGATGCTCGACTCGATTTCGAACTACCGTGAAAAACGGATCGAGCTTGATTCTCAGCGGCTTTATTTGCATAACCTCTCAGTTCTCGATAGATAGTTTTTATAGAGTATTGCAGTTCATCGAATTTGTTCTGCATTTCATGCTCGCTCTCCAACTCTGATCGATCAACTACCGACACGATGTCCAAATGCAATGAATCAAATAGATTGACCAACTCATTCAACGCCTCAAAACGAACCTCAAATCTATTCAACCTATCTAAATCCACTACTGCGTCTATTTTGACCTGTTGAGCCACGTGCAATATGGCTTCTACTCGTCTATAAACGCTTTCGCGCTTATTTTTTAGCTGAATCAACTCCATTGTTCAACGCAAAAAAATTCCTAAACGCGATTTAAACAATATGCAAACGTGATTTCAACAATATGCAATTCGAGTATGTACCTAGTTATATACAAGCAATAACGTCACCTTGAAATTAAATGACTCAACACGGCAATAAACAATTACAAATTTACTAGACTAAAGGAAACAAGTAAAATTACTTCAAAAAATGGACTGTATCAACTAATAACAAAACAAAACAACTATAAAAATCCGGTCGATGGGCCAAATGTAAATACCACGTGTATTTATTTTATGATGAATAACAAAAAAAAACAGAACAAATAGGGCACTGACAATAAGCAAAGTTACCTACCTTTATTCTCCAATAATGCAGGAACATAAGCTTCGTTTTTCTGTATTCACACACAACACCTCTAGGGACCTCGTGTCTCCCAAAGGACTTACAAACAAAATGGATATTTAGAGACCTCGTGTCTCTTCAAGGGGTTGAAAGCAATTCGCTTTCTCGAGACCTCTTGCCTCTTCAAGGACTCAAAAACAAGTGGCAGAGGGATGCAAGCTTCTCTCCCTTCTCTCATTCTTCTTCCCCCTCTCTGGTCTTCTGGCGGAAACCATTAGTAACACTTACTCTATGTCAGTGTAGCGCGCGACATTTGAATTTAAAAGTGACAGAACAACGAGCATGAACAATATATATATATATATATATATATATATATATATATATATATATATATATATATATATATATATATATATATATACATACATATATGCAATGCAACCCGAGGTCACAGTCATCACACCCACGTATCGTTTGGCACTACAACTCCGCGAACTGGGACGAAATGCGGGATTACTTTTCCATGGGCGTCTGTCTTCTTCTCTCATCCTGACCCCTCTGATATCTCACAAAACGTTACCTTATACGTACGCAGAAAACCTCTTCAGCCACTCAAGAGCCGTGGTTCTCTAAATCCTGTGACAAGGCCAGACTTGAAAAGGTCAAAGCTCACAAAACACTTCTACACAATCCCAGCCAACAAAACCGTCAAGCATTAAACGATGCAAGAAACCGCTATGTCCGCATTCTTTCTGAGGCAAAAAACTAGTGGGAATAATTCCTACAAGAGCACTTTCCCACCTCTTGTTTCACGAGATGAAATTGTTTCTACCGCCCTGGGCAAGGCTGAACTTTTTGCCTCGTTGTTCTCCAGCAATTCTGCTCTCACCCCACCTTCAAATGTTCAACCACCAACAGTCCGCAATGTCGCGCATGAAATGACGGATATCATTTTCAAAACTAAAAAGGTACGAAAAATGCTCTCTTCTCTTAACACCAGGAAAGCCTCTGGACTTGACGAGATCCCAGCAAGTATTCTCAAAAAAATGTGCACCAGAACTTCCTCCTGTCCTGACTCGCCTGTTTCAGACATCTTACAATAGAGGCATATTCCCTAGTAACTGGAAAACTGCTCGAGTACAACCCGTCCCCAAGAAAGGATCCAAAGCGCTTCCTAGCAACTACAGGCCTATTTCTCTCCCTTCAGTCTCTAAAGTGATGGAAAAGTATATAAACACCGAAATACTAAAATTTCTTGAAAAACACAGTCTAATCCACGACAGGCAGTATGGATTCCGTCAGCAAAGATCAACTGCCGACCTCCTTTCCTTTGTCACCCATTCTTGGAGCAAGTCTATGGAACTACACGGTGAATCCCAGATTGTCGCTCTAGACATATCCAAAGCATTCGACCAGGTCTGGCACGCAGCGCGGCTTAATAAACTTCCTGCCTAAGGCCTACCACCAAAACTCTGTACCTGGACAGCCAATTTCTGTTGTCGTGGGTGGCCATTCCTCCAGACTGTATCCAAATTAATGCAGGAGTCCCTCAAGGTTCAGCTTTAGCTCCTACTTTGTTTCTTCTCCACATCAATGACCTTCTCTAGCACATCCACCCCAGTTCACATATACGCGGATGACAGCACCATCTACTCAAATATACAATATTCTAAGCCTGTCTCTTTAGCCCAATTAGATGAGGATTGCAGGCTCATGGAGGGTTCTGTCTCTGTGGATCTCCACAAAAATAATAGACTGGGAAAGTAGAAATCTTGTACACTTAAACTCCACCAAATCTCAGTATTGCTTTCTATCTCATAAAGGATACACCAGCCCTAGACCCATCACAATGAACGACCAAGTTATTCAAAGTAATGAGTCCTTTTCACTTGCTGGCATTTCTGTGGGTCGAAATCTCAATTGGCAGGAACATGTCACATCAATTGCAGCAGCGGCTGCTAAGAAATTAGATTTCTTCTTCCGGGCCCGCAAATACTTTCACCAGCTAATCTCTATACCTTATATACTTCACAAATAAGGCCCAACCTCGAATACTGCTCCCACATCTGGGGTGCCGCTGCCGCTTCTACACTCGCTATCCTGGACTTCATTCAGAAGAGAGCTATACGTCTCATCGGTGACCCTACCCTCACCCAAAGGCTGCCATCCCTTGCCCACTGACGTGCCGGTGGTGACCTCTCTCTCTCTCTCTCTCTCTCTCTCTCTCTCTCTCTCTCTCTCTCTCTCTCTCTCTCTCTCTCTCTCTCTCTCTCTCTCTCTTTTTTTTTTTTTAATATATAGATATCTGCACGGGCACTGCTCAGAGGAGCTTTCTTCCATAGTTCCTCCACCTGCTGCCCCCAACAGATTTACCAGGGGAACAGAGCGAATGCACGCTTTTACTGTCCAGGTCACCAGACATAGAACATCTTGTTATGCCCGCTCTTTTGTCCCGAGGACTTCCAAGTTGTGGAATTCCTTGCCGGCACATGTTTTTCCTTCTCCTCCGAAACTCCAAACCTTCAAGTCCAGAATTAACAAGTTGCCTCTTTCCTCCTTGTCGACACCCACGGTACGATAGTATTTGGGCTGTGAGCCCTCGTTGTGTGTTGTTGAAATAAATAAATTATTATTATTATTATTAATGATTTTTTTAAAGAAAATTAGCTAAAAAAAGCCATTTAACTCAGACAAAAACCCACATCTTACTATAAAATTAAATATGTAATACGTTTGCCTTAAAAAAGTTGTCTTACATAATAAAATCTACTTCTTTTTGCTCACTAAGATTTGTATCTATCTAGCCGGTAGACGTTCTGTCTGCAATATACTTTCTGCAGACACAACGTTATGTTCTTACATAACTCAACCATTTAGTATCTAATGATAAATATATGATAATTTTATTCAGCAAATGTCAGTACGAACTTAATTCGATATCCCGAGGACACATAATCGTACCTTACATCGTGATTTTCAACCGCCACATTTGCAATTCAGATTTTATTTGAGAATGGTCAGTCAGGTGTCTAGTCTTGCGTAACTTTAGACACAACAGATAATGGAAAAGTTACTTTAGAAAACAAACTCAAATTGTGGTGCATGACACAATTCTCAAAATAACATTTGGGTTTTCCATTGATGCACACTGGCTTGTCCAAAATTTGCATTATGTCCCGGAGACGTTTTGTCGGTGACCTTCAACTTGACATTTTATCCAAGGAAAACTTGTGCATTTAGAATCAGATTTTGTTCTTAACAAGACAACGACGTGTTTTGTCGAATTTTCATAGAAAAAAATGACGACTTAAGACTTTTGAAAATTTTCTTCAAAAGAGCGCCTGGAACTCAGGATCACTTTCACGATACCAAGTACGTTTTAGAAAAAAGACAAGATAAGAAATTTAAGACAATAGTCAGTGAACAATTCCAGAGCAGATTATTTTGTTGTGTGCAAGTCAATGAAGAACATTTATTATAAGAAAGGGACGTTTTTATTAAGTTTATTTTCGAAATTTGAATTTCAGGGTAAACTGTTTAGTTTTAATATTCCGGTATTAAATTTCCACCCTGTATTGAAAACTGTAATATTAGACCATACATATGGGGTATCTCCGCATTCAGAAAAATGCGATCCATCGAATTGTGGTAAAAAAATGTAGGGTTGCTATTTTTTTAATGGATAAAGTGGTGGGGGTAAAATGGTGGGAGTTTGTTTTTTAAACTATAATTATAAGATAATGTTCGACAAATTAAACTTCACGTGTCTCAGCGTTATCCACAAAAACTATTTTTTGCTGAATAATAAATTTTATTCCATAAGTGTGTTTCACACTGAATATACCGTACCCATAACTCAAAAAGTAATAGACCGATTTTTATAAAATGTGGTAGGTACCTTCCTTTTGTAAGTAGCTTGGATAAGCTCGTTAGCCAGGAAAATCGGACCAGTTTTTCCTGAAAAATTTTGGCTATGGCAACCAAATTTGGTATTCAGGTTTAGACTATTAAACTTCTTCTACACGTTAAAATGCAGATCTCTAAGTTACAAGGAAAGGATATTAAAAAAATTGAGGCACTGATAGCCAGATAAATGCACAAAACCAAAATATTTTGTGTGGATAACAAGATCTATTGTATATTACAGACAAAGGTTAAGTTTTCCGGGCGCAAAATGGTCAAGAAATAACAGAAAAATTACGTTGAAAATTGTATAGTTTTTCTACTTAAAATGTCGAAGCCGCGATTTGAAACGTCAAAATTTGCTATTTTTAGACGGAGAACCTAAAACAAATACAGGCTATGTAAAGGAAATGTCATAATAAATGTGTTTTACAAAGCCTTAAGTTACAGCTTCATCATTGTTCTTCATTTTATCAAAATATTTGCATAAATTCATTTCAAATAGACCCCTTCTCTCATGATTTGGCAGTAGTTTCAGTTATAAAGTTTCTGGTTTAATAGTCTACCCTTTTTCGCGAATTTTCGTAGAAAAAATCGTTAAGAAGACCGTGGTTTTAAAATTTTTAAAATATTTCTTCAAATGAGTGCTAACTACTATGTCCTGTATGAATATGATGCATGGCGAGCGCCGATGAGAGGTCGGGTTTTCTAACTGCGAGGGTGTGTTCACATATTCTATTGTGGATGCGCCTATTTGTTTGTCCTACATAAGTTCAAACAAATAGACGCATCCACAATAGAATATATGAACACACCCTCGCAGTTAGAAAATCCGACCCCTCATCGGCGCTGGCCATGCATCATATTCATACGGGCCACAAAATAGACTTCGATAATGCCAAAACAATAGCACAGGTTTACAACTTCAAAGCGAGAATTATCCGCGAAGCAATCGAGATCGAATAACGTCCCGATTGTTTAAATAAGAGAGATGATTGTCTTCGCCTTCCGATTACTTGGAAACCTATTATATCTTCATTACAAACACACAAAAAGAAAATAAATTCAATAGACAATTTCATTGCCCCATTATCTCTCTCATCCAATGCCGGTAATCCTCTTAATCCTTTAAGTACCGTGACCAAAGCCCCTGACTTAATCGTCCGTGACCCGACTACTCTCACTGATAACGAAGCAGGTGTACGGAACGATATATACAATAGAAGACTTACAACGAACTGCCAGATCTCTCTGAGGCCCTGGGTCGAACACACTGAGACCTTAGAGACGATCTCCAGCGAGATTTGGGGAGTAGGCACATTGGGGCCTCGTAATCGAGCTTTAACAACCTAACCCATCTTTGTCCACCGCTCTAAGGAGTAGGCAGATGGAGGCCTTTGAGTGTCCTTACATACTTCCTTTACCTCTTTAAAATGGCTCAAAACAGGAGCCGAAACGTCGAGTTTTAATAAATTCTGGACGCGGTTCAACCCGAGAACCAAATATATGTCATATATATATATATATATATATATATATATATATATATATATATATATATATATATATACATATATATATATATATATATATATATATATATATATATATATATATATATATATATAAATCTAAAACTGATCTCGAATATGGGTTCTAGGATCTCTATTTGGCGCGCAGTTGAAAACATTTTTTATGAAAATTCGCTAAAAATAAATGGCAAAATTTTATTAATAAATTCACAAACTTTAAAATTTTTCTTTGCAAATTGTTTCAGATGTATTTTAATATGTTAGAAAAATCTTTCTATATAATGTCAATATTTATGAAACATTAGTGTCAAGAAATTTCGGGAAATCTCTTAAAGTAATTTTTTTGGTTATTTATTATCTTGTGTTTTGTTTATGGGTTGTTCTTATCTTTATTTGCTGGAGTTTGCATGTGATATGCAAGCATTTATCAAAACAAAAATTTTAAAGCTACAAAATGTTATCGTTTCTTCAGTGTAAACATATTTAATAGCCATTTTTGTTTTATTGTTAAACGCTAGTGCATTGTTTTCACGTTGTATTCTAGTTCAAGGTCAGTAGTTTCCTAGTGCATTATTACCACCTGGTGCAGTTCTATCAGCTCTATTACTTGATAACAGTTTGAAAGGTACCTAAATGTTTTTTAAAGTTTTATTTTTAATACCCATTGTCAAATATCATTAGTTTGTATTGCAAATCAAATATTAGCCTTAAAACGAAATATAATGTATTGCAAATAATAAAAACACACGTACTGTAAACAATTATACGGAATTGAAAATTGTAGTAAAAATGTATCCTCAGACACGCTGAGTTATCGTACCTACTTACTTGCTTGAACCTAATTTGATTCATTACTTTCACGATTAAACAACAGCTACAAAAATTAATCTAAAGTGTAAGTTACTCGGGATAGACTGATTTTCATGGCGTTTCACCGTGATCTTCGTATTCTGCGTTTACGAAAAGCGAATGCAATGCTATGTACAATTTTATTTAAATTGACCTGTGGTCTAGAAAGTACACTTTTACTAAAATATCCATTAATTTAATCACAGGGCCGTTTAATTAAAACTTAAACACTCAGTTACTCAATTGTTTGTTTTCCATTAAAACGCTCATGATAAATAAAATTAAGAACGAAACCTTTTCGACTGTGTAACAAACTTTACATCTGAGGAATTCTTATCCATACAAGCTTTTCTCTGTATAGAATCTTCCGCTACAAAAAATGTGTATGTTGTATTCAAAAGCTTTTTTCAATATCATCTTATCTACCCTTTGAATTTATGATCAAGGGATCTTGGCTTTTATGCCCTACTCACTATACATACCGTGCAAGAGATACTGGATTACATAGTCTAGGACCAGAAAGCGAACTTTTAAAGAAAAAATCCAAAGTTATTTGCATGTTAAAAAATATAATGTTACTGACTTATTTAAAATGTATTTAAAAAATGCTTTATCAGGTTTATAAGCCGTTTTTGCAATAATAAAGAATTGCACACAACATAGTGAGATGTACGACAGGGTCGCCATCTCGGTGCGGAACCAGGTAGTATGTTGTCACGACAGCTCCAAATAACACAAAAAGTTCGGGAAGCAGCTAGTGCATTATATTAGTGAATTTTCATAAGAATTGTACACAATTAGTAAGGTATATTATTAAAACTAATTCTTTAAATTTAAATGGATCTTGGAGATTGGTTTTTTACAGGTCCCAGTAAGCGATTACTTGAAGAAATTTTTATTTTCTATGGAGATAGAAAATTAAAATTTGGTACATATGTGTAAATACTGCAAGTAGCTTTAAAAAAATGTGTTACAAATTTCATTAAAGTTACAAAAGTTTTCCAGAAAAAAAAATTATTTACAAACGGAATGTACCTGCCAAATTGTAAATATAGCAGGTACTTTTCCTCATTAATTGCTTGGGGGGTTTTTGTTTTAGTCAACCCAATCACGCTAGTTTTTGCAAACAAAACAACCAAAAAGGTATTTTACATAAGTTTTACTATGGCTCAAGATTGAAGATTATATCTGGATGGGAAATTGAGTTATCGCATTTGAAATCTTTTTACGAAAATTCTCGACCACAACGTACTTGCTGCACCCAGACCCTCTTCGTCGCTTATTTACTGTTGCCATATCCATACTTTTTTAAATGATAAAATATTGTAGCTCTGTATGTGAGACTGACAGACAAGGCAACCTTAAATTCATTTTTGTAAAAATATTTTAAACAAATGAAATGAGGTAACAATTTAAACATAAATTGAAAATCTTGGTTCGCGGCTTCGTCACGGGGGTTTTCCTCCCCCTTCTGCATGTCTGCAACCACACTCAATGCATAAACAATAACAATATGAACGAGAAAAATGTCTTTGGAACAACCCCCAAGAAAGTTGCGGGACCTACGGTGATAAGGGTTCTGGGCGAAGTAAGGAAGTTTTGACCTTGACCTTGAACCCAATTCCAAGGTCAGTTAAAAAGTTTATTTATATATATTTGGGTTTGAACCACGGTGGTTCAGGGGTAAGAACGTGTACCTCTGAACCGAAGGGTACTGGGTTCGATCCCAGGGTACTCCTTTCACTTTTTCAGTACATACTGTAAAAAATAACATCAACCGAGGTTCTGGCATTGTCTTTGAGCAAGTTGAATGTCTGCACGTTCCGCCCTTCGGAGGGGGCGTAAAGCCGTCGGTCCCGTGTCCTACCCTCCTTACAGAAAGGCAGGGGTTCGGCAAAATTTTCAGGATAGTGAGGTGAAACTGCTCCCTGGCGTCGGTGATTGGCCATAGTCGCGGAAATAGGCCGACGTTAAAGAAACAAAACAATAACAACAACAATATTTGAAGAAATTTTCCAAAACTCTCACCATCGATACCTCTCTATTACTGAATGTTCTTAATGAAAATTTACTGAAATGTTATAAAATAGACACTGTGTACAACCAAGTAAAAATTGTGTAAATTGTCAGCCCTGGCCCATTTCTTCCCTAATATAAGGACAATGTATGTAAGGCTAGATGTATCACCATAATTGCGGCCTGAGGTTCTAACTATGGTTGGTATTACATAATTGCACACCATAATTTGATTTTTATACGATAAAACACCTGGACTTGTCAGGTACAGATTCCTCCAGTATTTGAAATATTGGCACAAATTTCATTGATAAAGGTTCTTAAGTAACTGTACTTGTTTTTTTTTTGTTTGTTTAACAATGTTTGTTGATTAGCGCTTCTCAGAACACTATGTTGCGTTCGATATGCCTTTCAAAACTGTCACTCTATAAACATTCTCAAATTTTTTTAAGCAAATTTACATTGAAAAACTTATGAGTAGATCGCGACTCTAGAATTTTGAAAAAATGCTTCGCATGTGCTCGCCGTAGAGCCCACATTCGAAGTCAGTTTCAAACTTTATATATATATATATATATATATATATATATATATATATATATATATATATATATATATATATATATATATATATATATATATATATATATGCTGTGTTTATGCCATTAAATTATTGCCCCAATTCATCCCTTGGATTATTATTAAATGCCTAAATGACACAAAGTGTTAATTCATATAGCTAGTTGTTTAGTACCCAACTTTAAAATCTATGTACAGGTCCGTAATTTTCTTAATTAAGGTCGAAAAAAAGACTTAAATGGTACTAAACCAGAAGTACGACACATCGCCGAATTTAATATAAAAACGCTTTCAGAATATGATATCAGAAAATTAGGGCCGTATTAAAAAAACAAGAAGTTGATAATGGTCCCGCAAAGACGAAACGTCGGATTCAAAAATTACCAATGCTACGTTAAAGAAAATGAAAAGTTGCTGTGGAGAAGTGTCATCGGTATTTGCGCAGGTCCACCATTAAGGCCATAAAAAACATAAGATGTAAAATCCACAAATTCAAATTTTTCAAAATATCTCAGAAACCAACAAAAATTTCAGAGATATTCGCCATTTTGTTGGGCTTTTAAGTGCCCAACTTTTCTCCCTTAACCAAGTCTGTATCTGCTGCCGTTTTGGAGATCCCAATAGTGGCCCCCCTTATGATACCGATAACCCAAAGAATAATCGGGTGGTTTTGATCAACTTTGACAAGTACATTCATTTCGGAAATGGCTTGGATAAGTTCGTTGACCAAGAAAATCGGACCAGTTTTTTCAGGAAAACTTACGGTTGTCTTTCGGAAAAATTTGTAGTGGCGAAAATAATAATGTTATTGTAACCAAATTTAGTACGCAAGGGGCTCATATATAATAATGTATACTTACTCATTCACAACTTCTATAATATACTTTTGAATTTTGTAAGATTATATTTCAAAGCATAAAAATTTAAAAAAAGTTTGTACTAGTTGATACAGATAATCCGATGATATGATCAATGTGAATAATCTGCAATGCTGGAAATGCTCAACTTGACTAACGAAAATTGGTAAAACATGTCTATGACCATCAACAAACCATAAAGAAATCGCTACTAGCCAAATCTGGAAATAACTAGAGATTGGCCTACTATTGGATATTCCAGTTTCTATTGACACATCAGTATAATAACGCATTGTCGTGATTTCCGCAAGGAAACCCTTAATATTGGAACAAAACATTGGTAAAAACCAACCTAATGTTTTGATTTCTTTTCATTTCCATTCAATTTTGAATTTTTCGTAGACGTATCTTTGATTATTAAAAACGTTTTTCAAAATTTTAAAAATATTTCCATGTATTTCTGCTTATTCAAAAAGCGTTTCCAGCAAATGCGAACGTAGAAGCCTTTTGCTCAGTTTAATAAGTAATGAAAAAAACTCTTCTAATACAGTCACGTTATGTGCATCTCTCTTTGTGTCGCCATAATTTAAAATGACATTAATATCACTGTGACCTTGCACATTCTATAATTATAATAATTAATGTCTTATAGAGTTCAAGCTACGTCTCTCATTGTAGAATAAATCATCTCGTTAAGAATTCCAAGTACCTTCGTTATGCATCTTAATGTATGACATATCTAACTTTCTGCGTCAGCTATGATATAAGCGAAGTTCTGAGGTTTTGTTGACAAGTGAAAACAATTTTGCTTGTTCTTTCTGTAGCCACAATAATTATAAAAAGCCTGGATGCAGCGAGTGCGTTATGGTAGCCAATTTTCATAGAAATGATCTGGCATGAAACAGTTTTTCAATTAAATGCTTATCACTTTTCATTTTAAGATAGAGAGCTGAATTTTGGTACATAGTTTACTATTTATAACATAAATCTACGTACCAAGTTTGTTTACTATAGATTTGTTATTTTCGGAGATACACATTTTTCAGAAGGAAAACTCAAAATTTTCTCGGAAAACCTGGTCAGATTTCCCTGACTCACGACCTTATCCGAGTCACTTACAAAGGGAAGGTACCTGCCAAATTTCATCAAAATTGGATATTGTTTTAGTTAGCGGTGTGATATATATATATATATATATATATATATATATATATATATATATATATATATATATATATATATATATATATATATAATCTGACCACAGTTATGGGCTCTAGGAGTCCTTGTTCGCGCTCAATTGGAAAAATGTTTTCAAAATTCAAAAGTCTGTATCTCACCATTTTTCTAAGAAAATTCACCAAAACGTTGCACTTCACCTCACCGAACATAAAATTTTCAGTGGAAATTTAAAACATTGGTAAATACAGATGCAGAGAGTACTTATCTGACTTCACAAGCGCTTGTTTCCTTCTTTTAAACGGGTTTCGCCTTTCACGGCATCGTCAGATAGGTGCCCGTATTTAGTATAAAGCGTTTGGGCCAAGTAGGAGCAACAACAGTTGCTTAAAAGGCAAGGTTTCCCACCAGAATGTGAGCTTGTGTTGTCTTCTTTCTTTGTTGCCATGCTTGGTTTCTAACGATGGATATCTTTATGACTAATTTATCGGGGTGTTCTTTATTTGCCGTTGCTCGAAACAGTTGTTTTCCACCTGACACTGTCCAGTTTTCTTAATTCCTTAACCAAATAATTTTTTTATGTCTCATCCGTCTATTATTTCCGTTCTTCGATGAATAATTCACTGCATGGTGTGATATTTTAGGCCTTTTATGACGCACCCAAAATACGTTCCTCCATTTAACGATCCTCAAGTGTTCTGTATTCTTATTTAGCCATCTAAGCATTTCCTGACTGCTGGTATATAAGGTACAAGAAGTTCCAAGTGTTTGCCACGAGTACCACATCTCAAAAGCTTTATTTTTATCCATGGATTGGATTTCTAAACTGGTCTTGACATTCAAAATTCAGGCTACATTTACTATAATTATTTCACAACATTACAAAAGTATAGAGGCTCTATGCGATTACTTACAGCGCCATCTGGTGGCAAGAACCGGAAATTAAAAAAATATTATACGTAAATCGTTTTTTCCGAAGCTCTAGTTGCCATAGTTACCGATATAAGAATGTCGCTCTTCTAATGAATTACCTTGTATATCTCCGCTCCGATGCACTTTTGAAATCTTTTTTAGCACTGTTACATATGTGGGATGAAATACTATCAGAGCAGCATGCTAGTTTTGATTGTGGCCGCTAAATAAAGTGCTTATCCCAAAATAAAAACACCCATTTACTTAACTTAGCATCGGGATATGCTGTGAAAGTGATGCAGCGAGGACCTAATTTACAGTATAAGAAAACCATTTAGAGCTGGCAAGATTTCTATTAAGGTGACGTGAGTGCATCTAGGCATTGGCCTCTTAGTCGTTGCGTGTTCTCCAGGTGTAATGGCCCACTCTTGAAATGAATTGGGTTTTGGCGAACGTGGTTGACTTGCCCTCCATTGAACGGAATTAGCTTCTGGGGTGACGACATTAGCCCTCATTAAACGGCATTGTTGATTTCTCCCCGATTGAACGGAATTGCTGAATGGTACCAATATATTTGGCCTACACCATTATTTTATTCGTTGTTAACTTAGATCAAACCACAGAGTAGACAGTTATTCGATGGACAGAGGCAATGACGTCGTAGGTAACAATCATGTCTATGAGCATGTAATACGTTACAACATATATAATTTTTAAAAAGACCTTCGGAGGGCGTAAAGCCGTCGGTCCCGTGTCCATGTGATGTTGGGCACGTTAGAGATCCCCACCCTCCTTACAGAAAGGCAGGGGTTCGTCAAGATTTCCAGGATAGTGAGGTAAAACTGATCCTTGCGATAGGTGATTAGCCATAGTCGCGTAAATAGACCGAAGTTTAAAAAAAAAACAGTTTTGTTTAATTTGTCTTGATATCTAAATAAATCTACTTTTTCTGAAACACATATTACGCTTGAAGAGGCAAGTTTTTTCTTAAGATACTTTGAACTCCAGATTAGAAAACAATTTTTTACCATTACTGACAGCTGCTTTCCTATACTGTTGCATTTTACACACGATTTCTTTTGTTTCACAACACATACTTGATTAATGATAGTTGGCCATGATGATTGAAATGAACCATGTATTCCTTCTGAAGTGATTCATATACTTTAATCCATGTTTACAAATTGTTAGCTATTTATATACCTTATATGCTTATTTCTAAGAATTTGTTTTACTGTCACAATTTTTATTTGTAATTAGTACACAGTACCAATGGTACTGTAACTAGTAAATACTTCTATGTTATTTGAATTGTAAATTACTAAACTTCATGTACACTATTTATTAATTTTTTGTTTGTTCTTTAACGAACATCGGCCTATTTCCGCGACTATGGCCAAACACCGACACCAGGGAGCATTTTCACCTCACCATACTGGAAATTTTGCCGAACCTCTGCCTTTCTGTAAAGAGGGTAGGTATATTTAACGTGCCCAACATCGTGTCATTTTACTTATAAATCTCAGAAAAAGTCAAGTTTGCGCATGTCAGTAGGTAGATATAGCCGGTTCTGACGGCTTTACGCCCCCTCCGAAGGGCGGAACATGCAGACATTCAACATGCTCAAATACAATATCACAACCTCGGTTGATGTTAATTTTATATGCAGTATGTACTGAAAAAGTGAACGGGAAGCCCTGTGATCGAACCCAGTACCCTTCGGCTCAGAGGCACACGTTCTTACCTCTGGACCACCGAGGCCTTAATTTATTAATATAACTTGACATAATTACAAGTGTGAAACAAATCGACAAATTGTTTACAAAATTCTCGATTCTTTTTAGTGAATTTTCTTTAAAAAAATTCACTAATGAGGAGATCTCGACTTTTGTTTTGAAAAAAATTTCTTCAAATGAGCGCTAATTAGGCCCCCTAGAACACATATCCGGGGTCAGTTTCGATTTTTATATGTTATATATATATATATATATATATATATATATATATATATATATATATATATATATATATATATATATATATATATATATATATATATATATATATATATATATATGTATCTCACCGATAACTCAAAAAATAATGGGCCGATTTTGACAAAATTTGGTGAATACCTTCCTTTTATAAGTGGCTTGGATAAGTTTGTTAGCCAGGAAAATCGGCCGAGGTTTTCGCGGAAAATTTTGTGTTTTCTTTAGGAAAAAATTCATATCTCCGGAAATAACAAAGTAAGGGAACCAAATTTGGTTCATCGTTTTATATCGCTATAGGTAAATGACCTACCAAAATTTAGCGCTGTAGGTCAAAAAACAAAAAAAGTTATGGACATTTAAAGAAAAATAAATTGAGGTTTTCCTCAAAACGTCAAAGTGACAATTTAAAACGTCAAAGTTCGCAACATTTAAGCAAAGAACTTGAATCTAATACGGGCTATGGAAAGAAAATGTCTCAAGAAGAATGTTTTACAAACCCTGAAGTCTTAGTTTCAACCGTCATTGTCCTTCATTTTACTAAAATGTTTCCAGGTAATTAATTTCAAATACACCATTTCTCTGATGCTTGGCAGTAGTCTTAGCTATAGAGTTTATCGTAAAAAATCAATAAAGCTCAATATATCCGTTATTCTACAAGATATGAAAAAAAATGTATACATTAATTATAGGGTGTTTTGAGCTGCATCTTAAAAAATATTTCTACAATCACAGGCTGGCCCATAAGTCATTGGTGATACAAATATTATTATTTTTAGTCGAAAACGTCTTATGTTTTTGCATTTTCCATCGAAATATAATGCATGTATGTAAGTAAAGAAATTCTGGACGCAGCAAGTGCGTTATGGTAGCGAATTTTGATTAAATGCTTCATATTTTAAAAGCTCAATTTGCTATTAACCTATAAGGTTGACCAAGAAACGGATTTTTTCGGTTACGCTTTAAGTTTACCTTCGGAAATTTTTGTACGTTTTCAAACAATAAAGTTATTTTGATGAAACATGGCACATTGTTTTTACTATATAGGTTATACTGGTAATCAAATTTGATGCCTGCTTTCTGAAAAAAAAAACACACATATTTGCTATTAGAAACATTTTAATGAAAATTCACTACCATGACGCACTTGCTGCTTCCCGAACTTTTAATTAATTGCACCGTTTCGAATAACTGACTACTCTGGGATTATTGAGTGTAAATAAACTGGATATAGCCTCTTTGGAAAATAAACAAGTTCGTGGTACAGTTTAATTTGTTATCCCAATACGGTATACTTTTTCCGTTGCTTCTTCAGACGAATCCTTAAACGATTGCATTTGGTTTAAGTTTTGTTTGCCTCGTTTTGCTGGTTACGCCACTAAACCTTTTATGCTTTAATTTAAATTAAATGGACAAAAAGGCGAAGAAAGTGGATCAACTAGTAATATGTCAGAATCCCGAATGAGTATAATCCGTCTTTGATAGAACTAGGTCAGATTATCAAAATAAATTACCCACATAAAACTACTACAGAAATGACTAACCCATGATAATAATTTTATCTAGTGAAATAACGATCACCCATAAAATGTTTTACTATTTTATTACAATATCAATTCTTTATTATTAGACATGGCATTCATAGATCAATTAGAATCAATCAAATAACAACACTATACAATGTTCCTCTGATAAATCAATATATTTAAGAATGCACTTGTGCATTAATAAGTAATAAAGCTTGATATCTGCCGGTCTTCCAGTTAAAGAGTTAATTAAAATTAAATTAATTAAAACATTCTTTGTTGGGTACAAGAGTACAAGGATGCATCAAAAATATGCGATGTTTAAAATAATTAAACCATTTTCTTCTGTTATATTTTCTTTAATTTAATATCGTGTTGTCTGCGAGAATATATCCAGTCATCGACGTAACAACGCAGTTTCACCTCACCACCTGTAAATTATCCCGAATCCCATGTCTTTGAAAGTAGGTTTTAACGTGCCCAAATCGCATCGCACATAGAAACTGCGATAAGTACAATTTGGAGAACCCAATTCATCACAATACAGTTTTTAGACCCGACGATCGTTTCGCTCACAAAATTAGCGTCATCAAGGGGATGAATAAACTATAATAAATATAAATAAATTATTCATCCCCTTGATGACGCTAACTTTGTTAGCGATACGATCGTCCAGTCTAAAAACTAAATTGTGATGAATTGGGTTCTCAAAATTGTACTTATCAGTGCACATCACAGGTTCCAATCTTCACTCATAAAAACTGCGACTTTGAGCTCTCTCTGAAGGAAGACTTATTGTAGTATATATTGTACCTTGTTTCGTTAATGATTTCCGCGACTATGGGCAATAATTAACATCACGAAGTAGTTTCCCCCACCACTTTTAATTTAACGTGCTCAGCATAGCCAGTACACGGGACCGACGGCTTCACGTCCCCACGCCACCCCCCCCCCCCTCTCTAAGGAGCTTACATTCAACTTGCTCAGAGACAATGCCACAAGCTCAGTTAATGTTAATTTGTACAGCATATATTTTTCTTATCACTGATCCACTGAGGCTACTAAGCAATACGTGTATAGAGGGTTTTTCCCCTGCATATGCCACAATCTCAGTAGCTGTTATATTGCAATCCGTATAAGGCTATATGTATTCTCACCATAATTATAACCGCAAAGTGTGAGGACCAAATTGTGGGTGACAATACGTCTAAAGACCTTGACAACCTCTTGTAAGATTTTTGAGGCTGGCCAGCGTCGCCGAAGAGATGTGATTTTGAAGATCATGCACATCTAGAAAAGACATACTTCAAAGGTATTGAGAATTAAAGACTAAATGTCCCAGATAATTTTCATTATTACTTCCTTTTGTGGAATGGTCTTCGGAATAAAACTTGTTTAATGTAAAGTGTGACGACCAAATTGTGGATGACAATACGTGTAAAGACCTTGACAACCTCTTGTAAGATTTTTGACGTTGGCCAGGCTCGCCGAGGAGATGTGATTTCTAGAAGAGACATACTTCAAAGGTTTTGGGAATTAAAGAGTAAATGTCCCAGATAATGTTCATTATTACTTCCTTTTGTGGAATGATCTTCGGGATAAAACTTGTTTAATGTAAAGTGTGACGACCAAATTATGGGTGACAATACGTGTAAAGACCTTGACAACCTCTTGTAAGATTTTTGACGTTGGCCAGCCTCGCCGAAGAGATGTGATTTTGAATGTTAGCAGTTCTAGAAAAAACATACTTCCAAGGTTTTGGGAATTAAAGAGTAAATGTCTCAGATAATTTTCATTATTACTTCCTTTTGTGGAATGATCTTCGGAATAAAACTTGTTTAATGTAAAGTGTGACGATCAAACTGTGGATGACAATACGCCTAAAGACCTTGACAACCTCTTGTAAGTTTTTTGACGTTGGCCAGGCTCGCCGAAGAGATGTGATGTTGAAGATCAGCAGTTCTAGAAGAGACATACTTCAAAGGTTTTGGGAATTAAAGACTAAATGTCCCAGATAATTTTCATTATTACTTCCTTTTGTGGAATGATCTTCGGAATAAAACTTGTTTAATGTAAAATGTGACGACCAAACTATGGGTGACAATACGTCTAAAGACCTTGACAACCTCTTGTAAGATTTTTGACGTTGGCCAGGCTCGCCGAAGAGATGTGATTTTGAAGATCAGCAGTTCTAGAAGAGACATACTTCAAAGGTTTTGGGAATTAAAGACTAAATGTCCCAGATAATTTTCATTATTACTTCCTTTTGTGGAATGATCTTCGGAATAAAACTTGTTTAATGTAAAATGTGACAACCAAACTATGGGTGATAATACGTCTAAAGACCTTGACAACCTCTTGTAAGATTTTTGACGTTGGCCAGGCTCGCCGAAGGGATGTGATTTTGAAGATCAGCAGTTCTAGAAGAGACATACTTCAAAGGTTTTGGGAATTAAAGACTAAATGTCCCAGATAATTTTCATTATTATTTCCTTTTCTGGAATGATCTTCAGAATAAAACTGGTTTAATGTAAAGTATGACGACCAAACTGTGGGTGAAAATACATCTAAGGACCTTGACAACCTCTTGTAAGATTTTTGACGTTGGCCAGCCTTGCTGAAGAGATGTGATTTTGAAGATCAGCAGTTCTAGAAAAGACATGCTTCAAAGGTTTTGGGAATTAAAGACTAAATGTTCTAGATAATTTTCATTATTACTTCCTTTTGTGGAATGATCTTCGGAATAAAACTTATTTAATGTAAAGTGTGACGACCAAACTGTGGGTGACAATACACCTAAAGACCTTGGCAACCTCTTGGAAGACTTTAGACGTTGGCCAGCGTCGCCGAAGAGATGTGGTTTTGAAGATCATACACATCTAGAAAATACATACTTCAAAGGTATTGATAATTAAAGCCTAAATGTCCCATACAACTTTTATTATTAATTCCTTTTTCGGAATGAAATTCGACCATACATCTTTTATAGAAACTGTGAGGAACAAATTCTGAGTGACAATACGACTGAAGACCTTGGCAATATTTGTACCTTCTCAACGAAAATAACTGAAAATCAAAATTTCATCTTTCTAGATTTTTTTAGTACCAAAATTTCGTTATAAGTTATAAGTTTTGTCACTTCACTTAACAGCTGGTTGTTTGTTATTTGTCCGACGCTACTCATCTTATATTTCACATATATTGCAAATCTTCTCGGTGCATCAAAGGTACATCATATATTATTTGTGTGTTCGATAAATAATCTGCTGCCGTCATCTGGTGTTCACAATATTTTTGAGTAGTGTACAAATAAACAGTTTTACCAAGGTACCGCTTTATCAAAAGTCTACAAAATTGATAGCAATACTCTATCGATATACCCGAATATATTCTCAACTCCAACAAACTATTTCATCCGTTTTCTAGTGTTATTATTTTGAAAAAACTTAGAACAATTCCTCAAAATAATTTTATTCTTAATAAACATGTTTTATATGCGTTGCTCACATGCAGATAAAAAGTTAAGATTTAGATAATATTTCTTACACAATAGCTTAGGTGGTCCAGGGATAATAAAGCGTGCATCTGAACCGAAATGTACTGGGTGCGATTCCCAGAGTTCTCCTTACACTTTTTCAGTACATACTGTAAAATTAACATCAATCGAGGTTGTGACAATGTGTTTGAGCAAGTTGAATGTCTGCACGTTCTACCCTTCGGAGGGGCATAAAGCCGTCAGTCCCGTGTCCATGCGATGTTGGGCACGTTAAATATACCTACACTCCTTACAAAAAGGCAGGTTTCCGGCAAACTTTACAGGATAATGAGGTGAAACTGCTCCCTGGCGTCGGTGATTGGTCATAGTAGCACAAATAGACCAACGTTAAAGTACAACAAAAAAATTAGTTAATCAAACGTTAAAAAAGTTGTTTTAAAGAACACATTTGGTTACATAATCTTTTTGGCTGGCACACACGCATTTTTTACACTTATAAGCATTAGTATATATTTAGTAATGCATTCACACCCACATTACGATGTAATTAGCATACGTGACCGGCCACCAGCTTAAGATATCTTGTGATGACAGCAATACATCATTGGTATTATGTTCGTGGGTAGCATTGAATACGCTTCATTAAAATTCTACTTGTTAAAAAGGCAGCAGTTTTTAATGTTAGGTTAGCACTTCCTAATAGGGAAAGAGTTCATTACCCCAATAGTGAAATAAGTAATTAATTCTTGAAATGGGTAGATTTTAGACGAAGCTGCAGATTACCATGGCAGAATCGGCAAATTGCGTTAAACAAAGTTTTATTTGGATGAGCAGCGCTGAGAATCCGGGTCGTGGTGACAAAAACTTTGCCCATCAAATTTCGTCATCAAAATTGTCATTTTGATGATGACAGCTTCTTTGAAAGTCACTGATGGCAGCTTCAGCATTTATCAGTCAGCTATACGTAAAAATAGAAACAAGCTGGCCAGCGAAAGAATATATAATTTGCTCTACGTACATCATACCGAAAAAAAAATACAGAAATGGGCAGCAGGAGATTTTTTTTTGTTGATGAAAACACACAAAATAGCGAAGAAAATGAACATGGCATTGAGATGATTGACGAAGATGTAAAAAAAAATAACGGAGGTTGGGTGTACTGAAGAAACTTATCAAATATTTAAGAAACACTAACAGAATCACCACAAAAATAACAAAAACAATAACAGAGAGTTATACGCTAAGCACGTATTTCAACAACATTGTCGTCTTAATCAGCAGCTGTCGATTACTCGCCCAAGTGACAACTATTATTTATGGGGGTTATAAGGGAAAAATGTTTACTGAAAAACCTTACAACATACTGATGGATGAGAATGGAAATGTGAGTATAGACCTAAAAGACAAACTCAGAGCATGAAAGGAATATACTGAAAGACTATTTCAAGATTATGGAAACAGACCTCAGTTAGTGGAAAATGTAGAAACAGATAGCCCAGAGATAACAAATGAAGAAGTAACATACGCACCTAAAAACACAAACATTGGGAAAGCGCCTAGCGCAGACGAATTGCATGTGGAACTGCTCAAAGAAAATAAAATATCAATATTTACAGAACTCTTCAATACGATCTACAAAACCGGAGTTATACCCAGGGAATGGTTAATATCCACATTTGTTGCAATACCAAAGAAGAACAATGCAAAAATGGTAAAGATCACAGGACCATAACCTTAATGAGCCACACACTAAAAGTGTTCTTAAAAGTAATACATAACTGGATATCTAGAAAGCTAGAAGACGACATAAGCGACTCTCAGTTCGAGTTTCTTAACGAGCTGGGCACGAGAGAGGCATTGTTTGCTGTAAACGTACTAACCCACCGCTGTTTTGGCGTCAACAAGGATGTATACGCTTGCCTAGTGGACTACAAAAAGGCATTTACCAGAGTTCAACATGACCAACTCATAAAAATCCTAAGAGAAAAACAATTAGAGACTCAAGATATAACAATTATAGAAAATTTATACTACAACCAGACAGCAAACATTAGAATAGACAATGTACAGGCGGAAGATATATAGATCAGGCGCGGAGTACGACAGGGATGAGTTCTTTCTCCCTTATTATTTAATCTTTGTTCGGAAGCCATCATGAGAGAGGTGTTACAGGAGGAAAGAGCTGGAGTGCTGGTTAACGGTGTAAACATATAAAAATTGAAACTGACCCTGAGTTCTAGGGGGCCTAGTTCTCGCTCATTTGAAGAGATTTTTTCAAAATTCAAAAGTCGGCATCTCCTCTTAAGTGCATTGTTTAAAGAAAATTCACTAATAAATAAGATAAGAATTATTGCGTTTTCTATTCTAGACTAAGTACTTTTCAATACCTCCTCGTAAAGATAAACATAATGTCTCGCATTTAAGAAATTATATGCATATTGTTGCAATGCGTCTAATTTAAATTATCAAGAATTTCTCCACAGCTGCGAAACATAAACTGCAAAATAAGCTTCCACACTTGATCTCTTGTTATCGTCATCTCTGCTGTGTATACTAGAACTGCCTTTTCTCATTTCTTAATGTTAAGTTGAAAATAATATTAAATACTCCTTCATTGCAGTCCAATGTTCGGGTATTTTCACAATCTAATTTATTTGGGTTTAGGTGGTAATTTGCCGCTCAGTGATTTTATAATTACAGTTTTGGTGATATACTTTCTTTGCGTTTCGCTAAACTCCTTGAAATTTTGAAATGATGTCACAGTTTGAGGTTTTTTTGTGCGAAAGAGACTTACGGCACTACTGACCTACTTGAGATTATCTTTTAAACGAATTGTGACAGAGTGTTGCAAGAATTCATTCCGTTTATTGAAAATTAAACAATGGTTATTTTATGCTGTACGAATACAGTGTTAAAAAACTCTGGACGCAGCAAGTGCGTTATGGTAGTGAATTTTTATTAAATGCTTCAAATTTGTGTTTAACATAGTGAGGCAAATACCATTGATTTTAACACTGCAGTGAGCTATAAAATGTTTATTAACTCAGTTTTCTATAAACTTAAAAAGTTTAATTTTGATTTGTAGTAAGGTCTTTCCTAGGGCAATATATCCACCAAATTTCATTAAAATAGCTTTGTAACTTTTGGAGAAAAAAAATTTTTCGAAAGAAAATTTAAAATTTGAATAACTCAATTTTCTATAAACTTAGAAAGTTGAATTTTGGTACTTAATAACTTATCTCCCAAGGCAACATATATAGTAAATTACATTAAAACAACTTTGTTATTTTCGGAGAAAAAAATTTTTTTTGAAAGAAAACTCACAATTTTCCCGGAAAACCCCGTCCGATTTTCCTGGCTAACGAACTTGTCCAAGCCATTAATAAAAGAAAGGCACTTGCCCAGTTTTACTTAAATCGGTAAATTATTTTTTGAGTTATCAGACGGGTACATACATACATACATATATATATATATATATATATATATATATATATATATATATATATATATATATATATATATATATATATATATATATATATATATATTTTTTTAAATAAAAATTCACTCTAAGTGACACAACCAAATCAATAGAGAATACAAATTGAGTTAATCGATCACCATCTTATGATAATGCTTCGGTCCTAAAATTCCCTAATGATGCAACCTACTGACCTCTGACCCTTAATTTTCTTAATTTTTAATGGACATATTACCATGTAGTTTTTAAAACTTAGCTTTCTTCGTGATTCTTACCTAAAGCCCTTTTAAAACTGCCCAGTAATTTGTAATTTTCGAAAACATTCCTTGTGGATTTCTTACGTATGTTTTGTATCGTCAAACACATACTGATTTATTTTTTTAACCAAACCTGCAAATAACTTTTTGAGTAGCTAACAGTAAAAAAAGGCTTTAAAATTTGAAACGTTTAAAAAGTCGTGCCGACATGTCAAAATTATACTTGCAAGAATTTTAACATTTAAAGTTTTTTTTTGAAGTAAATATGGATTGACTGCAGTTTGAAGCTAAGTTTAGGATGAAGAAAGGTTGTAGACATGTTAGTGGTGGAAAAAAATATAATTAGAGCAAGATTTGAGCAAAATTTGTAAAGTGACAATTAACGTTAATGATTTTTGACAGTTTTATTTAGAATGCATCCTTTATAGATATTGTGTCTTCTACAAAAACAAGCCAAGCTTATTTGTATGGCGCATTGTATAATTGTGATAAATATTATATTATTATTATTATTATTATTATTATTATTATTATTATTATTATTATTATTATTATTATTATTATTATTATTATTATTATTATTATTATTATAATAATAATAATAATTATTATTATTATTATTATTATTGTATCTCCGGTAATAATAAAGCTATTTTCATATAACTTGATACATAGGTTTCAACTATGGTATGGTTGTGGTATGGGATGATATGTGGCAGATTTAACGGTTACAAAGTAAAGAAAAATTATGTTATTAGTAACTGAAAATTGTTTTATAAAAATTTGATATTGTATAACGCACTTGCTCCGCCGGGACTTTTAAGGGTTATAAAATACATAGCAATAAATCCCTGTCAATAATTTTTGCAGTTAATTTTGTTCTAAAAGAGGCCTTAAGTAACTCGTTAGTCACGTTGTTCTCAAATTATTTAACGATGAAAATGTGGAGATTTCCAATTGAGAGTTATAGATGGAAGTAATAAATAATTTAAAATCAGTATATAACCAACTGCGTATTACCACCGAAATGCGTTTCAAAGCAATTACAATTTTTTCCGGTGTGTAATAAACTCCGGAAAAGTCAGAATATAAAACGGACGATTGGCTTTCTGATTAACTCGAACCCTTTTGTATATCAATCAATATTGGAAACTTCATTTAACTTAATGCACTTGTTTAAAGGTGATGTACAGAGTGTCCGGAAATGATGAGCAAAAAATTCAGGGGGTTATTCTACTCAAAAAATTATTGCCACTAGTGCCCATAATAGTTTTTCGCAAACTCGAAAATAACGGAGTAATAGGGCGTCAAACAAATTTTTTTGTCAAATTTTTGTCGATACCTTTTTTGTCGTGGATCGATTCTTTTCAAATTTAGTGCACACGTATATAATACACGACTGTATTTTTGTTGCAAATTTGACATGGATCTATCGAAATTTAAACGCAGAAACTGCCATTGACCAACAGATAAGGTCTCGTAACTTTTTTGCTTGAATCTTTACCTCAAATCTAACAATACACCTTTGAACGGAATTATAAAATCTTCAAAAAAAGTCCTCTTGTTGCATCACGATAAAACTAACCGTTTTCGAGAAAAATGTTCCTAAAAATTTACTGGTATGATTGGATACGAAATCACCTAATCTCATTTTCAATATTAACGGAGGGTGCTTTGGAAACATTCTCAGTCAACAAGATGATGTGGCGTTAGTTTTGACAGATACTAGTTTGTTGTGATTTTATTTGCGGAATAGTTGAGGTTAATTATAAAATACTATAAATAATAAAAATTATTCTTACGTTGAACTACGTGACATGCATTATTATTATGGTATAGCTGGCGGCAATGCCCTTGCTGCAAGACGTTTGTATGCTGAAGCATATCCAAATAGAAGGGTACCACAATCCCGAATGTTCAGTAATATCCATCGAAGACTGGGGGAATTCGGATCATTTAGAAGTACATTTGAAGATGTTGGCCGTCAGCGAAGTACTCAAACTCCTGGAGCTGAAGTCCGTGTATTAAATGCAATAGAAAATAATCCCAACTTTAGTGTACGGTTAGTTTCTACTCAGGAGAGTATCCCGAAAAGTCCTGTGCATGAAAATTTTAAGGAGCAGCTTCTTCATCCTTACCATTACCAGAAAGTTCAAGCTTTATCTTCTGAAGATCCGGAATCTCGCGTGAATTTGTGCAATATAATTCGAAATATACATAACAACGATCACAATTTTATATCATCGGTTCTCTTCACATATGAAGCTGGATTTGGACATGACGGTTTGATCAACCTTCATAATGAGCATTATTGGTCTGATGAGGGGCCTCACTTGGCGATAGAACGCGGTTTCCAGAATAAGTTTTCTGGTAATGTGTTGGCGGGAATTCAAGTAGACCGCTTAATTGGGCCACATTTCTTCCCTCAAAGACTCAACGGTGAGATTTCTAAGAAACCATTTATCCACTGTATTGGATGATGTACCCCTCCAATCAAATAATACAATGTGGCTGCTGCAGGACGGCGCGCCGCCACATTTTAGTACAGCGGTAAGGGAATTTGTTAATGAAACATTTCCTGAGAGGTGGATAGGACGCGGTGGGTTCGTGCAGTGGGCTCCAAGATCGGCTGATTTGAACCCAATGGATTTTTTCTTTTGGGGTTACCTACAATCTCTTGTATACAGGAGTCCAGTTCAAAACGTTGAAGATCTCAGACAAAGAATTATGGATAACTGTGAGCTAATCAGGCAAAAATACGGAATATTCGCTAGAGTTCGTCAGAATTTCTTGAGATCCTGTGTTGAGATGGAAAGACATCTCTTTGAAACCTTGTTATAATATTTAATTGTTATGATTTCTAATGAATTAGTGTTATAATGTTTAAATGTTGCAAGTTCTAGTAAGTTATAAAAAAATGAGGCCCTGTAAAACCGTTATTGCTGATAATTTGTAGTAGTAATAATAATAAAAATATAACACCATTTGACAAAACATGTGACATAATTTTGTTTCCGAGGCAATTACCGCGACTGTCAAAGCACATGCTATTAATATTGACAATTTGATGAAGTGATTTCGTATTCAATCAATACCAACAATTTTTTTTAAGAACGTTTTTCTCGAAAACGGTTAGTTTTATCGTGATGCAACAGGACGACCTTTTTTGAAGATTTTATAATTTATTTAATCGTGTATTGTTAGATTTGAGATAAAGATTCAAGCAAAAAAAATATGAGTCCTTATCTGTTGGTCAAGCGCAGTTTCGACGTTTAAATTTCGATAGATCCATGTCGAATTTGCATCATAAATACAGAGTGGTATTATATACGTGTGCACCCAATTTGAAAAGAATCGCGTCACGACAAAAAAAGTTATCGGCAAAAATTTGAAAAAAAATATTTTAACACCCTATAAGTCCGTTATTTTCGTGTTTTCGAAAAACTATTATAGGAACTAGTGGCATTAATTTTTGAGTACAAAGCCCCTTGAATTTTTTGCTCATCATTTCCGGACACCCTATATATATATATATATATATATATATATATATATATATATATATATATATATATATATATATATATATATATATATATATATATATATATATATATATATATATATATATATATATATATATATATATATATATATATATATATATATATCTCGTTGAGAATGTTACCTTTTTAGCAAATTTACGCAGAATTTTTTATGAAAATTTGCTACCACAACGTACTGCAGCGTCTAATCTTTTTTACAAGCCCATAAGAAGAAGTCTAATAGAGTAAGATCGGGTGATCGTGCTGGCCATTCTAACGAAGCTCACCTCGGTATCCACCGATTTGAAAATATTGAGTCGAGGTACTGCCGGACATTGATATGGTAATGTGCAGGTGTTCCATCCCGCCAAAAACCGTATCACATTCGCTGGAACTTGTGGGTTTGTGCCATCAGGATATAAATTTGCCAAAGTTGTCACGACATTACTTTAGAGTAGTGCCAAAGCATTATCCCCATTCAAACTGCCATCAATGAAAAAGGAACCAATGACATGGTTTCCCACTATTCCTGCGCAAACATTAACCTTGTCACGGTTTTGCGTATGTCCTTCTCTCATCCAGTAGCGACAATTTTGACGCATGGTAGTGAAGTGTAAAGTTGCACTCATTAGAAAACAAAACGTGTTCTAGTTGGATACCATTGTTACCGATATTTCCATCATTTGTTCACAAAAAGACGTTCTTCTATCAGTCGTGTTTCATGAGCTTCTGAGTTTGTATCAGTTTATGGGGATGCAGTTTTTTTTAATATTCGAATAATCGATGAATGGCTAGCATCCAGTGTTGTGGCTGCTTGTCAACTGGAAGTATGTGGGTTTTCCTTCAACTCTAGCATTACATCCAATTTGGTATCATTACTCAGTGCATTAGAAGGTTATTTTAGTATTTGTTTCACATGTCCAAGCTCCCTAAATTGCTTTTTAATTTTAATAACTGTCCCTTGGGATATAGGCGAAAAATCACGAAATGTTTCAAAAGTACATATCAAACGGAGAATCTCTTCGTTTTCTAAACAAGTTAAAAGCTGTGATCCACACTCTATTGATAGAAGCTAGATAAATTATTCGGCGCTTCAAAGCCACAGATTGCAGGTTGCAATCTCATCAAAACCCTGCAAACACAGTAACCCAACCCACAGTGTCTGAATATCGTTCATTCATAACCAAATTAATCAACTAACCTCATTATCCTTTTAAGCAAAGCCCGTTCAGCTTATCCATACGCACAGACCACGCCGCATCGTGTACCAATGAGCGCCGTTGCCATGTCAACCCCCCAGTGTTGCAACCATAAACACACGTGCCCCTAGGGAGTCCGCCAGCACTGCAGCCCTCAATGCAGCAACACAGCACCGGCTTTTATCTGATCACCTCTAATTACTGAGCTTTAAGGAGACTACGCATAAGGTCGTGGCAAGTGGTTTCCCTAGTTCCCTCTTCTAGATGTGAATAGAATAGGTACAAGATGTCTGTCAGTTTCGCATTCGTTCGGAAAAGTCGTCTGGGTTTTCAAGTGGGAAATGCGGTATTAGCACCGACAAGGGTAGTTTATCACGGTATTTTATGATTTTATTTCCATGTCGACACGTGCCCCCATTGCGATATTTGTTAAATCTAGCTGGCCCTTTAGATGTGTTTCGTGTGGGGTGATTCTAAAGTGCTCAGGAATTTATGGTGCGTAATATAATAGAAGCAATAAATTGTAATAAAACTGCTGTTTCTTAAATCGAAATTATATTACCGAATTGGATTGTTTCCGGATTTTACGACTGTTATAAATTAAGCTTCTCCAGGCTCAAAACAAGATGGAAAATAATGACTGTTTTAGGTGGGATATTTTTATGTAATTTTAAAACTAATATTAATATAGATTTTCTTCGTTATTGTAAACAACTTTTTCTGCCCGGCGTATATGTATTGATAGCATCCACCTAAGATTGTTTCAAACTGTCCAGATTTTGCCATTCGACAGTTTTAAAAGAAAGCAGAATCAGACCTTCGCGAAGAAGCTAACCACCGGCATGCAATCTTATTGTCTGGAGAATTTCAGTGTAAAGAATAAATAATTACCTATGTGTCAGTATACGAGTTGATATCCTATTGAAGCTTCACTGCCCCAAGTACAGTACCGTTAACGTTATAAATCTATCGATGTAGAAAAGTTGTGGCAAACGTGTCCTTCTGGGCGTCTTTGCTCTGGTGCAGGTGGCATTTACGTTTGAAGTTCACCTAAGTGGATGAAACACGTCGCTCAGAATCGGGTAACCCAATTGTGTGTTGTGTTGGAGACGATTTTCATACAACTTGGATTTTAGATGGCCCCATAAGAAAAATCGCAAGGTGTTAGGTCAGAGGACCTAGGTGGCTATTCTATGATCCCTCTTCTGTCACTCAAATGTTGTGGAATAACTTCATTTAAATAACGGCGCACATCACGGTAGTAATGAGAGGGCGCTACATCTTGCTGAAACCAGACTTCTTGAATACTCGCTTCTAGGACAAAAATCACTTTATTTTGTAGCAGTTCCAAATATCTGTCGCCAGTCAAGTTACCGTTAATAAAAAAATATCCGATAATGCGAGGATCAATGATACCCGCCCACACATTTAATTTTTGTGGATATTGTGTGTGGTTCTCTATCATCGAATGAGGATATCGGTAGACCAATATCTACAGTTGTGTTTGTTTACTTTAGCATTTAAACAAAATGTGGTCTCATCAGAAAATAAAAGCTTGTAAATGAAGTTCCCATTATATTTGTGAATTTTTATTTAAAAAAATTCACTAATAGAGAGGTATCGATGGTGAGACTTTGCAAAAATTCTTTCAAATGAGTGCGAACTAGGACCCCTAGAACCCATATCCGGGGTCAGTTTCAATTTTTATATGTTTATATATATATATATATATATATATATATATATATATATATATATATATATATATATATATATATATATATATATATATATATATATCCAACCGCTAACTCAAAAAATAATTAACCGATTTCGATGAAACTTGGCAAGTGCCTTTCTTTTATTAATGGCTTGGATGAGTTCGTTAGTCAGAAAAATCTGACGGGGTTTTCCGGGAAAATTTTAAGTTTTTTTTCGAAAAAATTTTTTTCTCCGAAATTAACAAAGCTGTTTTAATGAAATTTAGTATATATGTTGCCTCACGAGAAATTGTACTGCGTACCAAAATTCAACTGTCTAAGTTTAGAGAAAATTGAGTTATTCAAATTTTAAATTTTCTTTTGAAACAATTTTTTTTTCTCCAAAAATTACAATGTTATTTTAATGAAATTTGGTGGATATCTTGTCCTAGGAAATACCTTACTACATACCAAAATTAAACTTTCTAAGATTATAGAAAACTGAGTTAATAAAAATTTTATAGCTCACTGCAGTGTTAAAATCAATGGTATTTGCCTCACTATGTTAAACACGTGCGTGGGGGACTGACCGAATTCATTCTCAATTGCTTTGATCTACTCATATTCTCTGAACATGTTAAAAGACGTGGTATCTACTTCATTCCAAGTCACTATTAACCGACTATTTATGAAATCAAATAAGTAAATTAAATCGATTGTCATAAAATATGTAGTGTAGTAGACTAAGGAAAAAAGAAATAAAACATATATAACTGTGCACATTTTGATTATATTTTAGGGTGTGCGGCGCACACCTAGCTCACTAGGAGAAATCGCCACTGCTTGAGAGAGGTATTGTCACAGCATAACATCTTATTAAAGTTCATTTGTAAATAGGTTTAATTTTTATATGTTTATATACATATATACATATATATATATATATATATATATATATATATATATATATATATATATATATATATATATATATATATATATATATATCTGTGTGTATCCGTCTGATAACTCAAAAATAATTAACCGATTTCGATGAAACTTGGCGAGTGCCTTTATCTTATTAATGGCTTGGATGAGTTCATTATCCAGAAAAATCGGACGGAGTTTGCCAAAAAAAAATTTGAGTTTTCTTTCAAACAAAATTTTTTTCTCCAAAAGTAACAAAGCTTTTTAATGAAATTTACTATATATGTTACCTCAGGAGAGATCTTACTACGTACCAAAATTCAACTTTCTAAGTTTAGAGAAAATTGAGTTATTCAAATTTCAAATTTTCTTTCGAAAAAATTTTTTTTCTCCGAAAATTACAAAGTTATTTTAATGAAACTTTGTGGATATCTTGCCTTAGGAAATACCTTACTACGTATTAAAATTAAACTCTCTAAGTTTATAGAAAATTGAGTTATTTAAATTTGAAGCATTTAATAAAAATTCACTACCATAACGCACTTGCTGCGTCCCGAGTTTTTATAAATACGGTCCATCATAACTTCGCAAAATTTACAACGCCTATCATAATCATCGTCGTTGAGTTCTTGCAACAAGCTTTGTATTTAGTATATTTATTAGTACATAATTTTACAATGTGTTTCACAAATAATCTTAACGCTTTTGCTTGCAATAAAAACAATTTTGATTTCCGACTTGCCTAAAGGGAACTGCCAAATCTTGCTACTGTCACATTTTAAATTTTGTTAAATATTCAATAACTTTGAACTTCCTTTCTGCCACTAACAGTTGCACTACCACTCTAAATGTTCGGCTCTCATGTTGCAATAATTAACTGATTTTGATCAAACTTAGCACTTGTCTTCCCTTTGTAAATCCCTTGGGTGAGTTCATTAACCAGCCCAATAGGACCAGTTTTTTTGCAACAAAAATATAGTTTTTTTTAATAAAAAGCAAAATATATTTTCGATAATAAATACAACTATCAGACTATTGTTTGTAAGAAATATTGCATTGTGTTTTTTCTTAAATATGAATCTCTTAAAAAACTATTACGCCTTTCAGTTTATATGATTTTACTTCCACATCGTCACGTGTAGAAGTATGGCATCGTCGACAAAAATGACAATTTTTTTTTCGCTTATACGTCGTAAAAAGTATCAAAACATATAGAAAACGTGATTGGAACGAATTCTTTTGTCGTATGTCTGTTTGTAGCGACGATAACTTTAAAACGAATTGAGATATCGTCTGCAAATTTGGTATACAGTTAGCACTCGACAAACGAACGGTTCGGATTGCTTTTGGATAAAATCGCTTCGAGGGTAGGGGATGACTAGGGGGTGATTTGGTGATTTTTTCGTTTAAAACACGAGTAATATGACGTTTTAGGGTTTATTTATTAGCAAACTTTTCATTTCATCAAACATATGGTATTCTGTGCTGAAATTAAATTTGGGGTTAAATGTGTGGGGGCGGAATATTGTTGACAAAAATTTCGAAATTTGTTTTTGCTAAAACGGCGTAAACAGTCTAAAACATATAGAAAACTTGATTCTGGAACAAAAATTATTTTGTCTGTCGGCATGTACGTCTGTCTGTTAATAGGCGTAATAACTTTCGAACGAATTGAGATATCATCGTCAAATTTGATATCCAGTTAGCACCCGACAAAGGAACGCTTCGAATTGTTTTTGGGTAAGATCGCATCAGGGGGTGTAGGATAAATAAGGGGTGATTTGGTGAAAATTGAAAATTCTTCAATAAAACTCGAGTAACATAACGTTCATTGATTGTTGTTTCCCTTACTTGGTGAGACTGGTCCATACTACATACAGACTTGGAGACTACTTCTCTGGCTTCACTGTTGGCTTTCGTTTCTATAGGTGAAGGGCGTATCCAGCGCGTAAGCTAAGTGGAGCAAGAGGCCCTTATGAATTATAGATGCTTGACAGCATTATCAGACAGATAAAAAGTACGAAATCATGGCCACTACAAATAAAGATCTGTTGCTATGTCATGATGTTTTGATCAAAAAATTCATCAAATTGAAAATAAAATGAAACACAGTTGACGGATCAGGCTTTCAAAATATCTACGTGATGTATGTCAATATTTAACATAAAAATAGAACTAGCCTATAATAACTACAATAACAGTTACAAGAATAAAATAACTAAATAATAACAGTAATAAAGCAGACTCTATACAACGAAAGTATCGACATACATCAACTCATTATCTTATTACAACTTTTTTGAAAGAATAGTTAAACTTATTTGCTTTGACTTATTTAATTAGGAAGAAGAATATCCAAGAAGGGGGAATTCACTAAATTAGTTTGCTCATCTAAAACAAGGCAGCTATTGTCGTGTGTGTGTGCTTTTTGACTTCTAAAGCCTCAAAAAAGTCTAGTTTACGTTTGTCATTACAAAAATGTTGTGGTTGTATACCGGTATTTACTGTAGGTCTATGTTCGGTATCAATAATATGTTTTGTAAATGTAGATTTGTCAGCGTGGTTATTTTTAAATGCAGAAATATGTTCTTTGTATCGGGTGTTAAAATTTCTAGAAGTTTGACCTATGTAGATTGCGTTACAATGTGTACAAACTAATTTATAACATAACGTTTCAAAAGTTTATGGGTACAAGACTACAAATATTTTATTTGTGGTCAAGTTATGGGGGCCTAAATTCGTTCAATGAGAATGTCGTTCTGAAGAGAATAAATTATCACAGCTATGTGGAAGTTATAATTAAATTTGCAGCACTATTTTTACTTTTACATCTAGACAGAGCTTTTGAAGTACCAAAAATCAAGTAATTCTGTTGAATAGAACTCTATTTATTAACAACAAAATTTAAACTATTAAGGGTATACATTTTATTTGCTTTAATGCATTGTCTAAAAGGTCATACAAAGGCAAAAATATAGAAATGGTACATCATTAACCTCTAGAAATGAAAATCTTGTTATATCACCGCTAAGCTTGAACGTAGACCACGAAATATATCATTGGTAGAATTTTCACAGCGTGCAATTAGGATAATGTCCAGAGAGGTTTACATAGTTGCCGAAATTACTACACTTGTATTAGATTACAAGTTCGTTACCCAGCTTAATTGGACCAGTTCGAAAAAAACAAGTTTTTCAAACAAGTATCTCCAATAAATTTAAGTTATTTCAATGAAGTTTGGTACACATTTTGTTTTCATGGAGACTATTATGTACAGGGTTAAATTTTTAAGCTCATCGAAAATTTAGTTATTAGAATTTAAAGGATTTTTTGAAAATTCACTACTATAATGCGCTTACCGCGCCCGGAATTTTCAATTCTCTTCCAAGCCTGTGTTGTGCCTGAATCAAACGCTGTCTAATAAATTAATTCACCCCCAAGCGATGGTTCCATTATCAACAGCGGATCCACTTGACAGCAATAAATTTATTTAAACCGTCTAATAATCAATCAGACACCTACGGAAGAGGGGAAGATAACATCTCAATATTGCGTCATGTGTAACGCAGAAGGAAAATTGTTCCAAGATACATTAAATCTAGTTCAACCAGTTATGGTGGTCACACATCAAGAAAGCCATGTAATAAACAAACGATTAATCTTGTGTAATCTAAAATAGGCATTAAACAAAGCATAAAAATAAATCACACCAGTAATCTTCTTTTCTTTATTTTTTGTAGATACTTTTATTTTACGAAAAAAGCCAGCATATACTTGAAAGCTTTAAAGCTGCATTAAGGACAATTTCCAATAACATAATTTTAAACTTGAGGAATTAAAAAAAAAATCAAATATTAAACCTCTGATGAAGCAAATCTTGTTGAAAAAACAATCAGCAGGTTTAAGGTTATGTCGTGATAAATCTGGTTGCTTCAAAGAGTATTTATGAGCAAAGATTTGTTAATTTAAGTTAGGTACCAAATATAGATAAGAAGCTCAACTGGGACAGACAGTTAGAAAATGTTATCCGCAGGGCTAAGATGTCCCTGTGGACCTGCCGGAGAATCTGTGGGAACAACTGGGGAACAAACCCCCAACAGATGTACTGGCTCTATGTAGTGGTTATCAGACCTATGATAACATATGGAGCCATAGTTTGGTGGCCTAAGGTACTTCGTGGTACCGCGAGGGCCAAACTGGCTCATCTACAGAGACAAGCTTGTCTGATGATAACGGGAGCGATAAGCACCGCACCATCAGACGCTCTGGAGGTCCTCCTTAATATTCCCCCACTTCACATATGGTTGGAGAGGGTGGCGAGGTGGACAACGTACAGACTAATACAAACGGCAGATAACATGCCGAGGGAAGTCAGTCTGAGGGGGTCCGGACTCCTTGATGACAGTAATTGTCACAGGATTCTGGGAATGGTCTGGGACTTGATGCCTACAAAAATCAGCAGAGATCTGTCTTTCAAGACCGTCCTCCCGGAAAGGGAGGACTGAGACCGGAACCAATCGACCCTGTTGAGAGCGGACCTCTGCTGGTACTCTGACGGCTCCAAAAAAAACCAATATGGGAGTAGGAGCCGGCGCATATGGGGGCAGCACCGATGCTAGACTATCAGCTAGCCTCGGCAAGTACGCAACCATACACCAGGCAGAAGTTTATGCCATCGAGATGTGTGCAAGGGAAAGCTTAAAAGACCTATGCACAAACAAATCGATAAAGATATATGCAGATAGCCAAGCTTCAATAAAGGCTCTTGGTTCCTACCGGTCCAATTCAAAGACGGTATGGAGTTGTAAATCTGCCCTTAACGAATTGGGCAGCTGTAATGAGGTGTCGCTGGTCTGGATACCGGGCCACTCGGACCATGATGGCAACGTTGCGGCAGACGCGCTTGCCAGGTGTGGTGCCCAGTGTGACTTTGTCGGACCAGAACCGGTGCTGGGAATAACATCTTGCACAGCAAAACGCACCTTAAAGACCTGGACAGATAGAAGGACAATTCAATATTGGCAAAATCTTCCAGGATTAGCTCACTCTAAGGCCTTCATAAACGGCCTGTCTGAGTCAAGGGCTAAGAAACTTCTAGAGTTGAACAGACAACAACTGAGTACTCTAGTCGGCCTGTATACAGGACACTGTCGCTTGCTGCATCACATGCACCGTATTGGGATCGGTCAGGAGACCGAGTGCCGGCTGTGTATGGAGAATGACGAAACAGCAGAGCACGTGCTGTGTTCCTGTCCGGCAGCGGATAGGACTAGACACCTGCTCTTTGGCAAGGTAAAGCTTGCTCCAGAGGATCTGGATCAACTTTCGCCCGCAAAGGTTATCGACCTCTGTAGGAGGCTGGATTTGTTGGGCGAAATATAGACATTAGGCGTGAGCCACAATAGACCTTATGGTCGCGGTGGAGGGACCGATATGGACCACTCACAAACTAACCTAACCTAGGTACCAAAAAAGATTAGACCCAGCAAGTGCGTTATGGTAGCGCATTTTAATAGATTTGCTTCTAATTTGAGTAACTTAATTTTTTGTCAACAAAGAAAATTCAATTTTGGTATATAACAAGACTTTACAAAATATGTAGTGACAGTTCGAGCAGACTTTGGTAACGAATTAAAATAATTTATTTAGATTTAGGGTAGGCAAAGCAACTGTGTAATACGTGGGCTCTTATGGGAGCTTATTGGGTTAGGTATAATAATTTTAGGAAAAAAACTGGTCCCATTTAATGAAAGTTAAGGTTTTTAGAGTTGCAAAAAGTGATACAACGCCACACTCGCGCTTTATTTCAAAATACAAAATCGTGATTTCCTCTATAGCGAATTTTTTCTAAGAAAAACTGCTACAAATTATTTGCAGGACTGTCTTTTTGCAAAAGTAGTCAACAGGTAGAATTTTTTTAGAAAGACAAATCGATGTCAAACTGATTTTAAAAACCACCAGATTTAGACCGTAAGTGTGTCTTGAAGAGATTTGTTTTTGAATATTTAAGTGCCGTGGTCGTTCGTTCGATGTTTACGCTTCTTTACGGTCTAATAAATTATACAGTGTGATATTATCATACCATCACGACGCCATGTTTATACACAATAACTACACATGAGGCTTAGATGGTGGTAGAGATCACGCTGGGGTGTTGCTTACTCCAGCATATAATCATTTATCGCACCTAATGTTGATTTATTCCCCTCTTCTTTACGATCTATGGCCCAGAGGCTTGCATTAAGTTACATAATTAAAGGTATTTTGGTGCCTAAGAAAATATTAACATGCTAAAGGTGAATTAGTTAATCTACAATGCCAAGATAATATGGAAACGTATCATCTAACACTATTTATTAATTTTAGATTCTCCGTATCGACGTCGTAATTATTATCCCAAATATGTCTGGCAACGGAAGCTCTATCTATAGTACCGTATGTTAGTTGTGCTAAATGTTCTTTAAATCTAATTTCAATAGATCTTGAGCTACACCCTGAAACACGCTTATATGCACAATTTGATAAAAATCGTACGTATGTGCGGAAAGTAAAAAATCTCGGGACGCAGCAAGTGGGTTATGGTAGTGAATTTTTATTAAATGCTTCAAATTTGAATAACTCAATTTTCTATAAACTTAGAACGTTTAACTTTGGTATGTAGTAAGGTTTTTCTTAGGGCAAAATATCCACCAAATTTCATTAAAATAACTATGTAATTTTCGGAGAAAACAAATTTTTTCGAAAGAAAATTTAAAATTTGAATAACTCAATTTTCTATAAACTTAGAAAGTTGAATTTTGGGGCGTAGTAAGGTCTCTTCCAAGGCAACATTTATAGTAAATTTCATTAAAGCAGCGTTGTTATGTTCGGAGAAAAAAATTTTTTTTTTAAAGAAAACTAAAAATTTTCCCGGTAAACTTCGTCTGATTTTCCTGGATACCGAACTCATCCAAGCCATTATAACATATAACAATTCAAACTGACCCCGGTCATAGTTCGCGCTCATTTGACAAAATTTTTTGCAAAGTCTCACCATCGATATCTCTCTATTAGTGAATTTTTTAAATAAAAATTCACTAAAAATTACCCAAAAGCTAGTATACTTACCTTTTTTTCCAATTTTATTAGCTGTTTAATTATTTAATAAAAATTTGCTACTGAAATCAATTTCCCTTTTATTGAAACTTGCTTAAAAAAAGCGGTATAAGGTGATGTATTCTAAAAACTAAATTTAAAAACAAAATACCTCTTACCAACGAAAAAACAATTTAACGCTACATTTCAAAGGTTTAATTACTGCGAATTTGTAGGATTATCGCGGTGAAAGAGGCACAAAAACACAAGCTCAAAATATGCGGTTCTTCATGAATAACGACCGCACCGAGAAAGGGTTCGTTATCTATGAAATTAACAAGTTTTCAGCTCGTACGGTTTACATCTGGGTAACGTTACAGGTACAGAGAATTTACAGCCAATCATGACGTGAGAGTGGATTTATGTGAAAACAATTGATTGGCCATTAGAAAATAGGATAAACCAAATAGGATAAGTTAAAGGAGCTATAAATTTCAGCAATGTAGGAGATATATAAGCTTTCATGTTGGCAGCACGTAAGATAGACGCCGGATAATATATATTTATGTTTATAACAAAACGTCAATAAAACCTATCTTAATCACTTAATGCCCTTCAATTCTACCAAAACGCCGGGCTTTGCAGTATTATTTATGAGCTTATAACTTTAGAAAACTACACTAAAGCCGGATATCGATTCCGTATAGTTTCCGATGACCTTAACTGATCAAACATATACTACTCAGCGAGTGGTGGACGTGCCGCCACCTAGTTGCGGAACCAAGTAGTATGCTGTCACGCCAACTCCACTTTTGGTGCATTTTTGCTGCAATTAGTATGCCGTACTGAAGAGCTCTAATGAGAGCGAAACCGGTCTACGGTTCTAATTGTTGCGAAAATGCATCTAGTCTTACATACTTTGTCCCTATATTGGGGTAGAAATGGGGCAGGGCTGACAATTTTCTTAATTGTTAGTTAGCTGTATCCAGTCTCTATTTTTTTTAACACTTTGTGTTATTTGGAGCTGGCGTGACAGCATACTACTTGGTTCCGCAACTAGATGGCGGCACGTCCACCACTCACTGAGCATTTTAAGACTGGCTATACTATAGCCGTTTTACTTTTGGTGCATTTTTGCTGCAATTAGTATGCCGTACTGAAGAGCTCTAATGAGAGCGAAACCGGTCTACGGTTCTAATTGTTGCGAAAATGCATTGAGTCTGATCAAACATATATGAAACCCACACCGTATGGAAATTTCCTCGGCGAGTTATGATTCGATTTAAGGTATTATTATTATACTAATAATAGACAAAGTTGCACCACTCTTTTCTTTACCTGTCGCTAGGCACTTTTGTTTGATTCCACGTTTTTTTTAATTACTTTTTTCCATTAGTCCTGCAATATTGCTATACCGTGCCGCGATTTATTTCAATTAGTGCTTGCTAAATTATTTTTACATTTTTTGTATTTTCTATCCTTTCTAGATGTTCACATTAACTTAATTGTCTTCCTTCTATAATTTTCTATTGGTTTTTGTTGTAATTGTTTTAGTGTACGTTTTGTTATGCTTTCCACTGTCCTCAAACCTAACTATATGAGCTGTTTAATTTTTTTCTATTTTAATTCTTCTGTTTGTACATTTACTTCCTTTTCTTCTGTTACCACCCTCTTACTCTTATTATTCTCATCTTAATTTCTTTTAATACTTCATTCCACGTTGTCAGGTCCTTTCACGTCTCTCATTTTTATACATAGTTATTATTGTATTCCAATATTTGTGAACATTCACGTCTAACCCTGTGCCGTATTACCCAGGAACCTCCCTCAACGCCTACAACGGCCGCCAGGAGGCCAAGGTACCAACAGTGGCGCCATGGGTCAAGTTTCATAAAACGGCAACGATACGGAGAATCAGATTGTATGCAAGAACTCTCTCACTTCTTCGTCTTCGAGCGTTCAGTAAGCGTCGTAAGAAGACCGGCTGACCGTGCGCGGTAGTCATACACAGCATATTTGATTATGCTGTAATAATCAAATATTATGCTGTAATAATATGAAACTTACCATCGTCATCTAGCGGTCATGATGCATCTTAGGAAGATCGCCTGACCCGCGACCCGTATTTAACACTTCTTCATCAAGACATTGAAATCCACGTTGGTCACCTGGACGGGTGAGCGAGCCTCGTTATAGGAAGAGCCAATCTTCCGGCAAGCGACTGACCCGTGATTAGAACTCCATTCGAACGCGTGCAAGCGGCATCAAGCCATCGAAACCCACGTTGTCTTTGCCGCCCACCCCCCCCCCCCCCTGGACGACGCCCCCATGTACCAGCGACATCTTCTACGTACTAGTTATGGCAACCTACCTACATTTGTAAGTCACTTTCATTGTGTTAATCAATTTTGGATCGGAATTTACCCGTTATTTTTGTGTAAATTTGTAATATTAAAATTGTTGTTATAACGGCGCGTGGATTGATTATAACCCTGTATCCACAAAGAACAATTCATGTGGTCTTTCTTCAGTTATCTAAATGGAGTAATTTGAAGCACCATGCTAGTCTTTCAAAACGAATCAATCTAATCCACCCGGTTTCATGTAATGTAACCATTTTGATCCGATCACCCAATCTGAACACCATTTGATCTTTTCGAGCCGGATCTGAACCACCCAGTTATGACAACATAAGAAACAACATATTCTGTGGTTACGACATGACCTGCAAAAGAGTACTATGCTATGCTGACCCTGTAGTAACCCACATACATTTTTTTACTCTCTGATGGCACCTTTTTATAAATATAATAAATAGTAGACTCAGTACATTGCACCAACTCTTCTTCTATGTAAAGGTTCCTGATTTCATGTATTTACAAATAACCATAGATACACAATTAGGCAAGTACGCCGACATCTGAAACATGGTCGTTTTCTTTCGCCTAAAGAGGGACGGACAATGTGCTACGCAATTTGACACACTTGAGTCCATAAAACAGGTTATCCTTATAAACTGCAAATATTACTTGTCAGCTACAACCGGACAATTGGACAACGCTAATTGTCGGTCTCTTTCCTCACAGACCAAATTGTCCTACTTTGTCGCTACCGTCTAGGTCGCACGCGGACTACACCATTACCACCTATAGGTGATGACGACTACACCCACATGCCAACTGTGGTACAATACAAGCCTTTATCGTCAGCATACCTCTTCATTTGTGTACTTATCTTAATGGGGTTTTCTTACAGAGGTTGATATTTTTTCATGGCGAAACTTGATCCAGGTTCTCTGGTGCAAGCTGTGTCTTTTCAAAGGGCAGGTGACTTGTCATGTCCGCATCTCAACAGGAACATAGTACTGGACCACCGAGGCTCATATTGTTAAAAGATACTTTATAAATTATAATACATTTATGTGGCTAATGAAAGGAAACTTTCGAGGCTAGCTTACGACCACCACCACTACCATAATACATTTCTAGGAAACGCTAAAAAACAAAATAAGCTATGAACGAAATACACCTTTAAAACTGAAACTAATTATGTCACCTTTTCTAAAAATATGTGTGAAGTCAATTTAGGAACTTAATATATTGCTGCGATTACTTGCCCTTATAATATAAACGTAGTAGCAGAAACCAATAGTAAACCACAGGTCAGGTCAGGTCAGGTCATGTGATCACGTCAGGTCATGTGATCACATCAGGGCAAGCTAGGTCAGGTCAGGTCACGTCACGTCGTGATCACGTCTGGTCTTCCTAGTGTTAGCCAATATTTTAGGAGTACATACCACCTGAAAAGGGAGATAAGGTTGATAAGCTTATGATATATAAAAAAAATTCTGGACGCAGCAAGTGCGTTATGGTAGTGAATTTATATAAGAATTGTACACTATTAGTACGGCATGTTACTAAACTTAATACTAAAAAGCCTGGACGCAGCAAGTCCGTTATGGTAGTGAATTTTCACAAAATTGTTTTTAATACCAAATATGTGTGTGTTTTTTTTAAAGAAAGCAGGCATTTGGTTACCAGTATAACCTATATAGTAGAAACAATGTGCCATGTTTCATCAAAATAACTTTGTGGTTTGAAAATATACAAAAATTTCCGAACGTAAACTTAAAGTGTTCCCGAAAAACAAACGATTTCGTGGTCAACCTTATAGGTTAATAGCAAATTGAGCTATTTAAATTTGAAGCGTTTAATAAAAATTCGCTACCATCACGCACTTGCTGTGTCCAGAATTTCTTTTGTTACAAACATGCATTATATTTGTATCACCAACGACTTATCGGCCAGCCTGTGATTGTAGAAATAATTCATTGAGATGTAGCTCAAGACACCCTATAATTATGTATACAATTTTTTTCGTATCTTGTATAATAACGGATAGATTGAGCTTTATTGATTTTTTCGAAAATTCACAAAAATTATATACCATTAAACGATAAACTCTATAGCTAAGACTACTGCCAAAGCATCAGAGAAAAGGTCTATTTGAAATGAATTTTCTGGAAACATTTTAGTAAAATGAAGGACAATGACGGTTGAACCTAAGTCTTCAGGGTTTGTAAAACGTTCTTGAGACATTTTCTTTCCATAGTCCGTATTAGTTACAGGAACTTTATCTAAATGTTGCCAATTTGGATGTTTTAAATCGGGACTTTGACGTTTTGAGCAAAACCCCAATTTATTTTTCTTTAAATGCCTATAACTTGTTGTCTTTTAACTTAGAGGGCTAACTTTTGGTACGCAATTTATATATAATGACATAAACCCGCGCACCAAATTTGGTTGCCCTTACTTTGTTATTTCCGGAGATATAATTTTTTTTTGTTGAAAGAAAACACAAAATTTCCAGGAAAACATGGACAGATTTTCCTGGCTAACGAAATTATCCTAGCCGCTTGCAAAAGGAAGGTGTTTACCAAATTTAATTAAAATCGGCCCCTTATTTTTTGAGTTATCGGTGTGATATATACATACATAGATACACATACACACACACACACACACACACATATATATATATATATATATATATATATATATATATATATATATATATATATATATATATATATATATATATAAATTAAAACTGACACCAGATATGTGTTCTAGGGGGGCTAATTAGTACTCATTTAAGGAATTTTTTTTCAAAATTCAAAAGTCGGGATCTCCTCATTAGTGAATTTTGTTTAAGAAAATTCACTAAAACACTAAAAGCAATGTAGAAACCCATCTACATAAATTGTTACTATATATATATATATATATATATATATATATATATATATATATATATATATATATATATATATATATATATATATATATATATATATATATATATATATATATATATATATATGAATTTAAACGGACCTTGGCTATATGTTCTAGAGGTCCTAATTCGCGCAAACTTGAAAAAAATTTTCGAAAGTCTTATCATCAATTCCCTTCTAGTATCATACAAGTTTTAATACTCCTGTGCTCTCCTCTTGAAAACAAAACTTTAAATTCCTAAAACGCAAGTTTGTATAAAGCTTTAACGTTAAAATTTGATATATGCAGGTACTGCAAAGAAACTTTTGTTACAAATTTCATGACAAAAGTTTTCCAGATGAACAATTAAGGAATGTACATGCGAAATTATAAACTTGGCCGTTATTTCTTCTTGTTAATCGCTGGATGATTTGGTTTTACCCAACCCAATCGTACCTGCTTTTCATCAAAAAAAGGTTGTCAAAACAAATTTGTATCTTATTACCGTAATTTTTATAAAATTTAGTACCTATGCTGCTTTTATAGAGCTTTTGCTATATATCAAGATTGAAGATTCTAGGTAAATGGGAAATTGAATTATCAAGATTTGATGTATTTTTATGAATATTCCCCACCATATGTTACTTGCTGCGGCCAGACTCTTCATCAACACTTATTTACTAATGACCACTCTTGGAGAACCATAATTACCACACCATATTAAAAAAAAAAACTGACGATCGCTTGACTAACCAAGTTAGCGTCATCAGAGAATGAAAAATTCAAATTCATTCAACCTGACTTAACCTGGCCTGACCCCCCTATTAATGAATTTTCTTAATGGGAATTAACTAGAATAACTACTGGAGACAGATTTGGGACAGTAAGGTGACATCGTCCCAAGACTATGAAGATAACGAACCTCTTTGCATTTCATTTCATTTTCTATTATTATGGAAAAGTAACATTACATTTTTATGCAAGGCAAGTATCTTAATTATCTAAGTTTCGTTTGAATACAATTTCTACAAAACACAACAAATCATGTCATTGTACCTCTAAGTTAAATTAAAGATTCATTAGCCCACTGAAAGCACATTCCTTACACAAATGATCCCTAAAGGCAGATAAACCTCAACAACGAGCGAAAGACATGCACCAGACCTCAATTAAGACTAGATTACAAAGCGAGACCAAGAAGAAAATGCAAATCTTGCTATTAACTCGCGGGCAAGATGATTAAAAACTTCCTGAAAAAAATGCCTAGTTACATTAGGACCGTGGTTTTGTCGTTTCACTTCTTGTCCTGGAGAAATTTGGAGATAGTCGACCGTAAAAAGCTTTGTTGTTAGCAAGTCATGTCATTAAGAGAACTCATTATGCCTTAAATTGGAAATTCCTTATAAAAACATCAACCAGGCCGTTGGTCGCTTGAAAATATATAATTAACTACGAACTAACATTAAGATGAAGGAAGTCAGAGCTTGATTCGCACCGCTGATCATTTCCATCCAACTAAAAGTAATTCAAGTGAAAATTTGAAACGTATGATATGTAATATTTTTGCTGAAACGAACAGTTGACGCAATATTTTTTCTAAATAATGTCTGATAAGCAGGAAATCATAGAAACATTCACGGTTAAGGATAATTCGATACTGACTTGTTTACAACGAAGAAAATCACAGTCCGTATCTCCTTTATGTCTTTTCGATTATAATAACAGTTAATAGTGGCTACTTCTTGCTACTTTGATTAGACGATTCGATAGTAATAAAACGAAGAAAAAATGATATTCATCTAATTAGTTGAGTGGTTTAGAAGAGCTAGTGTTTTTTTTTTAAATTATCACTAGTTATTTCCGGGTATAGAAGTAACAATTTTGTTGTAAATGAGTTAATTTTTAGTCGATTGTCAAGTTAGCTGGAAGGGCTTCTGCACATCTTTCAATTACAACATGTACTCATCCCAGGTATCTCAGATACTAGAGGGATTAAGCTCAAATTGGGATTTTTTATGTTGTCGACTTCTGCTCGCGAATTTAAAATTATCTGATTTCTTAAAAATCTCCGTATACAATGTGGTGAGTTACAAGTTTTTTGCATAGCATAACAAAAATGTTCTCCGAAACCCATATTCTACATTATGGTATCTGGGGGATTTTTTTAACCCATACCAGTTGTCGACATGCTTATCTAGGTCACTTGGAAAGTTCCACTGCGTCTCTTTAATTCACATTTTAAGGCCTTTGTGAGTACTTGATGACTCTCCCGTTGTATTTTCCCCCCTAATTATTATTGTTCCGAATGATCACTTCAAACAACGTCCCTTGTTTGAAGATTTCATTCTCTATTATTACAGTGCGAGTTTGTAGGTTGGAAAAATGAAATACCGCGTCTTTTTTCAAAAACAACACGTCGACTAGTATCACAATTTGCGGTCTTATATTATAAACGTGCCCCAAATTTGTGATATGACGTTATCGATATTTATTTTAATGAAAACCCTAGTTTTGTTCACCAAATTTCGAATCTTTATACTTTGCAAAAAAATACAATTTATTATTTTAAAAGCAAAAATAAAAAATCTTAATTTTTTTTTTACAAATACCTAAAGTCTTATCCATTCACTATTTGGCAGTGCCCTAAATGGAATTGAAACTCGTTTTAAACATCTTTAATTACTTCGCGGGAAATTAGTCTACACTCATTTCTTATTCGTGCTTTCACCTCCTCAAAATTTGACGGTTTCATTTTGATAACTTTGCTTTTCAAGTATTCCCATAAAAAGTAGTCCAAATGAATGATGTCTGGTGATCTAGAAGGACATTCAATGGTTGCCCTTCTACCAATCCATCTGCATTGAAAGACTGCACCGAAGGACTAGACACCAGTTATGTCGGATTGTTATTGTGGAAACAATAGGCGATAAAAAATACAAGCGCGCGAGCATGCTTGTACATGGGTGTGTGCGTGTGCGTGAGTATGTGGGTAAGAGGGAAAAAGGGAGAATGTGTGTATGTGAAGTATGTCATTTGCAGATCAATGTATTGAGAACAAGTATTATATGGCTATGTGCTTATATTAGTACAGGCAATAGAGAATTTTTTCTGCATTAAACTACAGGAGTTTTTTTTTTATAGATAGGTTCAGAATTACGTACTGAATGTAAAAACACAAAATCCTTACAAATTAGGAGGGCGGAAGTAAGTGGCTTGGATAAGTTCGCTGGCCAAGAAAATCGGCCCAGGTTTTCCCGGAAAATTTTGTGTTTTCTTTCGAAAAAAAATCATATCTCCGGAAATAACAAAGTAAGGGCAAGTAAATTTGGTGCACGGTTTTATGTCATTATAGGTAAATTACCTACCAAAATTTAGGTCTGTAGGTTCAAAGACAAAAAAGTTATAGGCATTTAAAGAAAAATAAATTGGGGTTTTCCTCAAAACGTCAGTCGCGAATTAAAACGTCAAAATTGGCAACATTTACGCAAAGACCCTGAAACTAATATAAGCTATGGAAAGAAAATGTCTCAAGAAGAATGTTTTACAAAACCTGAAGTCTTAGCTTCAACCGCCATTGTCCTTCATTTTACTAAAATATTTCCAGAAAAATTTGTCGATTGAAAAGTGCAACATTTAACGCGTTATAACTTTGAAAATATTGATTTTAGAAAAAAAAGTTTTAAGTAAAAATTGTAGGAAATGTGGCGGTTGAAAAGTTAAGTTATAAGCGTTTTATTTTTTAAACAATTATTAACAAAGATATAGGTAAAAAAGTCAATAAATGAATGCTAATAGTCGTATAAGTTGTAAACGGTGAGTGATACAAAAAAATTAACAAAAAAGATGAGAAATGCAATTATCTACAATAAAGGTCATTACCATTTTTGGCCTAAATTGCACGGTTATGGAGATATAGACCGAAACGGTTTTTCTCAAAATGCCGGCACTTCCGCCCTCCTAATTTGTAACGATTTTGTGTTTTTACATTCAGTACGTAATTCTAAACCTATATATCAAAAAAATAACTCCTGTAGTTTAGTGCATTATGGACAAGAGTAACGGGCTCCTTTATTGCCTGTACTATATTGTAGAATTGCATTTTGCTTTAATTGTTTTCTTCTGTTGTTTTTTTTTGCAAATCTTCTGTTGTTGTTTTGTATGTTATAAAGCCAACGTTATTATTATTATTATCAAATACTCACGGACAGGTCCTACAAAATGAGAACGTGAATCATCGTATTGGAACCAGATATTTCTAATCGAAAACACAGTAGCTAAATTTGGAAAATTACTGCAAGAATTCTAAATATCTCGCTCCAGTCTTATTTTCTCCAAAGAATATTGGAGCTCTAACACGATCGCCAACAATCCCTGTCCAAGCATTGACCTTTCTTGCCGTTGAGTGTAGTAGTAGCCTTCCTTCATTCAGTGTGGATTTTTGTCTGCCGAATAACGACAATTTTGGCTAACCACCTTGTTAGATACTGTTAGAAACGGCCAGTTTTGCCTCTAGCCCTGCCACCCCTGAGAATTCAGCATACAGCTGTATACAGTCTCAAGTTTACATTCAGAACGCACACAGCGTACAGTTCAAGTCACACAAATATATTCAAACACAAACAGTGCACATTATATAATACGAACAGTATTTAATGTAATATAGACGTATAATTTACATATATATAGTAGTGCAAATTAAATAGTTAAGTGTACATACATACAAATGGTTTTAATTCAGTAATCAGTCATCATAATCAAATACATAACAAACATTCATTCTACACATACATTATACATATGTTTTGATCCGGCTCGAAGGACCAAAACATATGTATAGTGTATGTGTAGAATGAATGTTTGTTATGTATTTGATTATGATGACTGATTACTGAATTAAAACCATTTGTATGTATGTACACTTAACTATTTAATTTGCACTATTATATACATGTAAATTATACGTCTATATTACATTAAATACTGTTCGTATTATATAATGTACACTGTTTGTGTTTGAATATATTTGTGTGACTTGAACTGTACGCTGTGTGCGTTCTGAATGTAAACTTGAGACTGTATACAGCTGTATGCTGAATTCTCAGGGGCGGCAGGGCTAGAGGCAAAACTTACCGTTTCTAACGGTATCTAACACACCTGTCCATTTAATGTAAACGCTGATTTATCAGAAAACAGAATGTTCTCAGTGTTCACATCATTCCCATCTAGCAGACACATAATTCATATCTAGCAGGCACATCATTCGCTTCCAAAACGGCCATCTTCAGTAATTTTTTGGATGATTTTAGTTTATACGAATGAAATTTGTGCATTTTGGGAATGTTACTACTGAAAATTGACTAATACATTGCTGTTTAGCAACCTGTAGAGAAACCGGTGTTAATAGTAGGTACAACAAAACATTTTAAATAACACAGAAAACTCGTTGACTTGAAAAGAGAAGGAAAAGATAAGTGAAGATTTGTCTAGTGTTTTTATGTTTTGTAGTGTTTTTGTCTTTTACTGGATTCAAATAAGTGGGTTGCTGGAATTTGTATTCTTTTTCTAATGTTATAATGCTCTGATAATACTGATGCTTGTTGAGAGTTAATATTTTGGGAGAAGTTTTGTACAGTTGCTGCTTACTTTTAGGCAATTATTTCTATTAAACAGTATTGTATATAACATGTAACAAAACACAAAAGATTTATCGAAACATTTGTAATAGCGGTTCACATTATAGATCGATAACCACTAAAACACTTGTTTTTCGTTTGCTACAAATTTATTTAATACCGCAACAGCTGTTTCTCCACTTTATGGCTTTATTAGAAGATGAGTGACATAACTCAATATTTGGTGAAGCTATAAATTATCGAAATAGCTGTTGTGGTATTAAATAAATTTGTGGGAAACAAAAAACAAGTGCTTTGGTGTTTGCATTTTGTTTCTACAAGGTCGGTCTGTTTCTGCGACTATAACCAATCACCGAGGCTAGGGCGCAGTTTTACCTCACTATTCTGGAAAATTTGTTGAACCCCTGCCTTACTGTAAGGATGATAAGAATTTCTAACGTGCCCAACATCGCGTGGTTTTAAAAAAATTTATTTCAACAACACACCACGAGGGCTTACAGCCTAAATACTATCGTACCGTGGGTGTCGACAAGGAGGAAAGAGGCAACTTGTTAATTCTGGACTTGAAGGTTTGGAGGTTCTGAGGAGAAGGAAAAACATGTGCCGGCAAGGAATTCCACAACTTGCAAGTCCTCGGGACAAAAGAGCGGGCATAACAAGATGCTATATGTCTGGTGACCTGGACAGTAAAAGGATGCATTCGCTCTGTTCCCCTGGTAGATCTTTTGGGGACAGCAGGTGGAGGAACTATGGAAGAAAGCTCCCCTGAGCAGTGCCCGTGCAGATATCTATAAGAGAGAGAGAGAGAGAGAGAGAGAGAGAGAGGTCACCAACGGCACGTCGGTAGACAAGGGATAGCAGCCTTTGGGTGAAGGTAGGGTAACCAATGAGACGTATAACTCTTTTCTAAATGCATTCCAGGATATCGAGTGTAGAAGCTGCAACGGTACCCCAGATGTGGAAGCAGTATTCGAGGTTTGGCCTTATTTGTGACGTATATAAGGTATAGAGATTAGCTGATGAAAAGTATTTGCGAGCCCGGAGGAGGACCTTATTTCTTAGCAGCCGCTTATGTAATTGATGTGACATTTTGGTGCCAATTGAGATTTTGATCCACAGAAATGCCAACAAGTGAAAAGGACTCATTACCTTTGAGTAACTTGGTTGTTCATTGTAATGAGTCTGGGGCTGGTGTATATCTTATGAGATTTGGTGGAGTTGAATTGTACAAGATTTCTACTTCCCCAGTCTAATATTTTTTTGGATATCCACAGAGACAGAACCCTCCATGAGTCTGCGATCCTTATCTAATTGGGCTAAAGAGACAAGCTCAGAATATTGTATATTTGAGTGGAGGGTGCTGTCGACCGCGTAACTGTGAACTGGATTTGATGTTCTAGAGAGGAGGTCATTGATGTGGAAAGAAACAAAGTAGGGGGCTAAAGCTGAACCTTGAGGGACTCCTGCATTAATTGGATACAGTTTAGAGGAATGGCCATCTACGACAACAGAAATGCTCCGGTTGGAGAGGAAATTGGCTGTCCAGATACAGAGTTTTGGTGGTAAGCCATATGCTGGAAGTTTATTAAGCAGCGCTGCATGCCAGATCTGGTCGAATGCTTTGGATATGTCTAGAGCGACAATCTGGGATGCACCGTGTAGTACCATAGACTTGTTCTAAGAATGGGTGACAAAGGACAGGAGGTCGGCAGTTGATCTGCGCTGACGGTATGCGAGACCGATGACTTTGCTCGTCCTCCGATGGGCGACACGTGCAGACATCCAGTTGCTCAAACACAATGCCACAACATCGGTCATGTTAATTTACAGTATGCACTGAAACATAATTTGACGCTTATACTGGGAATCGAACCCAGGACCCTTCGGCACAGAGATATACACTGAGGCTGTTTTGCTTTAGTGTTAATCAATTTTACATATTTTTTCCATGAAGTATCGGTTGATTCAATCATGTTACATGTAGAATTGCATGTAGTTTCCAATCTTATTACGAAGAAAACATTTTTTCTTTATTCAGAGACTTTCAATAATAAAATGGACGCTTGTTTGAGTCATCGCATTGTTATCGCATTCACACCTTTTTTTAAATTATGCAACACCGCTGGTAATACGCCTAGAGTCGGTGCACTTTTGTTGCATGAGTGTACTTGTGGAAATTAAAGTGTAGAAATAAATATTTATCTAACGTGACCGTAAAAGTATGTTGATTTTAGTCACGAATGACACTAAAACATCCGACTGTGTATAATGCTCGTATAAGCCTCATGTTCATGTGCAAATATTTTGAGAACACATATGTAATTACACACATTGTTGATTTGTGTAAATGCCAGAGGGTAAATATACATTATTTAGACGGAATAGCAATCTTAATTTTTAGAGTTCGTTGATCTGTATAATAATTTAATGATAAAATACAATCTGGTTTCAATACACACAACAAATATAATATTAACAACATTTACCGATTTTTCGCCTTTTCCATATCATTTTCTCCCCAACAAACCAAATCAATGGTTCTTGAAAGTCAACAATGCTTCGTACCATTATTCGTGGCACTGTAAGGAACCAAGATTTCACCCTGCCCTTGAAGACCGACTCGATTTTACATATTTTTTTTTTCTAGAGGTAGTACATAGTGAAATGTAAGACAGGAGTCGCCATCTCGTTGCGGAACCAAGTAGTATGTTGTCACGACAGCTCCAAATAACACAAAATGTTATAAAATAGACACTGCGTACAAACAACTAACAATTTTGTAAATTGTCAGCTCTGGCCCATTTCTTCCCTAATATAGGGACAATGTATGTAAGGCTAGATGTATTCTCACCACAATCAGAACCATAGACCGGTTTCGCTCTAATTAGAGCTCGTCAGTACGTCAGCTCATTCCAGGTTTTTGCAGAAAAGAACATGGCTGTATTATCAGAGTTTTCAACCTGGTATAAATCACTTGTACATGTTGAATAAAATCGGTCCCAAAATAGAGCCCTGTGGGATACCGCATCTTCTTGGTCTGAAGAACAACGAATGACAATATCCAATCGCATTGTGCGGAAAATTTGTTAAGCTGCCAGTGTTTTCAATAACTTATAACATTGTGAAAATAAAATAATAAACAAAGAAAAATAACGGGTGCGCATCCTTTTGATATGCAGCTTTGGTGGTCTAGGTTTATGAGCGTGTGTCTCTGGAACTGAGCGTTCCGGGTTCAATTCCCAATAGAAACGCCAAATTATTTTTCAGTACATACTGTAAATTAACATCAACCGATGTTGCGGCATTTTTGGAGCAAGTTGCATGCCTGTACGTTTCGCCTGCGATGTTAGACACGTTAAAAACGCCTATTCTCCTTACAGAAAGGTATTTGGCAACATTTCCAGAATAGTGAAGTGAAACTGCTCCCTGGCGTCGGGTTTCGCGAAAATAGACGGACACTAAAAAAATGCAATACAATATATTCTTCTGATGACGCTAGCATTGTTAGCGAAACGCTTGTGGTGAAGTGTACTAATTGTAAGTAAGAAAATAAAAAGTAAAATAATAATGAAAGAAAAATAACGTGCTCTCAAAAAAATTAATAGACAGCTTATTTTCACGATTCATACGATGACAGTTCAATCTAAAATTTTAACTAACCACAGACTCTTTTTTGGAATATTAAGCCTTTAATTTATCCTCCGATTACATCAATTTTGAGGACGAAACAATGTTAGAAGCCATATAAAGTTGCATGACGATTTTGATTTCTCAAGACATGTTTATTAGTACAGAGTGAGACAGATTCAATCAGGAAATTCGAAGTAATGAACTGAGGAAGAAGTGTTGAGTAACCTCTTGTGTTTCATCGGTAATTACGAAATTAATTATCCGCGGAAGATGCTCACGACAGGCAGATAACGTGCTTGCATGCAGTTAAAAAACCGACACTAGTTGCAAGAATATTACAGTTAACGTCAATCTGACTAGACTTGCCAGCGTTGCCAAATTTAATTTCCTAACAAATTATAATTTGTACAACGAATCAGTTGCTTTTGTGTGAAAGTACAAATAAAAATATCTGTGAAGTCGGTCCGGTGTACCATGCGATTTTTGGCACGTATAATATCTGTACTCTCATTATAGTGATGAACTGAGAGCTGGTGTCCAAAATTCGGTAAATTAAATGCAACGCTAACGCTGATGCGATATCTTAGCCTTACGCTGAATCAACGCAAGACTAGCATTATGGTTTTTAACAGTGTGTGAACTAATAGTGACCTGATAATTTTTGTGTGGCTGTTAACTTTTAAAAAATTTGTTAAAAAATTAATATTTTTAATAAAGGATTATTAATAATTTGAAAACAAGCAGCATTAATTAGATTGAGGATAAGATACAAATTATGTTTTCGAGTTTTTTTTTATGGTACCATAACTAAAAACATCAGTAAAAACATGAGTATTTTTTGCATTTTTACCCATATCATATACTTCCGAAATTTGGCCAATTCCTTCGGACTCTCCCTGTGTGTATCGCTGCTATAACTTAAGAAATAATTGCCAGAATCTTATCTGCCGCTCTTTCCTTGTTTTACTTAATAAAATACAACATTCTAACCATACAACATTTCGTTTTTTTTTTTACGTTTGTCACCTGACACTGTTGTCACTCAAACCAATAGTGACAACCTAAGGACAAACAACAATCATAAAGCTCAGTGTGACGCAAAGAAGCCGGGCAGTTAAGATTTATTTCCTTGAAAGCTGTCAGATATTTTTCTCTTTAAATTGTCACGCAAATAAGCCGGACAGGGTTAAGATTTATTTCCGAGAAAGCCGTCGGAGGCGTAATTTTTTTTGATAAAAATTCGCCACCACAACGCACTTGCTCTGTCAGGACTTTGTCATTACATCTTTGCTTTGAGTTACATCTACGAGCCCTAACAACTATATGTTGGGACAAGCTAATATTTCGGAAATAATACAACGGCTTTTCCAAACGACTGAAATATTGAGTTTTTACTTTTAAATACAAACATAACAATATATCCTAGACCATTTAAAAATGTTTCTATGATTTGGTAAAGCAATCGACATTAGCAGTGGAGTACTTTGTCACTTAAGGTTCAAATTAACTGACAACTAAATGTTGGGACAACTTGAGAATAAAGCTAAATTTAATATGGGGTCACATCACCCTTAGCTTTAACAACTGCTTGGACTCTTGCAGGCATTGTATTGACCAAAGATTGACACATTTCAACAGAAAAATTGTCCCAGATTTCTTGTAGTTTTGTCCGTAAATCAGATATTGTACGTTGAGGGTGGTTTCTTAACTACTGCCTCATTTTATGCCATACGGTTTCTATCACATTTAAATCCGGACTGCTAGCTGGATGGGATAAAACCTTACATTATTGTCAACAAACCACTTTTTGGTTGATTTTGCCGAATGGCATGATGCTCCATCTTGTTGAAATATGAAATCATTGTCGGGAAACAATTTTTGAATACTAGGCAAAAGTGTGGTTTGAAGTATCTCTTGATATTTTTGGGCATTTACAGTGCCCTCTATAAATTTTAAAAAACCTAAACCCCTTGCCGACATGCAGCCCCACACCATAATTCCCTTTGGGAACTTAACAACTCTTTTCAGGCAATCTTTATGGAAGGCTTCTGTTTTATTCCGTATTACTCATTTACGGTGGTCTCCAACGCAAACATCAAATTTAGCCTCATCACTAAATACTATTTTATTCCACTCATTTTCTCTCCAGAGTAGTTTAGATCTTGCCCAATTATATCGGTTTTTCTTCTGAACTTCTGTCAACAGCGGCTTTTCTTTTGCCTAAATAAGACATTTTATGAGACTTTTGATACTGTATGAAACATTCAAAAGTACACTTACCTTGTCAAATCCCAGACCGCATTTACGCATGTATTTTCGACAATATTCTCTAGATATATTTAATCCAGTTACCGTGTTCCATTTAGCAGTTATTTCTCGAAGGGTGCTTCTTCTTAACGACTTGCATATTTTGACCAAATTTCGCAAATCTCTTTCAGAAACGAGTTGCGGTCTTCCCGAACTTCTGCCCCGAACATCCACACTATCAGTCTCACTGAATTTTTTTATTATATCGTACACTGTAGATTTTGAAATAGTTATATCACTATCAATTTTACGCATTGTTTTCCCCTTATGGTATTGATGAATAATAATTTCACGTAATTTCTGGTTCGTAGCCTTTCCACGACCCATTATTTTAATTAAATTAACAATAAAGTATGTTAACAATTACTAACACCACTACTTGACATTTTACATTAATGGCCAACTGTCAATGGACAAATAAAATAATTTTGGCGTTTATACCAACTATATTATATAACTAATTTAAACATTTTAAATACAAGTTTTGTGCTTGTCCCAACTTTTAGTTGTCAGCAAGTTTGACCTTCCAATGACAAATTACGCTATTATTAATAGAGATTACTTTACCAGGGCATGAAAAGGTTTTTTAATAATATAGAATTTACTGTTATGTTTGTATTTAAAAGTAAAAACTAAATAATTCAGTCGTTTGAAAAAACCGTTGTATTATTTCCGAAATGTTAGCTTGTCCCAACATATAGTTGTTAGGGCTCGTACATGTAGGTATATTATTTCCATTATTATTTTTTTAAATAAAATTAATAGATATTAATATTATTTGGAATCGTAAAGTGAAACAAACGGATCGTGAATGCGTAATTATCTGTCACGCTTGTCATAATTTGGATGTCGTTTATGATTTAACAATCTAGTCGCGGCCACATGACAACTTGTGTGGCTGTATATAATGATAATAACTTTAAGCTTAATTGACTAAACGAAAACAAATTTTTTTTATTTTATTTACCTGTGCATAATCAAAATTTTCCAAAAAATGATAAATGACCGAAACTTGGCAATAATGTCGGCAAAAGCTCCAATCAGGTTATTTAACTCTTCTTGTAGTTGCTAACAATATGGTCATGTGTTTGTAACTTGACGTGTGTACATATGTCAATAAGCTGTAATTGCATCTTTCTCAGAAGATGATGGTATACGCTAATTGTAGTGGTTTTTATTTACAGACGCTTGGACAAGGGAAATAGTAAACAGAAATTAACATAGCAGCGTGTTTATTCAATGCTGCAGTTAGTTTTAAACGCCATTTTGCTGACAAGCTAATTTTATAACTGTATTCCATAATATCCATGTAGACATGTTGGCACTTGACCTTTAAAGAATCTTTATAAAGCCTAGTAATTAAGGAGGTCAAGAAAGACGGCAAAAAAATCAGTTTTCCTATACTGACATTAGGAGGAACGTGATTTTGTTGCAAATTTTAATCGAAAAAAGCGATCAGACCAGTTTTCCCAAGGGAGTTCCATTATTATTGGTGGCTTCACAAATAATAATAACTTCACGAGTATGATACAGTAGGCTAGATGAAGCTTTTATAATTTCAATATGGCGGCCGACGCAAGGTGACGTAATATATATATATATATATATATATATATATATATATATATATATATATATATATATATATATATATATATATATATATATATATATATATATATCAGATCTCTCTGAGGCCTAGGGTTGAACACACTGAGACCTCACAGACGATCTCCGGCGAGATTTGGGGAATAGGCAGATTGAGGCTCCTTTATCGAGCTACAACAACCCAACCCACCTTTGTCCACCACTCTAAGGAGTAGGCAGATTGAGGCCTTAGAGTTTCCTTACATATTTCCCTTATCCACCTTTGTCCACGACTCTAAGGAGTAGGCAGATTGAGGCCTTAGAGTGTCCTTACATATTTCCTTTACCTCTTGAAAATGGCTCCAAAACAGGAGCCGAAACGTCGAGTTTTCATGAATTCTGGACGCGGTTTAACCCGAGAACCAAATATGTCTCATATATATATATATATATATATATATATATATATATATATATATATATATATATATATATATATATATATATATATATATATATATATTCTTACGAGTCTTTTGACATGCATGTCAAAATAAAAGGCTTTAGCTTCATAAATGAAAAATGGCGGCCGACGTTTAATGGGTGAAGATTGGAACCTGTGATGAGCACTGATAAGTACAATTTGGAGAACCCAATTCATCACAATACAGTTTTTAGACCTGACGATCATTTCGCTAACAAAGTTAGCGTGCAAGGGGATAAATAAACTAAGTGAATGAATGTGTCCTATTTAGTCAAAATCACACTTCATACGTAGGACTTGATGAACTTCTTCTTCTTTTCTTTAGCCTATTTATTTAATGGTTCTTCTATAAATGAGTTGGATAAATATGGCGATACTGATGGCTACATTTCCAGGAACGGAGTGTTCGGGAAATTCCCGGGGCATTTTCCCGGGAATTTCTCCAAGAATTCCCGATACATTTTTGTGAATTTCAGCTTATTTCCATTCAATTTAATCACGATAGGCAAGAGCAAAGCGCAATACGCAATCAAGACAAAAATTAAATTAAGGTATCCATTTTTTATTCAAAAAAGTGAGCAAAAAATGGCTGTCTCTCGGGTACAATAAAAAATACATTTTTTTTTGGTCAAAAAATACGTTTCAACTAGAACAACATAAATAAAAGATTTTCTTGGACTTTCAAACTGATGAGTTCACGACGAGTATGAATATGTAATATTTAAAAAGATCTATATTCTCAGTTTAAAAAAAATAACTAATTTTCTTTGGTAAGAAATTAAAAAAAAACATTTTAATTAAGACAACACAAATAAAATATTTGCCTAGAATTACAATATTATGAGATTATGTAATATTAAGCAAACCAATCCTCAGTTTCTGAGCTATTACCTCATCCCCATCAGACTCAGAGTCCTGATAAGGAATTTTTCATCCTCCGAAGAAGATTCTGTCTCCTCCGTCTCTGGCTCAAGATTTATTGGTGATTTGTTATTTTTACCAAAATTCCATTTTTTCCCCCGGGAATTATGGTTTAAAGAAATTTCCGGGACTTTCCCCTTTTGCGGTGGAAATTCCTCAGAGGAATTTTCCGGCTGCACATCACTATATGGTGACATAGACATCTCTCAGGTTACACTTTTTCTTATCTTCGTCTTAATTTTATATCCGTCAGAATGTTATAAGTGTTTGAATTTTAGTAACATAACACAATAGCTTAAGTAATACGTTGATATTCTTGCAGTGTTATAGACATCACAGTTTTGTTACCAATTGGAAACCTATTTTCTGTATTTCCTCGAAACTGCTTGAACTTACCATCTAGCAAAGAATACTCAAAAAGTCTGGACTCTGGACGCATTAAGTGCGTTATGTTAGTGATTTTTCATAAAAATGTTTTTAATAACAAATATGTCTTTTTTTAAGATAGCTGGCATGAAATTTGGTCACCAGTATAACCTGCATAGTAGAAACAATGTACCATATTTCATCAAAATTACTTTATTGTTTTAAATGGAACAAAAATAAACTTAAAATGTTCCCGAATAAACTGGTTTCTGGCCAGCGAACGTTAGGTTAATTACAAATTGAGCTATTAAAATTTGAAACTTTAATGAAAATTCGCTACCATAACGCACTTGCTGATTTAAATCGTTTGCAGAAAAGAACAAGCACTTGTGAATCCACGGGAAAAGTCTACGCCTGTATTAATGATGGAACGGTTTCACTAAGTTAGGGCAATAACAAACAACCAGATATGCTATTCAAATTGAATTAAGTCTTAAAAGTCTTCATCTCATCCTAATTGAATTTGTCATACAAAAACTCGCTAAAAATTCACCGGAATTACACAATCTGCTCAGATAATGGTAAAATGAAATAAGACTAAAAATTTAAAAAAAAAGTGAAGTCACTAACTGAGATTAGAATTTAGGAATTAGGAGTCCATTATTAAATCACACTGCTTCCTCTACCTCTCGGCCATTCGCGACATAACATATTTATGTACTAACAGGTATATACGCTTGTATATTAATTTTATAACTTCTTAATTATTTGCACCATACAATTGTTGTTTAAAATTGTTTTTTTTTTCTCATACTTTAACGAAATGAAGGAAAATGACGGCTGAGACACTCTAGGAGCTGGTTAGTCATTTCGAGCCGTATGTTTAACTTACAAAACGCTAATGCGTACTAATGTACGGCTACCAGAATTATCAATTTTGACGTTTCAACTTTTTTTTAATCAGAGGCTTGTAATTTCTTTGTCTTTTAACCTAGAGGTTTAAATTTTGGTACAAAGGATACTCCTTATGACAGAAATCAGCGCACCAAATTTGTTTACCATAGCTTTTTAATTTTCGGAGATATCAATTTTTTTTTGAAGGAAAACCCAAAATTTTCCCGGAAAACGTCGACTGATTTTCCTGGCTAACGAACTTATCCAAGCAATTCACAAAAGGAAGGTACTCACCAAATTTGGTCCAAATCGGCCCATTATTTTCTGAGTAATCATATATATATATATATATATATATATATATATATATATATATATATATATATATATATATATATATATATATATATATACTATAAAAGGATTTATAACACGGCATTTCTGTACTATACAAGGAGAAGGGTTAAGGACAAAGCCGCAAGGAGACAACCACATACACGTGTTTCAAGCTTATTAGCCATCATCAGTACTGTATAGCCAGGTGAAGATGGGAACACTCTGGATGAAGATGCAAAAATACACGGAGTCACGGCAACCAGTGCACATTTGCAGCAACATTTGGAAGACCCCCAATCCGTGTATTTTTGCATCTTCATCCAGAGTGTTCCCATCTTCACCTGTATATATATATATATATATATATATATATATATATATATATATATATATATATATATATATATATATATATATATGGCTTTCGAGGAGGTAAATCATCAGTCACTGCGCTGGTAAACACAACAAATAAATTAAGTGAGGCGCTGGACTCTGGCAATATGGCACAATGCATATATTGTGATTTACATAAGGCATTTGACACAGTATCACATGAGATATTACTAACCAAATTGGAACACTATGGCATTAGGGGTTTGCCACTGAGGCTCTTTAAGTCATACCTTACCAACCGATACCAAAGAGTGAAGCTAAATGAACAGTACTCGAGTTGGCAGACACAAACATGCGGTATACCTCAGGGTTCGCTGCTAGGGCCTCTCCTATTCATTATATACACAAATGATCTTCCAGAGAACGTTTCGTCTGATGCAGTTTCTCTCTATGCAGACGATACCTCATTTGTTAACATTGGCAGAAATTAAGCTGAACTTAATGAGAGAAGAAATACCACAATGTCGGAAGCAGGAGAATGGTTTAGAAATAATAAACTGAAACTCAATGTAAACAAAACAAAAGTCTTGAATATCAGCTCCCACCAAACGCAACCAAGACAAAAACAATCTGTGTAATTTCTTGGTGTATATATACAATCAGATTTTCGCTGGTCAATACACATTGAAAAGCTCCAGGGCACATTGGCGTCGTGTCTGTATCTGTTGAGGCGCCTGATGAACATCAGTAATTACCAGACAGTGTTGACAGCTTATCATGCATGTTTCCAAAGTAGGGCTACCTATGGTATCCTAATATGGGGGAGTAGGATTGGAGTGTCTGAAATATTTCTGCAACAGAAAGCTGCAGTAAGAATAATCTGTTCTGTAGACAGCCGTACAAGTTGTAGAACCTTATTCACGAAGACAGGCATACTTACCATCTTTTCAGCATATATTTTGGAAAGTGTCTTATATACTTACCAACATCAAGAGGACTACAACCAAAACGGTGATTACCACGAATATGGTACCCGAGGCAGACAGAACATATCCATTCCTTATCATAGAATAAAAAGAGCTGAAACCGGGGTAAATTGCTGGGGTGTCAAGTTCTTCAATAAAATCCCCCAGAATATAAGATCAAAACATAAGCGAGAATTTAGGAGAAATGTGAAAAACACTCTTATGAAGTATGCATTTTATTCTTTAAGTGAATACCTCAATATGGACATTGAGTGGATAGAGTAGAGCCACTAGAGACAACATAAGATGCCTTTTTTTATGTGTGTAAATTTGTTTCTTTTGTCTTTTATATTTTTGTTTGTTTTTGATGTTTATTTCACAATTTTAGTTCTATAATCTTATATTTGGTATTTGTTTGACAAGGCTGTGTAATTTTTGCCAGAATAAATATTATTATTATATATATATATATATATATATATATATATATATATATAAACCCTATAGAAATTGAAACTGACCCCGGATATGGGTTTTAGGGGTCCTAGTTGGCGCTCATTTCAACAAATTTTTTCAAAATTCAAAAGTCGGGATCTCCTCATTAGTGATTTTTTTAAAAGAAAATTCAGTAAAAGTAAATACATATTCCCACGTCCTCTTAAATTAGTGTCACTTTAAAGTCCTTTCGTCAGCAAACTCAAAGTCTCTTTAAGATTTCTGATAGAGTAGTAAAGAATCTGGGTTCTAACTGTGCCGTTCAGTATAATAACTCAAACACTTCTTAACACATTTATTACTATAGTATGTTTCCATCCGTAAATTGCTCTTGATAACTCCGACTTGACCGTTAAATACTTAAGAGGTAATCGAGGATTTCAATTAAATATATTAATTATATGCCACTTATAATTTATGAATTTAATTTAATGTAGCAAATGATTATTATTACTACCGGTGCAACTGCTCGCATAGAAAGTGCTTTATTATCAACATCACTCTACAATTTCTTTCATTCTTTTAGATAATCCAAAGTATGATATGAGGTTGGCGCCTGTCTACCGTAGTAAATTAGTATATACGGAAGCTAATAAGCTGTCATTTAATTAAAAGTCTCAATTTGAATTGCTCTAATTATGTTTGCTTAGCTTAGCGGTGAAATGTATAAACAGTACATTAATACTAATTTTTTACACCCTTTTATTACTTGGTTACTTCTATTTACTACCTAAAAAAAATTTCTTGATGCAGCAAGTGCGTTATAGTAGCGAATTTTCGTAAGAATTGTACATTATTATCATACGGCATATTAGTAAAGTTAATACGTTAAAGTTACACAGACCCTGAAGATCGATTTTAGATGTCCTAGTACGCGCACATTTGAAGAATTTTTTCGAGTGTTGCCATCAATATCTCTCTATTATCAAAAAAATCTTGCGTTCCAACCCCGTTTGAGAAAAATGCCCAAAACTCAATTTTATATGAAGCTAAAGAACTAAATTTGCTATATCTGTAGATAGTACAAGTCTCTTTACAAGAAACTTGTGTTACAAATTCAATTCAAGTTATACAGAAGATTTTCAGAAGGAAACTTAATTTATATTGAGAAAAGTAAAGTAGCTGCCAAATTATAAACGTAGCAGTTATTTTTCCTTATTAATCGCCAGTATGATTTCGTTCTAGTCAACTTAATCAAACCGTTTTTTTTTCAATATCAACAATAACAAAATTATAATTTCAGGCTCAAAGGTAACAAACTTATTCAGGCGTTCTAAACATAGTGAGATCTTGTTCTAAACGTATAAAATCTGCGCACAATTGTTTCTCCAAATGTCAAAATAAAACATAAAGAAACATACATTCATCGAGCTGGATTCGATCATGCAACCTTCTGCATACTAGACTAGCACTCTTACACTGAGCTATCTGGTAATACGTCAACTAAGGTTCTGCTTACATGATACTTGACACAGGCTTCATGCCCGGGGTAGTTTATGAAAAGCATACGTAACAATCAATTACAGAATTGGTAGAATTACCATTGAAACACATCCCACGACTGTGTCGGTCTTACATGACGTCTTATGTTTAAGTTTAAAGATAAAAGAAACTATTTTAGAATAATTTTTATAGAGACTTGGCTTAATTTTGTTTACATTTCTACTATATTAGGCAACAGCATAATATATCTATGCTGCGCTAAAACTGTATTTGGGCCCATTCATAAAGCTTTCATAAAACTACAAATATAGTGTATTTTAATAATTGATTGAATCCCCCAGTTAAATAAGAATCACTTGGCAATTTTTTAATTTCATGTCGTCTGTCATTTTCCATAATTGCGGCCGAGGTTTCACGATTGTTGGTTCGGCTAGTATGTTATATGCCTGGTATATATTTAGTTTGGTTACCGTTGAAGTACGGTTTATACCTGTTGTATGAATCAATCTACGCGTGGCAGTTAATTACTCTGTCTGTCAGGCATTGGAATTTACCCACGTCATTTCAACACATGTCTTTGGGATTTTATTTTTAATTTGGAAAAACTCTAAATATTGTGTATCAAATTATTTAAAAATCACGGCATAGGTTTATTTGCACTATTTCTAGCCACGTGTAAAGTCTCATTCCAGTTACTCTGACACTTACAAAAATATAGCGTCTTCAAAAAGTTTTCCCCGATTTTCGGAGTTTTACGGAGCTTGGTTTTGGGTTCTAGAGACCCAAATTCGCGCTCATCTGAATAAATTTTTTCAAAAGCTTTTCATCGTTACCTCTCTATTAGCGAATTTTTCTTAATGAAAATTCGCTAAAAGCTGCCACGACTCGATTAAGTTTGGGAACTACTGCGTTAATGAATTGCCCTCCTCTTTCGTTTCCAATTTAAAATAAAAACCTAAATAATTACTGGTTTGAAACACTAATTTCTTTGAGTGTTTAATAGAAAAAGACATTATTTAGGATTTTATAAATTTCTCTTCTGGTTTTGATTAAAACCCCTTACTAAATATAAAGCAACACAAAAGGGACAACATGGATGACAGAAAATGAAACATGATACTCATTTAATTGAAAAATTGGATTCTTATTAGTATCCATCGGGAACTCAGGCGTTTTTAATTACCTCCTCGATAACCACCTTAAAGAGAAACTCATTTTCTTGGGAATATAAAATCTGCTTCTCCAGCTAGAACGGGAAGAGGCTTATCAGAAGGGGATTATTAAAGAATATACTGCTGAGAAGATGATGTACTTTCAACCAGAGCTTCTTGGGTTTATGCTGCTGCCATTATCGTATATACTTCTACCTTACACACTTTTGAGATCGCCCTACTACACGCGGGACATTTTAAAACAGGGTATTTTCAATTTTCCGCTCGGTCTCGCAAGAAACATTTGATTGCAGATAAGGATGGAGTAGCCAACGTGATTCCCATAAATCTCCCCAAACCTTGGATAAAACCTTATCTACATCTATCTCTGGAGAGAAGTTTTTAAAATGCTCTATCTTGGTCGGAAATGTATTATAAAAACTGATCTTAAAAATGTAAATTGTGAATCGTTTATAATTTATAACTAGGTTTTAATATCTGAACTTCTGAAGATTACAACTTAAAGTTCCTAGCTAAATCAAACGTTAGTAGGTAAACTTTAAGGTGTGTAGAGCTTATTTGTAACAATTTATATTTCATATATGGTTAGTTAATTAGTTAAAATGGATTAGATGGCCTCGGAAGCACAAGTCCATTAGCCACAGATTTTTCTAATTCAGTTTCGAAAATACTATCCCATCGTTCTTCGTTATCTGTTATAATGAAACATAGAAACTCACAGAGAAGTGTGACTTTAACAGTGAAAACTGATATTCGATATACATGTTTCCCTAGATATATATATATATATATATATATATATATATATATATATATATATATATATATATATATATATATATATTCTTTTTTTAAATTTATTATTATTATTATTATCATTATTAACACTTTTTTTATAATAAATTATGATCTAGGGAAATAGACTGGGATACTTGCGCCTAGGGACCCGTCAAGGCTTAAATCACAGACTGAAATGGGCCACGGATAAAAAGGTTTGAACATTAGGACATACAGAAGGATATCATAGACTAGTTACATGAAGCTACTGCATACAAAAGTCAAATTAATGCAGGAGTTCCTCAAGGTTCAGCTGTAGCCCCTAATTTGTTTCTTCTCCACATCAATGACCTCGTCTCTAGCACATCCAACACAGTTCACAGTTACGCGGACGACAGCACCCTCCACTCAAATATACAATATTCTAAGCCTGTCTCTTTAACCCAATTAGATGAGGATCGCAGATTCATGGAGGGTTATGTCTCCGTGGATCTCCAAAAAATATTAGACTGGGGAAGTAGAAATCTTCTACAATTCAACCCCACCAAATCTCAGTCTTGCTTTCTATCTCATAAGAGATACACCAGCCCTAGACCCATCACAATGAACAACAAAGTTATTCGAAGTAATGAGTTCTTTTCACTTGTTGGCATTTTTGTGAATCGAAATCTCAATTGGCACCAACATGTTACATCAATTGCAGAAGCGGCTACTAAGAAGTTAGGTTTCCTCTTCCGGGCTCGCAAATACATTTCAGCAGCTAATCTCTATACCTTATATACTTCACAAATAAGGCCAAACCTCGAATACTGCTCCAATATCTGGGGTGACGCTGCAGCTTCTACACTCGCTATCCTGGACTCCATTCAGAAGAGAGCTATACGTCTCATCGGTGACCCTACCCTCCCCCAAAGGCTGTCATCCCTTACCCACCGTGGTGCCGTTAGTGACCTCTGTCTCTTTTAAAGATATCTGCACGGGCACTGCTCAGAGGACCTTTCTTCCATAGTTCCTCCACCTGCTGCCCCCAACAGATCTACCAGGGGAACAGAGCGAATGCACCCTTTTACTGTCCAGGTCACTAGACATAGAACATATTGTTATTCCCGCTCTTTTGTCCCGAGGACTTCCAAGTTGTGGAATTCCTTGCCGGCACATGTTTTTTTTTTCTCCTCCGAACCTCCAAACCTTCAAGTCCAGAATTAACAAGTTTCCTCTTTCCTCCTTGTCGACACCCACGGTACGATAGTATTTAGGCTGTAAGCCCTCGTGGTGTGTTGTTGAAAAAAATACAAGTTGTCTATCTCAGTTTGGTTATTATGAAACACATTGCAAAACTTCGTTATTTGATAAAGCTAGGTTGTTTATTGAAAGGTATCAGATTTGATTTATTTGCAGAAATGTATAGGTTATGGCGAAAATGTAAAAAAAAAGTATTTTTCAGTTTTTCGGGATTTTTTCAGGAATGTTAAAACATATCCCAAATCTGCTTTCATTAGATCATTGCAGAATTGAAGCAAGTTTTAGACAAAATTCTCTTATATGAAAATCACGTCAAAAGACTCTTCAAAACATTTTTTGAAGTAAACGCGGACTGAAGCCCCTGGACCAAAGGTTAGGTTAAAATGCACTTTGATTCGATTTGATCAACTTCGTATCGCTTATAATTATTCAGATTCTCTTATTAAGGCGTTAAAGGAAGCTAACCTGTGTAGGAAATTTTTTGCAATAAAAAAAAACCTTCTTTTTTAATCCGAGTCAAATAAATAAACAGTTCGGCGGCTTTATCAATAAAACGAGAATGATATCATACACAAGAGCTTAACGAATTGGATTAACATGATTTATTCGTTGACTCTGATTTAAGATGTCAACGTCCTTTAATTTGCAGACAGGAACTCTGTTGTGACTGCCAAAGATGAATTGCTGCTCGACACTTTCTTTAGAATTTTATCCATTCTTGTGATACATTTATCAAATTGATTGTTTATTTACATTAATTATAATGCAATAGCAATGTTATCCGTCAAGTGTGGAATGCTGCCTAAGCTTCTTAAAAATAAGAGATAATACAATATAGTAATTCAATTTAGTTATATAAATAAAATAAATAATTTATTGCGACTTTCAAAGAAGCTTTATTATCGATTCGTCTAAAAACTTTTTAACAGTATAATATTCTTACATATGTCACTCACCTTTGGCGTTCTATTCTTGACATAAATTTAAAGAATGTCATACAATTTTCCTGGAATATTTCTAAAGCATTTGATCGGGTCTGGATTTCGGCACTCATCAATAAACGTCCATTGTAGATGTTCTCTCAAACGCTGCTTTACCTAGTTTTGTAAAGGATCGATCTTTACATGTAGTACTCGATGGTGGTTTTCGAATAAATTAAAAATTTACTTGAGTACTCCACGGCATTACTTGATGACATGTGTATGAAGTGTTATAATGTATGGGTTTGAAAGCTGGACTACGAATAAGCAGGGCATAAAGAGAATAGAAGTTTTGGAAATGTGGACATCTCGAAAAATTTCAAAGACGAATTACAGTGATAGAAAGATAGATACAGTGAGCTAGAAGAGTTGAGCGAAGACAAGTCCTTGCTAAAAGAATCTAGAATAAATGTGGCAAATTTATTGGCTAAAGACGTAATCACTTTCTGACAAAAAAAAATGAATAAAGTGGCTTTGGTGAGACTTGATATTCATTAAGAAAAACTCACTAAGAGAGATGTCAATAGCTTTTGAAAAAATTTCTCCAGATGAGCGCGAATTTGGGTCTCTAGAACCCAAAACCAAGGTTCGTTAAAATTTATATATATATATATATATATATATATATATATATATATATATATATATATATATATATATATATATATATATATATATATATATATATATATATGCATGTATTTATGTATGTATCAGAGCGATAACTTAAAAAATACTAAACTGATTTCAATCAAACGTGGCAAAAATCTTGCTTGAGCGAAAACCGAGATCGAGTTCGTTTAGCCTTTAGGGTCAAGTTTTTCCGGTGGAAAATCGGGGAAAACTTTTTGAAAACGCTACTAAATGGAATGAGACTTTACATGTGGCTAGAAATAGCGCAAATAAACCTATGTTGTAAATTTTAAGTAATTTGTTACACAATATGTAGGGTTTCTTCCAAATCAGAAATAAAATCCCAAAGACATGCGTTGAGAAAACTTAGTGGTTAAAGTCCAATGCCTGATAGACAGAGTAGTTAACTGCCAGGCGTAGATTGATTCATACAATAGGTATAATCCATACAACAATGGTAACCAAACTAAATATATACCAGGCATAACACATACTACCCGAACCAGCAATCGTGAAATCTCGGTCGCAGTTATGGAAAGTGACAGACATGAAATTAAAAATTTGCCAAGTAATTGTTATTTAACTGGGGGATTCAATCAATTATTAAAAAGGTTAGGGACGCAGCAAGTGCGTTATAGTAGCGAATTTTCATAAAAATTGTACATTATTTTTATACGGCATATTAGTAAAGTTAATACTTTAAACTTACACAGACCTTGAAGATCGATTTTAGAGGTTCTAGTACGCGCACATTTGAAGAATTCTTTTGAAAGTGTTACCATCGATATCTCTCTATTATTAAAATATCTTGCGTTTTAACTCCTTTTGAGAAAAATGCCCGAAACTCAATTTTCTACGAAGGTAAAGAACTAAATTTTGCTATATCTGTAGGTAGTGTAAGTCTCTTTGAAAGAAACTTGTATTACAAATTTCATTAAAGCTATACAGAAGATTTTCAGAAGGAATCTTAATTCGTATTTAGAAAAGTAAAGTATCTGCCTAATTATAAACGTAGCAGTTATTTTTTCCTTATTAATCGCCAGTATGATTTCGTTTTAGTCAACCTAATCAAACCGGTTTTTTCGATAACAATTACAACAATAACCAAATTATGATTTCAGACTCAAAGGTGACAAACTTATTTAGGCGTTTTAAACAAAAATGAGATCTTGTTTAAAACGTTTGAAATCTGTGCGCTATTGTTTTTCCAAATCTGAAAATAAAACATTGAAAAAAAGATACACGCATCCAGCTGGATTCGATCGCGTCACTTTCTACGTGGGATGCGAGCATCATAACCGCGACGCTATCTGGGCAGCCGTCAAGAAAGGTTTTACTTGCGTGATACCCTAGATCGGCTCCATGCCCGGGATATTATATTCAAAGTATACATAATTAATTAATTACAGAAAATTAGGTAGTAGAATTACCATTGAAATACACCCCACTGCTGTTTCGGTCTTATATGACGTCTTATGTTTAAGTTTCAAGATAAAAGAGACTATTTTAGAATCATTTTTATAAAGACTTCATTTAGTTTAAATTTCTAATACATTATTATATATATATATATATATATATATATATATATATATATATATATATATATATATATATATATATATATATATAAACATATAAAAATTGTAACTGATCCCCGATATGGGTTCTAGGCGTCGTAGTTCGCGCTCATTTGCAAAAAATTTTCAAAATTCAAAAGTCGGGATCTCCCCATAAGTGAATGTTTTCTACGAAAATTTACTAATATCAATACAGTTAAATGTCCGGCAATCGACAACCGTCATTAGATTAGATTACGTGTTAATGACTCAATGGACTTACGTCTTAGACCAAACAAAATAGACATAGAATAGAAGTCTTAAAAAGATTATATTTACATCGAAACATTTCACGTATCATATTTATTAATCAACGTTAACATTTCACTTTTTCTCCTTTCAACAGAACCAATTACAAGCAATTAGATTTGTTAGTATTCTTGTAGAACAAACCTTCGACGGTTTGTACAACAGTTCTTTACCAATTTTTTACACGAGCATCATTTTAATCTTTCCCATCTCCTCTACAATCGTCTCATTACGGCTGATCGCGGTCGGCTTTTTCACTTATGGCACGACTTGATTGATTAGTTCGAAGATGTGTATCTCCCACAAAAAGCCATCAGCTCCATAATAAAGCCTTGTAATAAAGATAGACCAATTGTCTTTTTTTTTCATGCCAGAGTATAAGAGATGCATTATGCTAACCCCCTAACAATTTACGATCCAACGGAAACCCATAAATTGATAATAATGCATTGGGCAAACAGTTTATTAACGATCGTAGATGGCTGATAAACGCGGGTTTAATGATGGTGTACGTGAAGCAAGTGTATTTATTGTAGCCCTGTAAGGGAAATCTCGCACTAAACTATGATACGAGGATTGAGACGAAACCTATATAGAATAACGTTTTCCCACTGGCGAAACATCTAAGTTTTTAAGCGGTGTTGTCAGTTTATGGAAGTTTCCTGCTCGCGCAGGAGATAACTGGAAGATGCAACATACAACACCTGTTGTGTAACCGGTTTTATCTTTTACCGCATTGTCAGACAGAAGAAAAGGTGAATTTGCAGTTTAACTCCCGAACGATTTTCAAAACATCGACTGCTGATAGATAAAGTTTAGTGTCTTAAATGCACGCTGACGCTAATGTTACCTTTTGTTCTCCCTTATTTCCCGAGTTATTCGCATTTAAAGTTGCTTACACATTACACGGTTTTTTAACAATTTCCCAGTACGGTCCTGTCACGTGGTGTCTCCTTCCCTCCTAAACATTACATTTGACATAAGGTTTAGATTGTGTTTGGGAATCCCTAGAATATTCTGGAAATATCGGACATTGTCATTATAACTGACAGTTTACACATCGCTTTCAGTACGGCGCTAGTACCAGTACCCTTTGGACGCTTTCTTATACATTCGTGTAATACGAACGTTTTTTTCTGAAATTGTGTGTTGTTTACCTTGTTCTGTTAATGACCAGTGGTATTATAGTGGCTTATAAGGTGCATGTGTGGCCCTTTTCTTAGTCGGTGACGTATTATTTGTTTCCTATGTTGTTTTTGTCATGAGGATATTGCCATTTCGGAGGCCGTCAAATAACAAGGTCGAGTCAGGTTGGTTACACAAGGGCCGGACCTACATCATTTGCTTGAGATGTTAAGGTAAGTTTCTGTAAATTTGTTGTTCTTTTGTGTAAATTTCGATCGTTTCGCGGTATTTGCTATGGTATGTTCGGTGATCCTTAAGTAGACGGGTCTCGTCCATGCATCGCGAGAGCGGCATTGCCGGACGGTGCTTTTTGCTCTAGGGGCCTGCCTGAACTGACCTTCCTGACCTGCCCTGTAGGTCGGGAAGGTCAGGTCAGACAGGCCTCTACAGCAATAAGCACTGTCCGGCAATGCCGCTCTCGCAATGCATGAAATGACGGGACCCGTCTACTTAAGGGTCGCCCTTTTCTCGGGGTGGTGGTGGTGGGTTTCCGGGGGCTTCGCCGTAGAGGTTTTCCTTCCCCCCTCCCGTGCATACGACCACCCCCGTTGCACAAACCACAAGAAACATTTCTTGTTCATACCCCCTAAGGAAGTTACGGGACCTGGCATGAATAGGGGTGATGTGCAGGGTAGGCAGGGTTTTGGGGAGATATGGCGTCAGGATGCGAAAAAGACAGCTTTCAAGCAGTTTTATTCGCATTTTCTGCTCCTCACTCCTGGTCCCGTAAATTCCTTGGGGGGGTGGGAACAAGAAATTTTTCTTGTGGGTTGTGCATCTGGGGGGGGGGTCTAGGCACGTTTCTGAAAAAAAAAATGAAAAGCGTTCGGGAGTTAAACTGCAAATTTACGAAGAAATTTCAATTTATATACAGGTGTCCTGATTATACTTCTAAAAATTGGAGTGTGAGTTGCCGTTGAAAAAATAGTGGGGGTAGTTCGTATATTTTTCATTTTAAAGTTGTTACGCTTAAAGCAATTTTTCTAAACTACTTTTAAAACGGCTAAAAATAAGATTTTAAAAATTTGTTCTCGAGCAAATATTAACAGCATATAAAGAAAAAAAGTCTGGACGCAGCAAGTGCGTTATGGGAGTGAATTTCCATAAAAATGTTTTTAATAACAAATGCGAGCAGGCATCAATCTGATTACCGGTATAGCCTATGTAGTAGAAACAATGTACCATATTTTATCAAAATTACTTACTGTTTGAAAATGTACAACAATTTTCTGAAGAAGAACTTAAAATGTTGGTTTCCTAGCCAACAAGCCTTAGGTTAATAGCAAATTGAGTTATTAAAATTCGAAGGATTTAATGAAAATTCGCTACCAAAACACACTTACTGCGTCTCGATTTTTTTCTTACAAACATGCATCATATTTCGATAAAAAAATGCAAAAATGCATTAAAGAATTTGTTCTGCGAAAATTACTTAAAAATTATAGACCCAAAATGCACTTACTGCGTCTCATATTTTTTCTTACAAACATGCATCATATTTCGATAAAAAATGCAAAAATGCATTAACGAACTTGTTCTACGAAAATTAGCTAAAAATTATAGACCGTTAAACCATAAACTTCGCTAAACCTACAGCCAAGACATCAACTTACCTAAACCTACAGCGAAAGCATCAGAGAAAGGGTCTACTAATTAAAACGAGGTTTTCGTTATAAATATTTGTTACTCGGTCGGGTTATTATCCCGTTGAAAAGTAAAAACCAAGCTTGGAACCAGTCGTCTGTTGCTTGACAACATGGTTTTGGTTAATCTAGACTGTGGCAGTTCTTTGTCAATTATGTGTCAAATTATACATTAACATACGTACATCAGAAAACATATATTAGTTTAAATTTTTGGTAAGTCTTTGAGATCTTAACATTCTAAACGCAAAAATAGTAAGCAGTTTTTATTTTGTGAACGTAAATATTAGAAAAATTTGGTAATCTTCACAACAGATGGTTCAATAATATAGTGGTGATCACCAAATTGTTTGCATTTTACTGTATTTATCTGACACTTGATATAACCCACCAAACAAGACTTCTGTTTCTAAAAACATATTTTTATTGCGTCATTGATCATGTCACGCAGACCAAGGTTCCTCTACATTTTTTTTTAAATATAATTGTGACTAGGTACCTAACTAAGCTACCTTTGTTACAAAATATATGTAAGTTAAATAGTTTTCTGAATTATTATTTAGGTAATTTTGCAGATTATCTGACGGTCAGCTTTCTGTCTTCTTTCGTTGTCCTCCATTTCTTCACCCCCAATTTTGTGGCTGTTGTTATGATTGCTATTATTATCGCCACGTATGCTCCATATACTCAGGTGATCGATGGGTATTTTAATTGGTCCTGGTATATTCTGCTTGATTGTTTGCAATTGATTTTTTATCTAATTGATGTTGTGTAGTTGCACGTTTTCTAATGTTAGTTCAGGTACTTTTTCGGAATTTACCGGATCTTCTAGATTTGGGGGTTCTATTCTTGATAGATTAAATAGTTGTAGCGTTTCTGATGCTGTTGGGCTGGTCTTGTAGATTTTGGTGCCTATTATTAATTGGTAATTTGGTTGAAGGTTTACTAGTTTGGTACCTTTGATTATATTGGTCCACTCTTGTTCCCGGCAAGATATTCTGGCCTTTGTTTCCTCTGGTGCTATCACGATGTATTGACTGGTTCCATATCTCGAGACGGTTGGTTTGTTGATTTTGACTATTTCTTGTTTACAGTTATTTATAGGTTTTTGAAATTTGATTAATTTGATTTCACATGGGTTTTGATCATTCATGGCTGTTGGATTGTCGTCTATGCAGAAATACAGTTGGTTCTTTAAATTTTGACATTCTTCGTTGCGATATGCATATTGCTTACTGCTTAGGATAAGGTATCTGGTTCGTGGCATTATCATGTTGAAAGTATGGGAATTTCTAGGGACTGGTAAAGTACCCTCCCCCCATGTATACAGAAGCCATAAGAAAAATTGGTAATTCTTTACTTTCCGCACATATGTTCGATTCTTATGAAAGTTTGTATTGCAGGCGTGTTTTAGGGTGTAGATCACGAAAATCACAATAAAAACGAGGGCAGAAGCAAACTTTTGGAATTATTTGCATTTTTTGTAGGAAAAACGTAAGTTGTACTCACTTTTGCGACATATTTTTGGCATATTTTAGAGACATTCGGGGATCGTTCGTTTTATATCAAGCTAAATAAGGTTGTAGTCCTCTATTATAATTCATTTTCGAATAGTTAGTGCACGTCCTATACTGTTTAGGTGTCTCTGTAGGTTTCCTTTCTTTTCATCGATAATCGACCCTAAGTTAACGTTGACATATAAGACCAACTTCATGTCATACATGTACAATTCTGCAAGAAGCAAAAGTTATTTAGTAATACAGTATTTCAAAAACGAAACGTTAAGACCATGAAAAGTGAATATGTTCAGTGAAATAAGGTACTAAAGTATTACATGAGTATATTTATTTTGGTCATGTAAAGCGAGATATGCTCCAAAACACGCCGTAAAAGGGAGTACTTTTCTTACAAACAAATCCAAATTATTTCAAAAGTTTGCTTCAGCCCTCATTTTTATTGCGAAATTCGTCATCTACACCATAAAACACGTGTATATACAAAATGTCTTAAGAATCGAACACGTGCGGAAAACAAGCAATAGGTAATGTTGTGGTCTTAACCCTCAAGAAAATTACTGGACCCAAGGCAAATAGGCGTGCTGTGCGGGGAAGAAAATTAAAGTAGCCTATAGCCTCAGGAAAGAAACCTCTCTCACCCCTCTAACACATTCCCTGTTTCTCCCCGAAAGATCCCCGTTCTTCCAAATTAAAAAGCTACGGGAAGGGAAAACACGTCACAAGGCACCCCCGCGTAAGTCCAGGGAATAAAGATACCCCCTATCAGCCGCCCCCAGCCCCGTCAAAGAACCTTACTTGTCCCCAGGCCTAACCCTCGTTCTACTCGAAAATCTTTTTTGAGGAGGTACATTGTAATGTAATTTTTCCGTCCCCTGGCTTTTTAAATTGAAGAACGGGGTATTTTGGGGAGATATAGGTTAGAGGGGTAGCTAGAGGGCGGGTGCGGTTGGTAGTGGTTTCTTTTTTCCCTTGGCTTAATCTGCTTTTCTCACATTTTGCATTTACATTTTCTTTGTATTCTTCCCTGCCCAGCATCCCCATACGCTGCGGGTTACTTTTCTTGGGGGTTAATGTCATAACACTTCTCTTGTAGTTTGTGATGAGAGGGGTGGTTTTAATCATGTTTCTGAAACAAATTTTCAGAACCTGGCCGGACCTGACCGTGGGATAATCTGCAAAATGACATTCCCTTTTATTTAACAGTAATCTTTCCGGTAAAGAATTTGTTTTCATTTATTGGATTAAAATTTGCCGTAAACTTAATTACATCCGATACAGCTGTATTTATTCTCCTGAGGCATCTTTCCTCGTATTGTCCTGAACGAAAGCTATGTTTTTTCAGTCTCATGTTCTAGTCTAAACCTGAACCCACATCACCTCTTTTTGCAAGTATCTCTTATTTTTGATTTTTCTATCTTTTACTATGATTAGCAGAGTCATGGCCACATAACTCTATATACTAATAATACTATGCCGTTTAGTACACCTAGAAAATCTAATTCGACAGAGCATAAAATTGTGTAAAGGTAAATTAATCAGAGGAAAATTTTACACTTTGCTCAATTTTTTGCAGAAGATGCGATACATTAAGGCAAAACGCCTATCTTGGCAACATTGTCAGTTGTTTTGCTGTGTTCACTAGAATATCCGATAGCTACGGAAACTTATAGACATCCTATGGTACCCTCAGGACTACAAAACAGCACAGGACAATTTTATCCATGGCTGTTGGTTCGTCTAATGATCGCAATTTCCTGTCTATACTGATAGATATTTTAGCACGACGCTCAACTATTACTTACAACACGTGTTTACTTCGATATTATTGATGATTAAGATAGAAGATAATACTGAACGTTTGCAAGGACGTTATTAATAACAGTCAATTAATGTGCCAAGTGCACTCACGGAATTCCTGGCTAAGTTATGTCGACAAATGTATTAGGTTAGGCAAGTAGCTTATGAATCTATCCCTTACGAATTACCATCAGGTGTACCTCAAGGATCCCACCTTGGGCCACTATTATTTCTGGTATACGTTACTGTTATAAATACTTGTTTTCAATTCTGTAAATTTTTGATGTATGCCGACGACCTCAAATTATTTACTCCTATTAATTGTGAACAAGATTGTTTGCGTTTGCTGGCCGACCTTAACAACTTGATTAATTATTGTAGCATAAATCAGCTTTGCCTTAATTTAGATGAGTGCAGTGTTATAACTTTTACTTGTGGGAAACTATGCCATGAGTTTCCGTATCTCTTGGATAATAATCTATCACACGGGTCACTTATGTAAAAGATTTAGGCGTTACCTTTGACAGCAAGCTACTATTCTACATATTGACAATTTCGCTACTGACAGTTATCAGATGCTGGGGCTCATCATGCGGCAAGGTGCAGTTTTTCACAATCAAAGATGTTTTATCTCATTATACAATGCGTATATTTCAAGGAAATTGAAATTTGCGTCTTCTGTTTGGAATCCCCAGTATCTTATTTATAAGGAGCCTATAAAAGATACAAGATAGATTTTTAAAGTTTTTGTGCTTTAAATATAAATAATAGTTACCAAATTATGCGACGCTTTTTTTGAAATTCTATCATTGGAAGAAGGCCGGCTTGTCTCAGGCCTTTTTAAAATAGTAAACGGTTTAATGGACTCTCCAGAACTTCTAAGTCAGATACGTTTCAATGTTCCAAACCGACTTCTCAGGGTGGCTGAACCTTTTTCCTTGCCTTTTAGCAGAACTAACGATGCTCTTAATTCGCCGCTGTCAAAAATCTTAAGCGGGTGATGAGTTCCCTCGGCCATTTACATGTTCAGTAACTCATTGCTAGAGTATAAAAAGCTCCGAAAGTCCCACTTTTGTTGTCTTGATTTTTGTTTCTTTATTTCTCTCCATATTATAAGTGTGTGCACAATTATGTGCATATATAAGTATGTGTACGTATTCACAACTTAAATGAAAGATTGTTTTGGCTTGTTTTTAGAATAATGCATGATATTTTTATCACTGCTGTATTTGTATTTATATGCTCTGTATGTGATCCTGTTTAGGGGCAACCCCGTTGGTATCCAAATAAATAAATATTCGTCCACATAAAATGCAGAAAGCGCTGGTGTCAACTATTATTATTGTCCTGTCACACATGTTTATATTTTAATTCAGTGTTTAATAGATTAGCTTCGAATTTGAAAATTAAACTCGTTTTAAAAACAAACATATTAATACAAAAATAAAATATCGAATTTATCAAAAACTAATTAGGTCCTCCAAGTTTATTTCAATTATCCAATATGAAAATGAAATCGGCTATTTATGAAGATTATCCTTTCATAAATATGCATCGCAGTTGGTTCATGCAAAGCTTCAAAATGAATTAATTAATTTTCTATGTCGGGCAACATGTACATAACTCGCACCCAACTTAATAAAACCAATTTCAAAGTTGCTCGTACGTTTACATTGATAAAACGAAACAGATTTTCATAGCTTTAATTAATTTACGCAACAAATTCCAATTAGATGTTTAATCCGTTGCTGGTTCCTCGACTGCATGAACCGTTAAAAGTGATTTTCATTATCACGCGCTGCATCAGCTATTAGTTTCTGGTATTGTTAATTAGCTCTGCAGCTAGAAAAATGCCTTTATTAATTTATTACTGAAGATAATCACATATAATTTTGTAATTTTGATTTTTCGATGCACCTTAATTTACGACCTATTCATAAGTCTTGCGGTCACTTATTCTTCGATAAGTTTGTTTCCTTGAGCTAATTAGGTACTGTGTTTGGTATTTTTTAATTAGATGTTACATAGCTTAACCGCTTGAAACATATTGATTTAAGCAATGCATAAAAATACGTAATATATATGACAAAACATATTTATACCTCCGGGATTAGTTGCTGCCTTATTTGAGTAGATTAATTAAAAAGTCTGGACGCAGCAAGTGCGTTATGGTAGAGAATTTTCATAAAAATGTTTTTTTAATAGGAAATATGTGTGTTCTTTTTTAAGAAAGCATGCATCAAATTTCGTTACCAGTATAAGCTATATAGTAGAAACAATGTGCCATGTTTCATCAAAATAACTTTATTGTTTGAAAATGTACACAAATTTCCGAAAGTAAACTTAAAGTGTTTCCTAGAAAACTGATTTCTTGGTCAACCTTATAGGATAATAGCAAATTGAGCTATTTAAATTTGAAGCATTTAATAAAAATTTGCTACCATAACGCACTTGCTGCGTCCCGAATTTATTTTCTTACAAACATGCATTATATTTCGATGGAAAATGCAAAAATGCAATAACATAAGGCGTGTTCGATTAAAAAAAAAATGTATCACCAACGACTTCTGGGCTACCTGTGATTGTAGAAATATTTTTTTAAGATTTAGCTCAAGACACCCTATAATTAATGCATACAATTTTTTTTCGTATCTTGTATAATAACGGATATATTGAGCTTTATTGATTTTTTACGAATATTCGACAAAAATTATATACCATTACACGATAAACTCTATAGCTAAGCCTACTGCCAAAACATCAGAGAAAGAGTCTGTTTGAAATGAATTTTCTGGAAATATTTTAGTAAAATGAAGGACAATGACGGTTGAAGCTAAGACTTCAGGGTTTGTAAAGCATTCTTCTTGAGACATTTTCTTTCCATAGCCCATATTAGATTCAAGTTCTTTGCCTAAATGTTGCCAATTTTGACGTTTTAAATCGCGACTTTGTCGTTTTGAGGAAAACCCCAATTTATTTTTCTTTAAATGACTCTAACTTAGAGATGTAAATTTTGGTTAGTAATTTACCTGTAATGATATAAATCGGCGTACCAAATTTGGTTGCCCTTACTTTGTTATTTCTGGAGATATAGTTTTTTTTCGAAAGAAAACACAACATTTTCCAAGAAAAACTGAGCCGATTTTCCTGGCTAACGAACTTACCAAGCCACTTGCAAAACGAAGGTATTCACCAAATTTAATCAAAATCGGCCTAATATTTTTTGAGTTATCGGTGTGATTAATAACATTTATAGGTAAATTAGCAGATTAGCGTATTGTTCAGAAACATGCTTAGAGGAACCCCTTTATGCATTAACCATCGGACAAATGCTGTGACCTCAACTCCACAATACAGTTAAGAGACCTAAAGCAATTTTGAGGTTCTGTGCAGGGTAAACATACTACAACGGAGCTAGAAATGCAAACTGTAAAAAACTCACCTTACAGAAGTCCATAGAAAGGAGAAACTCCTTACTAACAGCAGTTTTCTAATACCGTACTCACTACGTACGTATATTTATGGAAAAATAAACAAAGAGAGCAATGAAACCGACTTCAAAAGAAGCACTAAAAAACGAAAAATTAGTGTAGAACAGGTTTAATTCAAAAGACAACAATTAATTTAAATGAAATATTATTATATGCGCTACCTACTTATCTGTTTGAAGTCGGTGCCAAGCCCAGTTATTAAACACGATCTTTAACAAGAGAAATTCGGTTTACAGTCACAAAAGGACGATCTAGTAGAAGAGATTGCTAGTATTGAAACAGTAGTGGAAAAATTACTCGCTTCTTAAAAAAAATATTCGAGAAGCATGTAAAGATAAAATTGAAAAAACTTGAAAGAAAATAAGTCCAATAAAAAGAAAATTTTTAATCAAATGAAAATCAACTAAAAATAGTGAAACGACTGCGAGAGAAAGATGTTAAAGCGTATAAAGGTATAAGGTTATGATTTTGAACAAAAACGATTATAAAGATAGAGTTAATAATGCAATGACCGTGCAACAAAACTAAATAATAAAAACCCCATACCAAAACTTATTTATTTTATATATTATTTAGTTAAAAATAGTTTCAAGAATTATCACAACTTTATAACAAAAGACTTAGGAAGAATGTTAGAAGTTGGAAATTTGAAAGTTCCCAAAAACCATTGTCTCCAAAAAATGCGAAAACGGGAAAAATCGATGGCACCTATTGTTTCGTTTATGGATTCCTCGACATACAATTTGGCGAAGTAGTTGACAAATGAATTTAAAGGCTTGCCCGTCAAATAAAAAAAAATCAATACTATATTCCCTTGAATTTATAAGGGGAGATTATGATTCCGTTTTTTTTTTACGAAAATTCTCTAAGAAGCTTGTTTTAGCGAATATAAGTTTCAAAAACTACTGATTTCGACATACAATTTGGCGAAGTGGTTGACAAATGAAATTAAAGGCTTGCCTGTCAAATAAAACAAATTCAATATTATATTCCCTTGAATTTATAAGGTGAGATTTTGATTTTTTTTTTTCTACAAAAATTCTCTAAAAAGCTTGTTTTAGCGAATATAAGTTTCAAAAATTACAGCTTTCCGTGAGATGTGAATCTGAAATCTCTGCACAGCAAGCCGACCTATTTTTGTGAATTTTCGTAGAAAAAATTTAATAACGAGATCGCGAATTGAAAATCCAAATGAGCGCGAACTACGACCCCTAGTTTAAATCTTACATATATACATATACTACATATATATATATATATATATATATATATATATATATATATATATATATATATATATATATATATATATATATATATATATATTGGAATATTGCACTACACTGTAATCACTTTTAAATATTTAAATATACACTATTTGTTTGCTGTACGTTTGTGATTTCTTATTGGTTATATATATATATATATATATATATATATATATATATATATATATATATATATATATATAATATTAATGGAGATCCTACGTGCTTCTAGCTTTGTGCAATTTTTTCAGTGATTGCTGTCAACCTTGTTCAAATAAAATAATTGTTGACTTCTTTATTTCATCGAAAGTAATTAACGTATTTTAAAAGAACGTTGAACTCAATTAACATCTCAACTATCACTTTAATTTCTAATAATCACTTGGTGGATGTAACTTATTCTGTTAATGATATTTGTTTAATTTAATTAATTTCTTGTGTACTTACATAAGAACTGATTCATTGACCTTTAGTTTTTAATTTAATCTAAACTGAAATAGAATTTTTTGCGGGCGTTGTTGATTTGGTCCTGTGAATATAATAGTGAGTATAACTGAGTATTGGAATTTCTTAGATAGTTTCACAAGTTTTTTTTTTTTTTTAGTTGCGGTAAAAGAACTAGCAAAAACGAGCTTTTTTAATAGATTCACTTAGGACGATGTCTAATTTTTATACCTAAAAACAAAGTCCAATTAGCGGCTACTATAATTGTAGTGACGTGTAACAAAATGTATTCCTTTTTGTCTATATCTCTCTTTTTCTTACTCTCTCCCCCCTCCCCCACTCTCTTTCTCTTTCTTTCTCTAAATATAGGGTGATGATAAAGCTTGGAATGGTAGGAATACAGATATTCCTAACTGTATACAGACACAGTTAAACCTTAAAGAAACACCCTCGCTCACGTCAATTTTTTGTTTTAATTCTGCATTTTTTTTAGCTAATACTAGTATATTATGTTGGGTGTTTTTAAATCACCATATCAAAGCATGTAATATTCACATCATGTTGGAGACATATTAGCAACATAAGAAGCTTGTATTATTACCGGAGATCGTAAAATTGACACAGAATGCTGTTAGTAAATACGAGTACTATAAACTTCAAAATTATAAATATACGTCTGTAATGATTCTGTTAACATTTCGTTACTTACAACAATATCAGATACATTACAATTCGTTTATTGTGGGCCTTAAAACATTTTGCGGTTTTAACCATTTTGATACTTTCAGTATTTGTTACGCTTTCAACGCATTAAACGTTTGCTGATATAAATAATAGATTCTTTTTAATTTATTTTACAATACAATAGCATACGTTCCAACTTCTAACAGATTTTCTTTTGTTTCAGAATAAAATGACGAAATACCACCTAAGCTTTCTGTGTCTTTGTACCATCTTAAAACTGGCCCTTGGTCAGCAATCAGCTCATATCTTATCATCAAACATGGAACAAGTGGTGACATCTACCACTTTACTATGGGTACCATACCGAGACAGAGATAAAAGCGACCTACTTCAAGATGGCGTCATAGCAGCATATCAGACAGTCGAAGGTAGCCTTTTTTTAAACTAATTTGTACAAGTAATTATATTCGGTTTTTTTTTTCATTTTAGAAACTAATTTCGAGACGGACGATATCACAAATAGCATCTCCAGCCAACCAATATACATCTGCCGTGCAAAAATGAGCAGCGTCTGGGTATCAGGACAACTTAAGCCTCGCACCAATGCCTGCACCGTTTCTTCATATGGAAAAGTAACAAATCAAACACAATTTGATGTGTTAATTAACATAGAAGGTAGTGGTCGACTAAGCTGGAAGAACAAAAGCAGGTACATTTTGAATCCACAAGGTGCAGTTAGTGGAGGCGATGGCGTCGTCACAACTTTTGTTGCTAGACGAGCTGCTACCAACAACAATGTGGATGGCTCACTAACTCACCTGATTGGAAAATTGGACCCTTCAGACAATCTTGGTGTGTTTACACTAGTCGACCAAAACAACCAAGAATTGATCTTTGAGGATGGAGAGATTCTCGTCGAAACTGAACCGATAGGTTACGAATTCACCAATATAAAATTCGATCGTTATAAAGCTAGGGCTAACAAAAAGAAAACTATTCTTGGACAAGCCGTGCTAAAGAACGAAGAAGAAGGTCTTCAAAAAGTCGATACAGTGATCACGTACAATTACACCTATTCTCTTTACTGGGGAAAAGGACATGGTCTGTTGACAGGCTTAAATTTTACTGTGCACCTTCCGAATGGTACCAGTCTTAGAGGAGAGTGGGCTATTGCAGAAAGCAGCGACAGAGTGGAGGTGGTTCCGATAGAAAAACACCTGCTGGGCGGTACAGGAGTCAATGTCACTCTACGTGGAAGTTTAGCTGATGTCGAGGTACCTTACACAACAACTGTGGTGTCATTGTATAAAGATGGTGAAAGAAAAGAACATACTCTACGTGACAGTAAGAGGGAGCACTTGATTACCGACGTCGTGATTGATTTTGGACCGATTTATTTCTTACATAACAATAGTTATGTACCGACAACTACAACAACGACCACTACAACTACCACAACCACCACCAGAACAACATCAACCACTCAAGAAGTGTCTCCGATGGTACCGCCAGAAGTTATACAGCATTTTGGGCAACAAAACACCGATGGGAGTTTCGGCGATGGTAGACATGATGGTAATATGCAGTCAGACTCTGGAAGTCCTGGAAATACAGACAGGAACGCATCTGAGCTAAAGAAGAAAAATCCCAACGAGCAACCACCTAAAGTGGATGCATCAGCGAGTTCTGGTAGCGTGATCTCAAACACCTTTGTGGTGCTAATGGCGATGATTGTTTTCAACAGGCTTACGTAAATATCTGAAACTTTCTGTTGTCTGAAGGCTTGTGCTAGAAACTGTGTGACAGAGTGAAGAGTGCGTGTGGAAAGAAAGTGTACGAGTAGCTTAATCTATTACTAGATTTAATTATTTTACCCGTAAAATAAGTTACGATTTATTTTCCACCATGTAGTCATCATTTCCAGTGTGTATATAGACTGTAAATATGTAGTGAGGACTTGGTAAAGAGCCTGTTATTCCAGTGTGTGGTGATAACTGAAGAGAATAAAGTAACGTCCATGGTTTCGTGTTTTCGGGGAAAGGTGTAGTATTTATGATGGAATTGTGAGTTTTATTGTAAGAACAGGTCGGCATATATAGTTAGATTATATTTTGCGAGTGAAAATGTAGCCCAACTTATATTTTTGCTAATGAGTACTAGCTGTTTCAGTATTGAGATATGAGGTACAAAGTTTGTTGTATATTTTTTCAATGTTTGTGGACAACAATCATATAAGAAAATCTCTAAAAGTAAATAACTTCAAGCTTTCTCCTTTTTAGTGATGTGTAAAAAATCATTCCACGTCTAGTACAAATTTAAAAAAAAAACTTAATAAAGCATGATACCTTTGGAGTTGTTTCCATTTAGAGGGACGCTTCGTAATATTTCTTGAGGTATTTATCTGATTCAAGATGTGTAACTAATTCCAAATAGATATTCGAAATACATGTGATAATATTACATATTTAAGCTTCTCTAACCTTGTAGCTTCTTCGAGCTTTCCAGTGTTCAAAAAGTACTAGTACTGAGACCAGATCTATTTAAAAATAAAAATTAATGTAAAACACAACAAAAAAAAAGATCAAGTGTTAATGTTTAATGAATAATTTTCGTGTTCCTATAATTGTTCAGATTGATGCAGCACCACAGTTTGGTACTAAATGACAGTGTTTGATGGAAGCGTCAAATGCTGTTGAAAGACGTGATTATCATTGGACTGACACATGTAAAAAAGAATATTTGTTTCTAAATGTACATTCATGTAATTGTAGATAATTCTAAAATATACTTAAAATATAGAGATCAGATAAACAAAGCTTGTCTTATTTCTTAAAAATTATATCCAATTACACACAAGGCTCAAACAAAAGTCTTTATTCCTTAAAAATGATTCTTCAGAGTTTTTTCACTTTAAACAACTACATAAGAAATTCATATATAAAATCAAGAACTATGAAATACATTTAAATACTATTATACAGTCTGTCCCAAACTTGATGGGAATGTATTGCCATCTCCGTTATTATTAGAGATAGGGAGACGGTTAAATTAGCAATGTTTTGTAGAATTTCATGCTCGTTCCAAATATCACTTGTATTTTGCCCTGCTTCTTTTAGTCTTCGAGTTATTTTGAAAAAACCAAATTTGTCGAATTCTTTTTTCTTCACTAGGCGTTGATCTGACATGTCTAAAGCTTGCATATTATCAGGATACTTTTTACAGAGTAATCTTTTTGTGCTATTCTCCAGTTTGGATTGTCATTTGTTTTTGAGCTACATGTATCAACGTTTGTTTTTATTATGGCAGCCATATTGGATTTTTTGGTCATGTGATAGCCTGTGAAAAGAGCTTTCCAATGATGTACAACATGCTTGAGAGATATTGTAATTGCACTGACAATTTTGAGAAAAACCGTTTTGATAGTAGGCTATGAAATCCAATACCAGAAAACAAATGACAAAAAAAGTGTTCAGAAAGCAGGAGGCCATGGAGTCTAACAACCAAACACCAAAATATTTCGCAGGATAGTGACCAATCTATTGACGGTAGCTTCCACGCAAAGAAACTACCAATGCGGGAAATGAAGAAAGAAATAATGCCGTCTTACAGGTTTCAAACGAAAACCCTCCGCAATCTGTTCGGTTTTATGGTGAACAAATTGACGTTCCAAAAAGTACGGTATACCTTGTATTAAAACAAAGTCATTACCATCAATACAACCCTACAATCGTACAAGGTACAATTCTGCAGATAGTATCAAGGACAATGTCAGCAAGATGAAAATTTTCATTTGAAAATAATATGGACTGATGAATCCAGATTTACAAATTGTGGTGTGTATAATCGCCATAACAGGGATTATTGGGCAAATGAAAATCCCCATCTAAAGAAAGAAAGACGATTGCAAGACAGATTTGGTATTAATGTTTGGTGCGGCTTATTAGGTAAAAAGCTGTTATTTTTATTTGTATATTAGAAAGTTAATTTTAAAAAATTCTGGTAACTTCATTGTTGATCCGTTCTTCTTTGAAAATAATTTAACTGGGGAGAGGTATCTTAATCTATTGAGAAATGATATTTTACTAACAATTAGAAGAGTTCATGATAATTTAGACGAGATTTGGTACCAACAAGACGGTTGTCCAGCTCACAATGCTAGGATCGTCAAAGAATTTTTGTATCAAAATTTTTATAATCGTGTCATTTGTAACAATGGTGTGCTCGAAGTCCTGATATAACACCCATGAATTTTATTTTTGAGGTACTCTAAAGAATGATGTGTATAAATTGGATCCACCACAAAATATCAATGAATTACGAAACAGAATCACGGAAGCTATAAATAATTTTAACCAAAACACCCTCACCAGAGTTTGCAGGCATGTTTCAAAAAGATGTATAAAGTGCATTGAACAAAACGGTGGCCATATTGAACTTTTTTCTATTTAGTTATTTTTAAGTTTATATTTTATTATTTGTCGAGTTCCGTTTCTAATTGTGTTGTTTTGTGGAGTTTAGGTTTCTATTTGTCATTGCCGGGTTTCGTTATTAAACTGTTTCACAAAATATTACCTAGCATTATTACCTAATTATGTATTGTAAATTAAATCACAATATTTTTTATCGTGAATCATTACGAAAAATTAAGTTCAAAGTAGAAGTATATTGTTAGACTCCATGGCCTACTGCTTTTTGAACACTTATTTTTTCATTTGTTTTCTGGTATTGGATTTCATAGCCTACTATTCTCAAAACGGGTTTTCTTAAAATTGTCAGTACAATTACAAGATTTCTCAAGCATATTTTACATCATTGGAAAGCTCTTTTTACATGCTATCACATGAGCAAAAAATCCAATATGGTTGCCATAATAACAACAAACGTTGATACATGTAGCCCAAAAATAAATGACAATCCAATGTTGAGAATAGCACAAAAAGATTACTCTGTAAAAAGTGTCTTAGACATGTCTGATCAACGCCTACTTAGATATTGAAGAAAAAAGAAATCGACAAATTTTGGTTTTTTCAAAATAACTCGAAAACGAAAAGAGGCAGGGCAAAATACAAGTCGTTTTGGAACGAGCATGAAATTCTACAACACATTGCTAATTAAATCGTCTCCCTATATCTAATAATAACGGAGATAGCAATACATTCCCATCCAGTTTGGGACGCACTGTATAAGTTAGACTATCTTAGAAATCTAGGTAAACAGTTTACATTAGCAAAATTTAGATTTAAAATTTCAGAGAAGTTTCTTTCACCAAAATTTTCTAATCGTGGACAAGCACATAAGGGACGTTCTAATAGAACGTGAAAAATTTTAATTGGTCGGCCACATAGCTCACAATAAGGGCGTTGGTTTTGATTTAAGAGATAACCGTGAGTAAGTAGAGAGTGGCCAATTCGCTGTCTTCTGATAATCACTTCTTCTCTGCGAGATAAATCAGGAAGTTTCTTGATTGCGACAGTTGCTTCAATTTCTCGCAGTTTGTTGCTTTGCGAAGACCCAAGGATTTGCCATTTCTGTCTATAAAATTTGCTATATGTGCAGAAACGTCGGAGTAAAGTTGAAGAGGAATTACAGTAGCGCATAAGACAGCATTTCTGGCACATTCGTCTGCATTTTCATTTCCAGTAATAGCACAGTGTGATGGGACAAATATAGGTCTGATAGATTTGCCAGACTGCAAGACACAGTGAATAGATTCTTGTACTTTAATTACAAGATGGTCCTTTGGGTAAAGGTTTGTGAGTGATATAATCGACGAAAGAGTATCGGTGCAATTTCAGGCATTACTACAATGAGAGTAGACGAATGTGTTAGTTGCTCTCATTATGGCGTATAGTTTTGCTGTATAGTTGCTGCATATTAACGGTAAGTAACATGAATCTTCCTTTAGTGCAGAAGTGATACTACATCCGACACCAGTTTCACTTTTTGATCCATCGGTGTCAAGAATTACATCATATCGATATGTAGAGATAATCTCTTGAAATAATCAATTGAATCATTCAGCTGGTAATACATTCGATTTATGCGCCAAAAAGTCGTATCAGTAGGTGGAAAATCAATGATCCATGGAGAAATAGCACCATTGCATATATGATTTGTCAGACCTGGATTGAAAATATGATTTCCCTCTTTTGTATGTAAAGAAAACGGTAGCTGTGCGGAAGGGTTCGCATAATAGAATCTGTTGAAGTTGGTCTGTGACAAGAATTTGTAGACTGGATTATTTGGGTTTGCTGATATCTTAGCCGCATATTTTAAGAGCAAATCTTCTCTTGTAACTTAATTGGAGGCTCGTTACCTTCTCGGTTAATACTTTCCATTGGATTGGTTTGAAAAGCTCCTGTGACTATTCAAGTGCAAGATTTACAATAACTTCAAGTGGTTTTACAGTTTATTTGCTTGCGGAAATATAAATAGCTGAGCAATAGTCTCAATTTTTAATCTTATCAGTGCTCTGAAAATACTTAGTAAGACTGATTCATGAGCACCCCATTATAGTGTCCGAGAGTTTTAAAAATGTTTAGTCTAATAATACAATTAGCTTGGGTACATTTACGTGAGCCAGTTAAGTTTTGAATCAAAGGTTATTCCCAGAAATGTATGCTTTGTAACCTCTTGTAGAATCATTCCCCGTAGCTTGAGAATGTGGGTAACTAAGTGATTTTTCTTTAAAAAAAAACATAAATTTTAAATTTAGAATAGGGAAAGTTCAAGTCATTGTTATCAGACCATTTTTACTATTTATCGATAGTATTTGAGTTAGAGTATATGCTGATAAGCTATTTTTACCTTTACAGTATATGACTAGATCGTCAGTATACAAAGCACTCTTTACGGAACTACTTATTGATTGAAGAATATCACTTATTGCAACGTTAAAGAGAGTTGTACTTTAAACTGATCCCTGGAGAACTCAATGTTTTAGATCATATGAATCAATTTTTATAGTGATGGTTGTGAGCTTTTAAACAGAATCTGAAAAAACCAGAAACAGCTGTTCAAAATATTAAGATTCAAATTTGTTTTTCTGCATACTTTGAAAGTTTCTGTCAAAATAAATTCCTACTAAAAACAAGGTTTTGATGAATTATCATTTTAGAGATAAAAATATTGTGTTCTTTTCTAATTAAAGTTCCTATCTCTTTAGAGTGTTGCTTAGAATACATGCAAATGTATTTAAAACTGTTTAAATAATAATCTTTTGTTTTGGCAATTACTAGATTATGGATAATTTAAAAAGCAGCAAAATAAAATACCTAGTAGTTTTTTCTCTTGTTTTTGTCAACTGAAATTTAATAATTTGCTATAATTTAATTTTGAATCAAAACAAAAGGTACAGCACTGTCCAATTCGTTTCCAGTCACCAAAGTCAGTAAAACAGAGCCTCTTACAAGGTAAGTTATAAAAATAATATTCAAAGTTACCTAGTATTTGTACTTAGTGAATTATGGCTTCCAGGTCAACGGAACTGAATCTTTACCGTAAGTTAAGTTGTAAAATTAGATTAATAGGTACAGATATCGCTTTATTAAAATCTTGCAAACGAAAATCACCTTTTCCGAATTTCATTAATTTCAATTTAAACATTTCTAATAACACAAAAGTGGTATGTGAAAACTGGAACCTGTGATGAGCACTAATAAGTACACTTGGAGAACCCAAATCACCACAACACATATTTCAGAGACCTTACGATCGTTTCATTGACCATGTCAACATCGTCAGAGGAAGAAAAATTCTAAAATTAAACTACTAGCTACTGTGTATTTATATCGCGTCTAGGTAAACAAACTAGTCCGAAGTAAAATTGTCGTCGAAGACCCATCGTTTGTTTATTGTGTAGTGAAACTACGAGGTCGAAGACCTGCTTTAATCTTCTGGTCGACAAATTTATGAGCCCTTATCTAATATAAGGATAATAGGCTTAAAAGGAACGGTACCGAGTTATTTAAGGAATCTACACGTTGCCTTTCAATCTAGAAATTTACTATGTGGATATTGGAGCAAGGCGACAACCACATCTGGCGAGATAAACACAATAACCTCCGCTCATCTTTTTTTATATAGAAAACTAAACCCGGGTGTTTGGCTCACATTGTTAACTCTAACAAGGATAAATAATTCAACTAAAATACTAAAAAATATATTTATATTGATTTTAGTTCTTCGTAAACAATATTTATATTAACTTCATAGATACACCGAAAACGAAAGGGTCTTTAAGTCAAAACAAGCGTAGAGATTAGTATATGTATAGACCGGCAGAGTTATTATTCTACCAGACAAATTAGGAGTGTTTAAGTGATCAAATGCAAAGTGAAAATAAAGGGCTTGAAATCAAAGGTACCGCACGATTCAACGAAGTTTTATTCTAATTGACCTTAATATAAAAATACTTTCTAATGAATTAACCATACTTGATGTCTAACATTTTTGACAAGTTTCAAATTTTCTTTTCTTTTTTTTCCTTTTTTTTTTCTTTGAAAGATGAAAATTTGGAACTTGTCAAGAATGTTAGACATCAAACTATGCTCGATTCATTAGAAAGTATTTTTATATCAAGGTCGATTAAGAACAAAACTTCGTTGAATCGTGCGGCACCTTTGATTTCAAGCCCTTTATTTTCACTTTGCATTTGACCACTTAAACACTCCTAATTTTTCTGGTAGAATAATAAATTACTGTCAATAACTCTGCCGGTCTATACATATACTAATCTCTACGCTTGTCTCGACTTAAATACCCTTTCGTTTTCGGTGTATCTATGAAGTTAATATAAATATTGTTTACGAAGAATTAAAATCAATATAAATATATTTTTTAGTATTTTAGTTGAATTATTTATCCTTGTTAGAGTTAACAAAATGTGAGCACCCGGGTTTAGTTTTCCATATAAAAAAGGATGAGCGGAGGTTATTGTGTTTATCTCGCCAGATGTGGTTGTCGGCTTGCTTCAATATCCACATAGTAAATTTCTAGATATTGAAAATTTCGTTAAACAAAAATGGCTGGATCTAGAAATGGAATATCTGTACCCAAAACGTAGTACGTTAAAAATACAGGTATATAGTTTGTTTAAAAAAGTTAATCTTTAAGTTAGATAACTCAGAATATAAAGAATGGTGCAATTTTCAGAGGAAAATGTTTGTAGTCATTAACGCGAAAATGGTTAAGAAAATTAATATACAGAGTCTCGGTGGTTCAGAGGTAAGAACGTGTGCCTCTAAACCGAAGGGTACTGGGTCGATCACAGGGTACTCCTTTCACTTTTTCATTACATACTGTACAATTAACACCAACCGAGGTTATGGCATTGTATTTGAGCAAGTTAAATGTCTGCACGTTCCGCCCTTCGGAGGGGGCGTAAAGCCGTCGGTCCCGTGCCCATGTGATGTTGGGCTCGTGAAAGATCCCTACCCTCCTTACATAAAGGCAGGGGTTCGGCAAAATTTCCAGGATGGTGTGGTGAAACTGCTCCCTGGCGTCGGTGATTAGCCATAGTCGCGGAAATAGGCCGACGTTAAAGAAACAAAGCACACACACACAAAATTAATATACACAATAAAAAAATTAAGAACTGGTAAAATGTCAAATTAAAAACGAAAAACCACTTCCTCGGAAAATTGACCTCGTAGAACATCTTTCTTCAGAGTCGTTTAATAAAAATGAGATCGACCTCCTAAACAGGGGGTTGAAATTCGGTCTACGGTCACAAAAAAAAAAAACGATAGAGTAAAAATCATTGCTATTATTGAAACAGTAATCAAAATATTATCTGAGTCTTCAAAAAAAAGTATTAGAGAAGCATGTAAAAATAAAATTTCAAAAAACTTGAAAGAAAATAAGTCCGCTAAAAACCAAAATTTTAATCAAATGAAAATAGTTAACCGATTCCGAGAGAAATATTGTTTTTATGTTAAAGCAGATAAAGGTTGTGATTTTGGACAAAAACGAGTATAAAGATAGAGTTTATAACGCCATGGAGACAGGACCGTTAAAAATAAACCAAATAAAAACCCGCACCCAAAAATGATTTCGGTCGTTAAAAATAGTCTAAACAGCTGTCACAACCTTATATCAAAAGACTTAGGAAGAAAGTTGCAAATCCTAAAGTCCCCAAAAAGTACAGTCTCCCAAAAATACATAAGCCGGGAAAATCGATGAGACCTATTGTTTTGGCTGTATATTCCTCGACATAATTTAGAAAAGTGGTTGACAAATGAGTTTAAAAGCTTGCCCGTCAATCATCACTTGCATTGATTAATAAAATTAAAGAGGTTAAATTGATTGAAGGCGAGGTTTTAATTTCATTTGATGTAACCTCATTGTTTCCTAGTGTTCATACGAAGCAAATGTTAACGTATTTAGAAGAGTCGTCAAAAATGAATAACATAGATGAAAAGGTTTGCAAATAATATTTAACTTCAACAACACGGCAATGGGCAACCCGCTATCGCCATTTATTGCAGACCTTTTCATGAGTAGATTTAAAACAGGTCTTGAAAGTTGAAGTAAGTATTTTCCGAGAGTGTGTTTCGTTACGTGGATGATATTTTCGCAGTGTTTACCACAAACATTTGTAGAATAGAAGATTTTATTGCCAAATTAAACAATAAATTTGATTCTATAAAATTTAGTCACGAATTAGAAATTAATAAATTAACTTTTCTAGATGTACTAGTTATCAAAAATAGACACACTTTAGAATTCGATGTCCATAGAAAATAAACCACCACTCTAAGCTACATTCCGAATGACTCACATCATACGTACGCACAAAAAAAATGGCCAGCCTGAATTTTTTAGTAAAGAGGTTCATTAATTTTACACTGCCTGCGTAGTGGAGAAATTAATTTACAAACAGAAAACAAAGAAAATGTTTCGGAATGTTTGCGGAATAAACGACTTTAAGAAGAGAGAAAGCCGAAAAAAAACTCTGTTTGCCTACCATCTGACCATCGATTGACGAGGGGTCTAGATAGCATTTTAAAAAAGCCAATTGGCAAGTAACGTTCTTGACAAAACATACTTTAAAAAACTTGATAGGTAACCCAACAAACAAGGATAGTACGGCCAAAATGTCCGGAATTTATTACATAAGTTTTATAGATTGTGATCTTAAATATGTCGGACAAACAAAAAGATCTATTGGAATTAGACTGAAAGAACATTTAGCACAATTAAGATATGGTACTATAGATAGATCTTCCGTCGCCCGACATATTAGGGATAATAATCGCCATGTTAATGAGGAGAATCTAAAATTAATACGAAATGTTAAGACAACCAGGACAGCTAAACGCCTTCGAAAGTATATATATATATATATATATATATATATATATATATATATATATATATATATATATATATATATATATATTGCTAAATATAGTAATAATAAAAATGTATGAATGTCGCTTCGTCGCCTAAGGGCAATCTCCTGAGAGATTACTTTAAATAAATACCGGCAGAGGCACGTCCGATAGATAATAAAAGAATACAGATATTTCCGCCAAACAAAATATGTTAATTTTGGTGTCGTTGAACCTCCCTAAATCGTTAGTGAACGAATACATGCAAAAGAATATAAATAGCGTTGTGGATATAAGATATTTAGAATTATTCATCCTCTTCTGGCGCTAACTTGGTTAGTGAAACGATCGTCAGGTTTTTTAAGTGTGTTGTGGTGATTTGGGTTCTCCAAATGTGCTTATTAGTATGTGTGCCCTAGTCCGTGACTTGGCATACATATATCTTTAGAGATCTACTGTGAAGACTTAAATTCATTGTATATCTGAATAGTGTTGCCCTCTTCGGAACGCCCACTTCTTATGCCTCTTATTGTATCTATTAAATCAGTTGAATTGTAAACTTCAGTCAGTTTTGCACATATGTCTGTTCTGTAAATATTTGCAAATAGTAGTAAATATAATTGTTAAAAACGCCATCCTATATATTCATTCATTAATTTATAATACAGTCCGTTCTATAGATATAACGATTTGGTCCTTTGAGCAGGATTATCCTTGCTCCCTACATGACTCCAGCAGTTAATGGCTGTACTGGTCTTAATTTTTGAAACCCCGTTACCCACAAAGGTTTGTAATTGATTTGGAGGTGTTCTTAACCCACATAAAACGATTTGGGAGTCCAGAAAAAGCAGTTGGGTTTCAACGTAATGGCTTTCAAACCTTGTCTGGATAACCTAGAGAACTAGTCCTCCACTCAATTGGTGCAATCAAATCCAACGGCTGTTGAACGTTTGATGCAACAGGAAAAGAGATTTCAAAAAAATCATACATTGAAACAACAGTACGTTGAGTTTATGCAAGAATATTCTTCCTTGAACCACATGTCGCTATTGTCTGACAGGAATAAGATGCAAAAACCCTATTTTCTTCCGCGCCATGCTGTTGTGTGAGAAAATTCCATCACAACCAGAACCACAATTGTGTTTAATAGGCCAATTGCCTCTGATAATACTGTATCACTGAACGACTTGCGACATATTGGACGACCAATCATCAGTGCCATTTTTTAATATTATTAAGGTTTAGACAGTACGCTTTTGTTTTCGGAGGAGACGGCGAAAAAAATGTATTGGCAAACAATCAGCTGTAAGTGGCAACCATAAACTCATATTTGCCTTAAAATCAACACCGCATGCTGGACCACAATGTTGAGATTCAAATTCATTGTACCTCTTCGGGATCGCGCCCTTCTTATGTCTCTTTTCGTTTATTAAATCACTTCTGTAAACACCAGTGAGTTTTGACCTATGTCTGTTAGTTCTGTAAATATTTGTAAATAGTAGTGAATATAATTGTTAAAAACGTAATCCTATGGTAATTCATTCACTTATAATACAGTCCATTCTATTGAATATATAAACATCATCTATTACATTTTTACATCTATAGAGTTGGAAAGGTACCTTAATATCATATGACTAGTCCGTTTAAATGCATTGTTAGCCTAACAGTAAAAAAGCTAAGTTAAGTCAAATCAATACAAATTTACGAAAATCTGAAATCAACAACTGAAATGGTTTGCTTTTAAAATACATGCATACTAGGAAATATTTGACAATTTGGCAATGTGGCACTGCTTCTCTTCATGACGTCATTCCACTCTTATCGTAAAAATACTATATAAAGATCTTTTATTGAAAATTTGACAACACTGATTCGTATAAAAGTGTATCGCGGTGCTGATTTGCCGCTTAAGTTTTTACATAACGTTCTGCATTAATCAACAGAACATATGGTAATCATAATCAATGCATTTAGAGGAATTCTTGCACAAACAATCAAACGACCGATATCACAACGCTGGGTGGGTGTGTGATGCTGGCTGAATGAGAGCATGCCTGTCATTGGTGATCTAAATATTTTCACCGGTGATTTATAAACGCTTGCATATTGAATACCCATGCACTTATGATATTGATAAATATGTTTGGTATAGAGTAGGCAGGTCTAGCCGTTTAATTTTTAAAGTGCGCGTTTTAAATACAAACATACTAAAAAATCATATAGAATTACAGCTGACAGCGACGTAGTCTACAAGCTGATAGACTAAAACCAATTTGGTTAAGCAGGTTTCTATTATAAAAAGTATACTACATACCAAAATTTAGACCTAAGTCTATTATACAAAGTATACTACAATATCAAAATTTAGACCTAAGTTAAAAGAAAAAAGTTATAAGCATGTAATGAAGAAAACTTTACTGCCACTGAAAATCAGAGCAGACACAAGACCTATACAGGGTGTCCCACGTAGACTTTCCATTGGCCGTTTCTGGAGTACGGCTCACAATTCAATTCTGAAAATTCACTGAAAATATTGACGTTAGTATGGGACTTTCGGTTATACTGGAAGTAGACGTCAACTTTCGTATTTCAAATGGAAGATGGTGTTTTCTATTACGGATCTAGATTGCTCGTCAAATTTCATGGTAGATTTCACTAACATGTTATGTCATTTTTCTCAACCATTTTCGAGATATTTGAAGTTTTTCAAAATACTCTTAAAAAACATTGTCACATTTACACACCTGTATTTCTCTTATTTTTCAACCTGAAGAGTTGAAATGTTAAAGTGCAAATTCTGAAATGCAACAAAATATTTGGAATTTACTAAACCCAGTACAAGTTAGACAGAGTGTCCGAAATAGACCGGTCAATCGTGACTAATTTAAAACCTAATAACTCTCTATTTTAAATCGAACACCCTATATAAGATTAGTTCATGTACTTTTTATTGTTCTCTCGATTGGTATCAGCATTCCCTATACCTAAGTCCCACCGAACGCCTCCGTGGCCGTGCGGGAAAGTCAATTCAGACTTTCCAATACGGACTCGGGGGACGACGGTTCGAGACTCACCGGCGGCGGATGATTTTTCAAATGACTGTCGTCGTTGAGATCGAGCTCAAGGTGGAGGGTAGGTTAGTTTAGATGAGCAAAAAGGGTCAGCAATGGCCTAATTGCCAGTAAGCATCTTACCTTTACCTTTTAAGCCCCACCGATTTGAAGATATTTAAACATTACTTGCGATAAGAAATAATTATTAGTCAGTTTATCAGGTTGCCTAGGAGATGAAAATTTTAAACGTCATCTTCCGACAGTAAACTTAATGGTTGTACTGTAAAGTACGTTTGTCAGTTGTATTTTAATAAAAGGGAGTATTTTACACAATAACGGCACACTTTAATTACTCAAACAATGACTTTTTGAATTTAATTATTATTTACGGTGAGTGTACTCGAATTGTTAGCAGAACATGTCGTGTGTTTGCAGACAGATTTCCAGATAGACATAGACCAACTCCTGACGTGATCAGAAAACTATTGAAAAATTGTTCTGAGAATTGAACGTTTCGTTCAGAAGGTAATAAAAATAAACCGCTATTGGACAGTGAAGAGACACAAATATAAACATTGAAACTGACCCTAGAGGTGGGTTCTAGGGGGCCTAGTTCGCGCTCATTTGAAGAAATTTTTTCAAAATGCAAAAGCCGGGATCTCCTCATTAGTTATTTTTTAAAAAGAAAATTCACTAAAAGGCCAAGTGGTAGTTACTACAGCAATCAATCAACTGGTCCTTCGATTATCAAGCACAATCAATCCAACACACCCAAACAACACATCGAGTCTACTGATCGAATCCAAATACTACGGTATTAAGAACCTCGGTGGTTCAGGGGTAAGAACGTGTGCCTCTGAACTGAAGGGTACTGGGTTCGATCCCAGGGTACTTCTTTCACTTTTTCAGTACAAACTGTAACATTACCATCAACCGAGGTTCTGGCATTGTATTTGAGCAAGTTGAATGTCTGCACGTTCCGCCCTTCGGAGGACGCGTAAAGCCGTCGGTCCCGTGTCCATGCGATGTTGGGCACGTTAAATCTCCCAACCCTCCATACAGAATGGCGGGGGTTCGGCAAAATTTCCAGGATAGTGAGGTGAAACTGCTCCCTGGTGTCGGTGATTGGCCATAGACGCGGAAATAGGCCGACGTTAAAGAAACAAAACACACACAAATACTACGGTAACCTTTAAAGAAAATTCCTTAAAGAACAATATGGTACAACGTTGACAGCTGTGCATTTGCTACAAAGATATTTTTTATCGCTGCATTTCTTTATTCGGTGCATTTTACTAAAACCTTTGTATTTTACTTTAAAAGAGCGAACAAAAGCTGCCTGTATGCAATATCTTGCAAAGTCTGTGTGAAGGCAGTTTCAAAATGTAAGCGAATGTTGTATCCGTATGTCTGAGTGTGTCATGTCTTTTGATACTATCTGCATTCATGTAAAAAACAAACATGTGTATTTTACATTAAAGTAGCGAACGTTACTCACAACAGTAGCCTACATCTGACTTCCTAAATTTAATCTGCCAGATAGAATTTATCACCGCAAATTAAAGTGCTTACCCCGTAATTCAGTTAAAGCGGGGGTAACCAAAGCGAAAAATTATTAAGCACTTGACATTTGCAAAGGTAAATAAAAAGTCTGGACGCAGCCTATGCGTTATGGTAGTGAATTTTCATAAAAATATTTTTAATGGCAGATATATTGTTTTCTAATGAAAGCAGGCATCAAATTTGGCTAAATATGTTTGTCTAATTAAAATTGAAAATAAAATAATTAATTAATATTAAAACCTTATTTTCGACGAATTTCGTTCAAAGAATGTCCCATCAATTCCATAATTTTTACCACCTACCAAAATATAATTTTTCACAAAAACTTCTTCGACCACATAACAAAAATTTCATGAAAATTTGCATACAATTTTTCAAGAAAATCCGTAAACATTTTTAGTAAATTTTTGTATAAAAAATTCACTAATGGTGAGATACCAACTTTGAAGTTTGAAGAAAAATTTTGCAAATGAGCGCGAACTACGACGCCTAGAACCCATATCCGGGGTCAGTTTCAATTTTTATATGTTTATATATATATATATATATATATATATATATATATATATATATATATATATATATATATATATATATATATATATATATATATATATATATATATATATATATATATATATATATATATATATGTATATGTATGTATGTATGTATCACACCGATAACTTTAAAATAATGGGCCGATTTTGATAAAATTTGCCATGTACCTTCCTTTTGTAAGTGGCATAGATAAGTTCGTTAGTAAGGAAAATCGGACGAGGTTTTTCGGGAAAATTTTGAGCTTTCATTCTATAAAAAAATTTTATCTCAAAAAATAAAAAGGCTATGATAACCAAATTTGGTAGGTAGGTTTACGATATAAAAAGTAAACTATACACCAAAATTTAGATTTTTATGTTACAAGAAAAAAAGTTATAATAAAATATTTGGTGCCAGATCATTTCTATGAAAATTCACTACCATAACGCACTTGCTGCGTCCAGGCTGTTTTTATAATAGCTTATTAAACATTTATCATTAATAACCAAAATTTCACAAAAACATCTTACAAGAAATGATTTCTACGAAGCACAAAATTTTTTTGCGAAGACTGGCTAAATATCTTTTGAATGGATTTTCTATGGCCAGAGTTATGATGGATATGAAGATGGCTGTTCTGTGGCTTCCCTTCCCTTCACTTTTAGTCTCCGACATATCTCCTATTCTGTCATTTATTTTTTAGTTCGCTGTTTTGCCGTCTAGGCAGCGCCACTCGCTCTTACAAATATTCACAAATGGCCGACTGTTGCTCCTGTCTTGTGATTACATTGCCGTTTTAGTGAATTTTCGTAGAAAAAGTTCACTAAAGGGGAGATCCCGACTTTTGAATTTTGAAAAAAAATTTGCAAATGAGCGCGAACTAGGCCCCCTAGAACACATATCCGGGGTCAGTTTCAATTTTTATATGTTTATATATATATATATATATATATATATATATATATATATATATATATATATATATATATATATATATATATATATATATATATATATATATATATATCTCCGGAATTAACAAAGTAAGGGCAACCAAATTTGGTACGCAAGTTCATATCATCATAGGTAAGCTACCTACCACAATTTAGCTCTGTAGGTTAAAGGACAAAAAAATTACAGTCATTTAAAGAAAAATAAATTTTGGTTTTCCTCAAAACGTCAAAGTCGCGATTTCAAACGTCAAAATTGGTAATATTTAGGCAATGAACCTGAAATTAATATCAGCTATGGAAGGAAAATGTCTCAAGAAGAATGCTTTACAAAGCCTGAACTCTTAGTTTCAATCGTCATTGTCCTTCATTTTACTAAAATATTCCCAGAATATTAATTTAAAATACACCCTTTCTCTGATGCTTTGGCAGTAGTGTTGGCTATAGAGTTTATCGTTTAATGGTATATCATTTTTGTCAAATTTTCGTAAAAAATCATTAAAGCTCAATATATGCGTTATTATGCAAGTTACGAAAAAAATGGTATACATTAATTATAGGGTGTCTTAAGCTACATCTAAAAAAATATTTCCACAATTACAGGTGGCTTATAAGTCGTTGGTGATTCAATTATTATTTTTTAATCGAACACGCCCTATGTTATTGCATTTTCCATCGAAATATAATACATCTTTGTAAGAAAAGAAATTCGGGACGCAGCAAATGCGTTATGGTAGCGAATGTTTTAATCGAACACGCCCTATGTTTATTGCATTTTTGCATTTTCCATCGAAATATAATACATCTTTGTAAGAAAAGAAATTCGGGACGCAGCAAGTGCGTTATGGTAGCGAATTTTCATTAAATGCTTCAAATTTGAATAGCTCAATTTGCTATTAACCTATAAGGTTGACCAGGAAACTAGTTTTTTCGGGAACAATTTAAGTTTACTTACGGAAATTTTTGTACATTTTCAAACAATAAAGTTATGGCATATTGTTTCTACTATATAGATTGATGCCTGCTTTCTTAAAAAAACATGTTAGCTATTAAAATCATTTTTTTATATTGATTGGATTACATTGTGAATCATTTTCTGGCACATTCGGGTGCGATCTTGTTGGACCTCTGCTACAGTAGATGAAAATCCCAACTTGGTTAACCTTTGTATAGTTTTGACTTCAATTTTCAAGAATTGAAAAGTAAATAGAGATGCCATTTTGTTTTCTTAGTTCACTTTATAAATTTTTTAAACTCCTTAAGAGTTCTCATGGAGTTTCTGCTTGACTGTGTAGCCTTCTGTTGCGTTTTTGCTCTGTCAGTTCACTCCGCAGCTTTTCAATTTTCAGCTTTTAATTTCGCAGTTGACTTTTGCACTTTGTCATTAACTTGATTTGCTTTAGTTTATTCTGATAATTTTAGCCTGCTTTGACTGCTTGTTTTTGACTGTAATGTAGTTTTTAGCTTGTTTAGTTGTAGCGTGTAGTTTTTACTGTCACTTTATTGGATTTTACTGTAACTTTTAACCTATTTACTGTTTGACTGTAGATTTTGAACCTTGATGATTTCTGTAGTGTTTATCTTGAGATCATTGTGCTTCAACCGGCACAATGGCCCAGCAGAAAACAAAGTTTTCTGGCAGACCTTTTTATTGTATTTTAGATTTGCCCCTGACGATGGCTACTAGTTAGCCTAAACGCGTGGGGTTTAATAACATTTTACTGTCTGGATCAAAAGCTCCTGCAACGAGATGGCGAGTCCTGTTTTACATCTCACTATGTGCTGTGAGGTTGGCTACCATAGCCGTATTACTTTATGGGTTACAGACAATTTGCATGTTTTTTTTTCTTATCACATCTGAAAGATATCCCACAAACATGATTTTTAGAATGTTTTTAATTACACATACCACAAAAATAACGATGCGAATTTCATAATTCATTTCAAACACCACTATTTGCCGGCATGATCTGTGACGTCACTGGACGGAAATGTCACAATGACAATGAGCTTGCGTCTCTGTGTTTACTTATCATGCCATAAGGCAAATGTAAACACGTCTTTTATTCACTGTCCAAGTACGTCACGACCAATAACAGAACATTCGCGGTCACATGATAATAATCGGAAATTTTTGATTTTAAAAGTCTTTTTCTGTCCACCACATATGTTTTTTGGTATTTTCATGCATTTAATAATGTTCTATGTATGAAAACCTATTAGATAAATGTTAAATTTATGTAATGGAAAATCCATGCAAATTGTCTATTGTACGCTTTTTAGTGAATTTTCTTAAAAAAAATTCACTAATGAGGAGATCCCGACTTTTGAATTTTTAAAAAATTTCTTCAAATGAGCGCTAATTAAGCCCCCCAGAACACATATCCGGGGTCAGTTTCAATTTTTATATGTTTATATATATATATATATATATATATATATATATATATATATATATATATATATATATATATATATATATATATATATATATATATATATATATATATATATTTATATATATATATATGTATCACACCGATAACTCAAAAAATAATGGGCCGATTTTGTTTAAATTTGGTGAATAAATTCCTTTTGCAAATGGCTTGGATAAGTTCGTTAGCCAGGAAAATCTGCCAAGGTTTTCCCGGAAAATTTTGTGTTTTCTTTTGAAAAAAATTTATATCTCCGGAATTAACAAAGTAAGGGCAACCAAATTTGGTACACGGGTTTATGTTCTTATATGTAAGTTACCTACCAAAATTTAGCCCTGTAGCTCAAAATACAAAAAAGTTATAGGCAATTAAAGAAAAATAAATTGGGGTTTTCCTCAAAACGTCAAAGTTGCGATTTAAAACGTCAAAATCAGCCACATTTAGGCAAATAACTTGAATCTAATACGGGCTATGGAAATAAAATGTCTCAAGAAGAATGTTTTACAAACCCTAAGTCTTAGTTTCAACCATAATAGTCCTTTATTTTACTAAAATATTTCCAGAAAATTCATTTCAAATAGGGTCTCTGATGCTTGGCAGTAAGTAGCCTTAGCTAGAGAGTTTATCGTTAATAGTATATAATTTTTCTCGAATTTTCGTAAAAAATCAATAAAGCTCAATATAGCCGTAATTATAAAAGATATGAAAAAAATTTGTATATATTATTTATAGGGTGTCTTCAGCTACATCTGAAAAAAATATTTCTACAATCACAGGGTGGCCCATAAGTCGTTGGTGATACAATTATTTTTTTTTAATCAAACACGCCTTATGTTATTGCATTTTCCATCGAAATATAATGCATGTTTGTAAGAAAAAAATTCTGGACGCAGCAAGTGCGTTATGGTAGCGAACTTTATTTGTTTATGTAGAAATCATTGTTTGTGAAATTTTTGTAAAATTTTGGTAATTAGTACCTAATGTTTAATGAGTTATTGTAAAAAAGATGTTTTTGGATTTTCCAATAAAGTTGTTTACAATTTTTTTTGTAAGTTTTCTCGAAAAGCTTTTTGTAAATAATTATATCTTGGTAGGTGGCTAAATACCTTAAAGAAGTTTGTTGGCCAGGAAAATCGGGTCAGTTTTTCGGATATATTTTAAGTTAGTTTTTGAAAAATATTTGCCCTTTTCCAACAACAAAGTTATTTTGATAAAATGTGGTACATTGTTCCCACTATAGAGGTTATACTGGTTATAAAAACCATTTTTATGAAAATTCACTACCATAACGCACTTGCTGCGTCCCGAGTTTTTTTATTTCAACAACACACCACGAGGGCTCACAGCCTAAATACTATCGTACCGTGTGTGTCGACAAAGAGGAAAGAGGCAACTTGTTAATTCTGGACTTGAAGGTTTGGAGGTTCGGAGGAGAAGGAATTCTACAACTTGGAAGTACTCGGGACAAAAAAGCGGACATAACAAGATGTTCTATGTCTGGTGACCTGGACAGTAAAAGGGTACATTCGCTCTGTTCCACTGGTAGATCTGTTGAAGGCAGCAGATGGAGGAACTATGGAAGAAAGCTCCTCTGAGCAGTGCCCGTGCAAATATCTATAAGGGAGAGGGGGAGAGAAAGGGGGGAGGGAGGGGGGGGGGACACCAACAGCACATCGGTAAGCAAGGGATGGCAGCCTTTAAGTGGGGGTAGGGTCACCGATGAGACGCACAGCTCTCTTCTGAATGGAGTCCAGAATAGCGAGTGTAGAAGCGGCAGCGGCACCCCAGATGTGGAAGCAGTGTTCGAGATTTGGCCTTATTTGTGAAGTATATAAGGTATAGAGATTAGCTGGTGAGAAGTATTTGCGAGCCCGGAAGAGGAATCCTAATTTCTTAGCAGCCGCTTCTGCAATTGATGTGACATGTTGGTGCCAATTGAGATTTCGATCCACAGAAATGCAAATGAAAAGGACTCATTACTTTGAATAACTTGGTTGTTCATTATGATGGGTCTAGGGCTGTTGTATCTCTTATGAGATAGAAAGCAAGACTGAGATTTGGTGGAGTTGAATTGTACAAGATTTCTACTTTCCCAGTCTAATATTTTTTGGAGAGCCACAGAGACAGAACCCTCCATGAGTCTGCGATCCTCATCTAATTGGGCTAAAGGACAGGCTTAAAATATTTTGTATATTTGAGTAGAGGGTGCTATCGTCCGCGTAACTGTGAACTGGGTTGGATGTGCTAGAGAGGAGGTCATTGATGTGAAGAAGAAACAAAGTAGGGGCTAAAGTTGAACCTTGAGGAACTCCTGCATTAACTGGATACAGTTTACGGGAATGGCCATCCACGATAACAGAAATGTTCCGGTTGGAGAGGAAATTTGCTGTCCAGGTACAGAGTTTTGGTAGGCCATAGACTGGAAGTTTATTAAGCAGCGCTGCGTGCCAGACCTGGTCGAATGCTTTGGATATGTCTAGAGCGACAATCTGGGATTCATCGTGTAGTTCCATAGCCTTGTTCCAAGAATGGGTGACGAAGGAAATGAGGTCGGCAGTTGATCTGCGCTGACGGAATCCATACTGCCTGTCGTGGATTAGACTGTATTTTTCAAGAAATTTGAGTAATTCGGTGTTTATATACTTTTCCATCACTTTAGAGACGACTGAAAGGAGAGAAATAGGCCTGTAGTTGCTAGGAAGCGCTTTGGATCCTTTCTTGGAGACGGGTTGTCCAGTTACTATGGAATATGCCTCAATTGTAAGATGTCTGAAACAGACAAGTCAGGACAGGAGCAAGTTCTGGTGCGCATTTTTTGAGAACAATTGCTGGGATCTCGTCAAGGCCAGACGCTTTCCTGGTATTAAGAGAAGAGAGCATCTTTCGTACCTTTTTAGTTTTGAAAATGATATCCGTCATTTTATGCGCGACATTGGGGACTATTGGTGGTTGAACATTTGGAGGTGGCTTGAGAGTAGAATTGCCGGCGAACAACGAGGAAAAAGTTCAGCCTTGTCCAGGGCGGTAGAAACAAATTCCTTCACTGAAACAAGAGCTGCTCGAGAATATAATCTATACGTTCCCAGCGGCAAAACGCGGTACTACAGCAACTCCGTGCGGTTCGGTTTCTTTTGGATATTCTCTCGTATATTGTATAAATTTGATACTACAGCAACTCCGTGCGCCACAACACCGATTCAGTTTCTTTTGGATATTCTCTCGTATATTGTATAAATGTGAAAATTATTCTTTGCTGTAGATGCACACATCTAAGTTTTTGCTCTCAAGCAGAACAAAACATCGCAAACACATCAAATACATTTATTCTCGGCGATGTGTTTCCGTAATCTGATTAGAAATTTAATTCTACATGCAACAAATTCTAAGTAACATTATTATTATCGAACATGTACTCGCACACATTCACTTTCTATTCTGTTTTACTCTATATTATGCTCTAACACGTTCTCGTTGCATTAGCACTATGTGCTGGTTATGGAAAACACGTACTGTATAAGTCAGCCATTTACATAGATACATGTCTGTTCATAGCCTATAAAGGTAAATTATTCCACGATAAATTCTATGTGTGACAAATTTCACACAAGTACATAACTACAAGGGAGGATCCTTATTCTCCGCACATAACATACATATTATACGTATACGTAGTGAATTTTCATAGAAATGATCTGGCACCAAATATTTTGCTATAACTTTTTTCCTTGTAACATGGAAATCTAAATTTTGTGTATGGTTTACTTTTTATATCGTAAATCTACATATCGAATTCGGTTACCATAGCTTTTTTAGTGAATTTTCTTAAAAAAATTCACTAATGAGGAGATCTCGACTTTTGAATTTTGAAAAAATTTCTTCAAATGAGCGCTAATTAGGCCCCCCAGAACACATATCCGGGGTCAGTTTCAATTTATATATATATATATATATATATATATATATATATATATATATATATATATATATATATATATATATATATATATATATATATATATATATATATATATATATGTATCACACCGATAATTAAAAAATAATGGGCCGATTTTGATTAAATTTGGTGAATAAATTCCTTTTGCAAATGGCTTGGATAAGTTCGTTATCTAGGAAAATCTGCCAAGGTTTTCCCAGAAAATTTTGTGTTTTCTTTCGAAAAAAAAAATATCTCCGGAATTAACAAAGTAAGGGCAACCAATTTTTGTACACGGGTTTATGTTCTTATATGTAAATTACCCACCAAAATTTAGCCCTATAGCGAAAAGACAAAAAAGTTATAGGCAATTAAAGAAAAATAAATTGGGGTTTTCCTCAAAACGTCAAAGTTGCGATTTAAAATGTCAAAATTGGCAACATTTAGGCAAAGAACTTGAATCTAATACGGGCTATGGAAATAAAATGCCTCAAGAAGGATGTTTTACAAACCCTGAAGTCTTAGTTTCAACCGTCACTGTCCTTCATTTTACTAAAATATTTCCAGAAAATTCATTCAAATAGACCCTTTCTCTGATGCTTGGCAGTAGCCTTAGCTATAGAGTTTATCGTTTAATGGTATATAATTTTTGTCGAATTCTCGTAAAAAATCAATAAAGCTCAATATATCCGTTATTATACAAGATATGAAAAAAAAATTTATATATTAATTATAGGGTGTCTTGAGCTACATCTTAAAAAATATTTCTACAATCAAAGGATGGCGCATAAGTCGTTGGTGATACAAATTTTCTTTTTTTTTTAATCAAACACGCCTTATGTTATTGCATTTTTGCATTTTCCATCGAAATACAATGGATGTTTGTAAGAAAAAAATTCTGGACGCAGCATGTGCGTTATGGTAGCGAACTTTATTTGTTTATGAAGAAATCATTGTTTATGAAATTTTTGTAAAATTTTGGTAATTAGTACCTAATGTTTAATAAGTTATTGTAAAAAAAAAATGTTTTTGGATTGTCGCAAAAAAGTTGTTTACATTTTTTTTTGTAAGTTTTGTCGAAAAGCTTTTTGTAAATATTTATATCTTGGTAGGTGGCTAAATACCTTGAGGAAGTTCGTTGGCCAGGAAAATCGGGCCAGTTTTTCGGGGATAGTTTAAGTTAGTTTTCGAAAAATATTTGCCCTTTTTCCAACAACAAAGTTATGTTGATAAAATGTGGTGCATTGTTCCCACTATAGAGGTCATACTGGTAACCAAATTTGATGCCTGCTTTTCTTTTAAAAAGACATATTTGTTATAAAAAACATTTTAATGAAAATTCACTACCATAACGCACTTGCTGCGTCCGGAGTTTTTATTATTTTTTGAGAAAAAAATTTTTCTCGAAGAAAAACTCAAAATTTTCCCGGAAAACCTGGTCCGATTTTCCTAGCTAACGAACTTATCCAAGGCACTTACAAAAAGAAGGTACGTGCCAAATTTGATCAAAATCCGCCCAATATTTTTTGAGCTACCGGTGTGATACATATACAGGTTGTTCAAAGTTAAGTCGACACTATTGCTAACTTAGTTATTATTGGAGCTACGTGATCGGTTAAATTAGCAGACTTGTGTATTTTTTTGCGCTGATTACGATGACTAAACAAAAAAAAAACAATCGAGCATCGCGTTTCCGGGATATAGGCAGAAACATGTTTTTTTAATGGAACACCCCGTATATCTTATTAGCGTTCGATAGACAATATATCTGAACAAATTACTTTCAATGACCTAAAGTCGAAAATAAAGGAGATATCGTCAAATTTATGAATTCAAATTAGGTAGCCATGAATTCTAAACAAAACGTTTAGATTGTTTGACAGAGCAACAGCAGATTGTCAAAAGTGATGTGTATTTGTTAAGTATAGCAATCGTTTTAAAATGCTATTCACCATTAAGAAAAATGTGATATGCTTGAATGCTACATAATATGTAGTAAAAATAATCAAGAGCTTTGGAAAGTTATGCGAATTTATTTCCTGGACGAGATCTGCCAGACTGTCGTTACTTTCTGCAATTGTACAGAAAATTTCGATCCAATGAACATACCTTTGGCAAGAAGAGACCACCTAAAAGATTTATTGTGGACGAACAGACCAAAATTGATGTACTAGCATATTTTGAGGCCCACAAAGAAAATTCGGTAAGAGATTTATCCAATGAAAGTGGTTTATGTTTAGGTATTATACATAACATTTTAAAGAAACACAGATATGTACCATACAAATACCAATCGACATAGACACTTTATCCTGGCGATAGCGACAGACGTTTTCAATTTTGTCAATGGTTTGTAAACAAAGTTGTATACGATCCAAATTTACTGGGATTGATTCTGTGGAGTGATGAAGCAAGCTTCTCAAATACGGGCATGTTTAATATGAGAAATAACCACTACTGGAGCCGAGAAAATCTCATGTTGAGCAAGGCTCACCGACCCACAAAGGAGGTTCAGCATTGGTGTTTGGTGTGGTCTTATGGGCTCCAGAGTAATTGGTCCAATTTTCTATCAGAGCAATCTGACACCCGAGCGATATATTGAATTAATCATGCCCGTACTAGAAGATCTTCTAGATGACATGGACTTGACCACCAAGGGAAGTACGTACATGCAGCAAGATGGGGCACCTGCTTATAATTCCTGAATTGCAATTGAGATGCTAAAAAATATTTTTTTTATTTTCAAGTAGGTGGATTGGTACCAGTGGTCCCATTCGATGGCCACCGCGCTCACCGGACCTTACACCTCTTTTTCATCTGGGGCTATATCAGGAATATTGTGTACAAAGGCAGATACGAAACTGTTGCACCACTTCAGAATGTCATAACTACCGCTCTACATAGAATTGATGGAAGAACCATTTTAAAAGCTACTAGAAGCGTTCACAGACGTTGCCAAAAATGCATCGAAGTGCAAGGAGAAGTCTTCGAACATTTACTCTAAGCTCTGTGAGGCTTCCTGTGATTTTTATGTATGGTTATTATTGTTCTCATTCTAATGTTATCTTCATTTCAATATTTATTTAAAATGATTCAATACTAATAATATTTTGCTCTATCAAACAGTAAACGTTTTGTTTCGAATTCATGGCTACCTAATTTGAATTCATAAATTTGACGATATCTACTTTAGGGCCTTTGGGCATTGGAAGTAATTTGTTCAAAATGAGATTATCTATCGAATGCTGATAACATATACGGGGTTTTCCATTAGAAAAAAATATGTTACTGTCAATATCCCGAAAACGCGATGCTCGATTGTTTTTTGTTTAGCTCATCGTAATCAGCGCAAAAAAATACACAAGTCTGCTAATATATATATATATATATATATATATATATATATATATATATATATATATATATATATATATATATATATATATATAAACATATACAAATTGAAACTAACCCCGGATATGGGTTCTGGGGTCCTAGTTCGCGCTCATTTGCAAAAAATTTTTAAAAATTCAAAAGTCGAGATCTCCCCTTTACTGATTTTTTTTTTTCTACGAAAGTTCACTAAAATGAAGGAAGCAATGAATTATAAGTACAATCTGGAAAACACAATTGATCACAAAACATTGTTTCTCTTAACAAAGTGAGCGTCATCAGAGGGATCAATAATCTGTAGTTAGTCAATTAGCCTATAAATAGGAGAATAGGAGTTCTAGTTTATATTCGCTTAGTTTATTCATTTCCCTGATGACGTTAACTTCGTTAGCGGAACGGTTGTCAGGTCTGAAAAGTGTATTGTAATAAAATTGGGTTTTCCAAATTGTACCTATCAGTGCTTATCACAGGTTCCAATCTTCACTCAGCAATTAAGTATTTAAAATTTTCAACATATTCGCCCTCAACTTAACTTAAACTAATACGCTAACATTGTTACAACTAAACTGCTTTCCCACGTTCTTCAAACTACTCTTTTACCACTTCCACTATATTATCTGTAGAAAATTTCTTTTTCGTCAAGCATTATTTGAAATCATTTAAAATCCGTAATCTGTGATGTCTGACAGCACCTCCGTCGTTTTTTCTTCAGCCTTCTTTCGCTGTAAACTGTTGCGCGATATTTCCAAAACTTCCAGGTACAAAGCCTAATTAACTGCCTGACCACGTGGAACCAACTCTGAAGCGCCTGATGCGAGATTTGGCAAATGAGGTAGATGCTCTCTCTAATAGGTCGAACTCAGTGTTGTTGACGGCACACCTTCGATAACTGACTTATCACTTGGTGCATTAACTATGGCCAGGGCTTTTGATTTCATTAATACTTAATTATTTTTAACAAAACTATCATATTACGGTGTCGGTGGTATTGAGCCAGACTGGTTTTGCGCCTATCTTGTGCATAGATGGCAGGCTTAATAGTACTGAATGTTAAAATATGTCTACTTTTCGAAAGAACACTTCGGGTGTTCCTCAGTGATCCATTTTGGGACCCCTTCTCTTTTTATTCTATATATCAGATATATATATATATATATATATATATATATATATATATATATATATATATATATATAATTTCATTTAATTTAACAAGTGGAAGATCTATGCTGACGACTTACAAATATATTTTTCCCTTAATGAATTAAACTCCGCATGTGCGGAGACGATTCTCAACCTTAATCTTCAAAAAATTCTAAACGTGCAGCTGAAAACTGTCTCAAAGATAATCTTGTGAAAACACAAACCATACTGTTCAGCAGAAATAAGGTCGTTGGCAAACTTGATCTTGGACTAAATGACCAAGGTATACCGGGTGGGGCGCCAAGAGTTTATGTTGGAGTTTCTCAATAACCGAATCGATTTTAATTCGAAAAATTTCGATTCCAAGGTTTTCGGCCAAGCCCAATTAAACTAAAATATTTTTGCTCACGCCACACTTCCGGTTCCACCTGAAGTGTCTATCAACTTCGTTATTTTAAATACAATATGCCACTTTTGAACAGAATTTTGAATTCTACTCGTAATTTAAGCTAGACACATAGTATGCTGTCACTAGCATACTATGTGTCTAAAATTAACCATTTTCAAAAGATTTCGTTTTTTTCGAAAATTTTTGCAGAATCATAATTGCACTTTATACCTGATAACTTGAGGGAAAATAAGCTACAAAATTCATCTTTTGCACACAACACACCAGTATGTGTACATTCACCACATGTATTACCGTTTTGCGTTGTAACATAGAGGGTGATAGAAATTGACTAGGCAACTTGACAAAATTCATCTGATCAAAACTTGCGTTTTTCAAATGGTACACCCTGTATTTTATTAACTAAGTTAATTGACATTTCGAATCTCTTTTTATTTACATTAGCATTCCCTATACCTAAATTTAACCGTTTTGGAAATAAATACATATTTATTCGAATCAGAGTGTTAGTTAGTAACCTTTGGAATTTAATTTGTGAACCAAGTGACGTTTGCATGCTAGAAGTGCACGCGGTGAAGTTTGTTATCGAAATTACAAAATAGGCCCCTTAATAGTGATAAAAATGGCCAATTTAGGGTATGCAATCTATGATTTTATGGAGCTATTAATTATTTATGGTGAATGCCATCGAATAATTGGTCGCACATGTCGTGCTTTCTCCGAAAAGTATCCAGATAGACCGAAGCCTAGTCCGGAGACAGTAAAGAGATTATTGAATAATTGTTCAAGTTACGGGAGTTTTATCCCCAAAAGGAGAAACCGAAGCGAAGTGTTGATAATGAGATAAACGAAGTTAATGTCATATTTCGCTGCTAAGCCAAATTCATGTCTCAGGGATCATCAAAGAGAGTTGGGTTTATCAACATCAACCATTTACAGAATATTCAAAAAAACACAACCGGAGACCCTTCTCGTATCACTTAATCCATAGTTTACAGCACAGTGATAACTCCCAAAGTGTTGAATTCTGTGAATGGTTCTTTTTGAAAACACAGGAAGATGGAGCTTTTTGCGAAAAAATTATATGGGGTGATGAGGCGAAGTTCTGCAAAAATGGATTGTTCAATCGTCATAATAACCACTTTTGGCCGGATGAAAATCCTCACGTTACAAGAACCAACTGTTGTCAAGACCGTTAGTCATTGAATGTATTTTGTGCCGTTAAAAATGGTTCGTTTACCTCATTATCAACATTTGGCTTTGGTTTATCTTTTTGGGGGATAAAGGTTCCGTAACTTGAACAATTCTTCAATAATCTATTTACTACATACCCTAAATTGGCCATTTTTATCACAATTAAGGGCCTATTTTGTAATTTCGATAACAAACTACACCTCGTGCACTTCTAGCATGCAAACGTCACTTGGTTCACAAATAAAATTCCAAAGGCTACTATGGTTACAAGTTTGCAACTCTGATTCGAATAAATATGTATTTATTTCCAAAACGGTTAGATTTAGGTATAGAGAATGCTAGTGAAGCTCTACCTTAAATTACGAGTATAATTCAAAATTCTATTAAAAAGTGGCATATTGTATTTAAAATAACGAAGTTGATAGACACTTCCGGTAGAACAGGAAGTGTCACGTGAGCAAAAATATTTCATTTTAATTGTCCTTGGCCGAAAACCTAGGAATAGGAATTTTACGAATTAAAATCGGTTCGGTTATTGAAAAACTCATAACAGAAACTCTTGGCGCCTCACTCTGTATGGTGGAGCAAGGAGGTCAAAAGCCTCGGTCTACAAATGGACGAAGAACTCACTTTCAGCTGTCAAGTCAACCACATGTGCAAAAAATTAAAAGGGCTTTCGGAATTTAGAGACACACTGATTACTAACTTGAAGTTGATGCTGACTGACCACCTTGCTTTGAGTCATTTGAATTATATGGACATTGTCTATGGTCCCTATCTCACAGAAAATAATAAGTATCGTATACAGAAAATGCAAAATTGCTGGCTGAGACTTGCATACACACTTAGGAGGTATCATTATGTTACACGATACCGCAGGGTGGCTAACTACGAGAAAATTTCTCTATACAAGTTGCTTCATATATAAAGTTATAAACCTGAATTCGCCACCGTATCTGCGAGAACTTGTCGTTCGAAGGTCTGAGTTACATTCTGTTTCTACTAGAAGTTACCCTTTACTTCATATCCCACAACACAGGACCGAATTCTTCAAAAACTCTTTTGTTTATCAAGCTGTTCATATTTATAACCGGCTTCATCACTTTTACCAGCAATCTTTTACTGAATTCAAAAACCAAGTCAAAGAATTTGTAATTAAAACTTATGTTTGACTCTGAATATAGGTTTATTTGGTAGTGTCTCCCTTATTGTTATTGTCATTATCACGTATATATTTAGCCTTTGCTTTGGGAAATAAATTATTATTATTATTATTATTATTATTATTATTATTATTATTATTATTATTATTATTATTATTATTATTATTAATAATATTACTTGATGAAAGAGTAGCCATTTTTATGTAATAATTCCACCAAGAATCCAAGCCCTCAGGTCATCTGAACTATCTAACCGCACTTCATTTTTCTGGTGAACCCGTAAAAAAAGTCGCATGGATTTCAATCAGGCGACCGAGCTGACCACTCAATTTGTCCCCGGAAAACGTTATTTAAGAAATTTCGGACCTTGAGGCCAAAATAAAAATGTACTCCATTTTGCTGGAACCATACATCCTGAAAATCACGATGGCAATTTTGTAGTTCTAACACGACATTCTCTTAATACATCTTTATTTTTCTGAAGTCAAATTTCCTTCGATAAAGAAATTAACTCATTGTCGATAATGCCCACCCACACGTTGAATTTTTGAAGTCGCTAAGTATGAACCAGTGAGGATTATGTTGGGTCCAGGAGCGGAAATAATGTATATTTACAAGTCCATGTAAGATAAAAGTGACTTCGTCAGAAAACAAAACATGCTTTACCAGTCGTTAATTGTTGTTGCCCTTACTTCGTGAAACCGTTCTATACTAAATACAGACGTAGTCTGTTTCTCTAGTTTTACGAGGTTTTGTTTTCTTCTCTGTAACCTGTTTCCCTGCTTGACAGCCCCATCCTGCCTCTGATGATGCTGTCAAGCAGCAAACCGGTTACAGTGTGAAGCCACAGAAATAATCTCTACGTCTGCATTTTGCTTTACAAAATTGAAGTTTTCTTCGCATATACCTCTCATAGTTTCGTAAAATTCTATCCTCCTATCAAAGTCACCTTCACCAAGTTCCTGTATTAAGGGAGGAAATTTGATTCTACTGGGAATTCTGCCACCTGACTCTCGGAAATATACTTTTTGGCAAAGTCGTTACGAGATCTTCGTAGATTTTCTTATGGGGCTACTAAAACGTCCAGTGCGGTATCGCCTTCTGTAACGTCTTGATTGACCTGACCTAGGTTTGTCTTCAACACTTCCAGTTTCAATGCATTTCTTTTATTATCGCGGAAACACAAGGATGTGCCATTTGGGACCGGCTGATAAAACTAAAAATTGTAACAACTTGCTTATTTGAAGAAATGTTTTGAACGTCACAGCCTCAGTGGTATCGTCAAAAATTGATTTTTCGTAATAAAAAATCGCCAAATAATCAAGCCGGCTATGCAGAACCGCATCTGTCAGACAGTATTACATATGGATGTCATTCATCATTAATCAACACATCTTAATTAATTGATAGTGTGCGAGGACAACCGGCCAGCTTCTGGCAGCTGTTACAGATTCCAACCGCATCAAAGTGACGCATGGGAGTGTGTCCATAGCACGCGTTGAAAACTTGAAACATAGGTCTAAACGCCTTCCTTATGAAATATTCATCATCTAGAATATGCACGTCTGGAGGATCCAGTGGGAGTTTGGTTTAATGTTATTGCTGTCGTAAACCACGATACCCGGTCGTTACCTTTAAATATCAGATAAGTGATGGTTTATTCAATGCTTCATTTAATTTCGTTTCAGTTCTGCTTAAACCAACATGTGTGGCTTTTGTGATTTGGGTCTTCAGATATTTGGTAGATTTTATATATGTTTTACAAATAGTATTTTATAGGAATTTAAGCTGATCACAGCGTTAAAATTGATAGGATGAAGATCAGTTTGGTTTATATGCAGGGGCGTGCGGTGACATTTCAAATGAGGGAAGCAGTTCTTAGAAACTTACCTATTTGTAGTGTAACTCGATTCTTCTGTCATTTTTGGAAAATTCGTTATTAATGTCGTCATGTAACTGTGGATTCTGGGACATTTCCTGGACGAGTTTATTTTCAACTGACAAAATTGAAATTTGGGAAAGTCTTTCCTGTCCTGTTGAATTTCTAACAAAACTCTTGATACGTTTCAATATAGAAAAATTTCGTTCGAAAGATGCACTAGTAGCAGGAATTGTTAATACTAATTCACATAATTTGACTTGACACTTCAGAATATGCATTTTCCAATTTTGATTGTTTTAAGAAAGTTAAAAGTTCACTCGCGTTAGTTTTTGTGTCAATAACATCGGGTTCATAAATGACTGTAAGTTCTGATCGTAATAAGACTTTGTCAAAATAATGTTCATAGTGGTGAAATAATGATTTGAAAGAATCTTCTGGGAAAGGTATACCTTTAAATCCTCCAAAATTACACAATTCAAGAAATTTCAGGTCACTGAGATGATAAAATCTGCAGTTAATTTGCTGCAGAATTTGATCTATAATTTCGTAGAAAAGGCGGCGGTAAGAAGTTTGAAGCTACCTTTATTAATAATAGCAAGTTTTTCAGCAAACTGTAAAGCTGAAAATCCTTTAGTTATCAAAAAACACACAATACAATTACAGTTATTATTACCACTTGTTTGTAAAGTTTGTAAATCCCCACCCCCACCGTCACCGCTGTTAAAAGCTGATCTACTTGCAGCCATATTAATAATTATAAAATGCCAATGTATTTAACTTAGTCGACTGCTTATATCTACGAAATGATCAGGCACATTCACGTTGTACTCGCATCGGGTCTTCGTAGTACAACACGTTCTAAAAACACGCGTACATCGCGCCGAGCCGGGGTTTCTTTTATAAAGTTGCCCGCTGACTACGTGTATTTAACTGAAGTCATTGCATCCACTCCTAGTATCAGATCAGGTTCATGCGGTCGCATTTACTGCGACGACGTCCTTGCTAGGAGCGTATATACAAATACAGTATGATGCATAATAAATAATTATGTGTGTGAGCTTGCGAAATAAAAATTTTAATAATGAAATTAGTTTCAGAATTTGAAATTTAATATTTAAAATACAAAAGGGATTTTAAATAATGCGGTTTAGGTATGTAGTCGTTATTTTAAGGGAAACAATGCTTCCCTTGCTTCCATGGACCGCACACCACTATTTATATGTGACTGATAAACTCCAGAAGTAGTTGCACCGTGAGTCTCCACTGAAATTTGTATTTAAAAATAGTCAAGAGTTGTCACCAGGAGTCTGCAACTTATAGGACACCCCTAAATGACAAGGGAAATTATTTTTTTAATACACTACATTACGGAGATAAAAACAAATTTACTTACCATTTTTCCGTCTTTGGAAAACACTTGTAGGAGAGCTTTCAAGTATTAATTTAAACAATTATATAAAACAATATTTAACAAGTCTTAAGTGGACGATAATTCAAATGAGTTGATGACATGGGTTGATATGATATGTATTTTGTACAAAATTTTAATAAAAAAGTCTGGTCGCAGCAGGTGCTTTATTATGGTAGCGAATTTTTATAAATATATTTCAAAACACAGAAATATTTTTTATTAAATCTAATAACTGTTTTCTTTTAACTTAGAGACCTTAATGTTATTATATAGTATACGCTTCACATTAGAAATCTGCATACTAAATTTGGTTGTCAAAGCTTTGTTATTTTTTGAGAAACAAAAAATTTCCTAAAGAAAAAAAATTACCCGAAACAACTGATCCGATTTTCCTTACTTACCAGATGTTATCAAAATCGGTCCATTATATTTTGAAACGTCGTTATATGTATGTATGTATATACATATATATATATATATATATATATATATATATATATATATATATATATATATATATATATATATATATATATATATATATACATATATATATATACATATATATATATATATATATATATATATATATATATATATATATATATATATATATATATATAATAAATTAAGCACTCAATGAAAGGCTTCTGATCCAGACAGTAAATTTTATTAAAATGTCTACGCGTTTCGGCTAACTAGTAGCCATCCTCAGGGGCAAGTTGTTCAATTCTTGAAAATTGAAGTCAAAACTACACGAAAGGTTAACCAAGTTGGGATTTTATGAAATTCAAGAGTGCGGGTGACCCGCTCTCTTGAATTTCATAAATGACCGTGGTTTGCTCCTGTCTTGTGTTTAAATCGCCATTTTATATTGATTGGATTACATTGTGAATCGATTTTCTGGCACATTCGGGTGAGATATTGTTGGACCTCTGGTACAACAGATGAAAATTCCAACTTGGTCAACCTTTCGTATAGTTTTGACTTCAATTTAAAAGAATTGAAAATTTTGCCCCTGAGGATGTCTACCAGTTAGTCGAAACGCGTAGGGATTTTAATAAAATTTACTGTCCGAATCAAAAACCTTTCATTGAATATTTAATTATGTCTATCCCAGAGTGTGTGACGTTTAGGAGTGAGAATATATATATATATATATATATATATATATATATATATATATATATATATATATATATATATATATATATATATATATTTATATATATATTTATATATATATATATATATATATATATATATATTTATATATATATATATATATATATATATATATATATATATATATATATATATATATATATATACAGAGAGGGGGAGAGAGACAGAAAGTAAAAGCTATCGACCTCAAAAGATTTGTGGGGAGTGAATAATGCAAGTTCTTTGCTAAGACATGCTCTATATTTCGCACCTTTTTTGGTGCATCTTCAGGAGCCTAAGATTAAAGGTTTTATTACACAAATCTTTTAAGGTTGATAGCCTTTACTAACACTCTAAAAATTGGTAGCTAACAATAACAACCGTTATTCCTTATCAGTATATATATATATATATATATATATATATATATATATATATATATATATATATATATATATATATATATATATATATATATATATATATATATATATATACGAGACACCACATAAACATATAAAAATTGAAACCTACCCCGGATGGGAGTTTTAGAGGGCATACGTCGCGCTCATTCGATTACATTTTTTCAAAATTGAAACGTCGTGATCCCCTCATTAGTGAGTTGTTTTTAAGAAAATTCACCAAAACTTAAACTGAGAACAAAACAATTGATAAGTACACTTGGAGAACCCAAATCACCACAACACATTTTAAAAAACCTGACGATCGTATCACTAACCAAGTTAACGTCATCAGAGGATAAATAATGATGAGGAAGGATGAAGAATATTCATCCTCTGATGACGATAACTTGGTTAGTGAAACGATTGTCAGGTTTTTTTAAACGTGATGTGGTGATTTGGGTTCTCCAAGTGTGCTTATCAGTGCTCATCACAGGTTCCAATCTTCACTTAGTGAAAACAACAGACGTATATTATGTTAGTTATAGCACATTATTGATTAAGCATTAAAAAGGTGACATTACAAAAGTTGACATGACTGTAAATTAGTCAAGGTAATTAATTTAGTGGCGTTAATCACAATGTGGCTACACTGTATTAAATAGCAATTTTATATAAATTAAATACACCCAACATTTTATAAAAAGAATTAAACTTTACGGTACAGTTTAAATATATGCTTTTAAAATTTCGTTACAAACAGAAAAAGAAGCATAATATATAAATTTTACCTAACCAAAAAAAAAAAAAAAATCCCAGAAAAACTGGTCCGATTTTCCTGACAAATTAACTTAACCAAGCCATTTGCAAAGTGAAGGTACTTACTAAATTTCATCAAAATCGGTCCATAATTTTTTAGTGAAGTTTCTTAAAAAAATTACTACTAGCGCTTTGTGACTTAAAAATACCGCAAATGACTAACAAGCTCCTAGGGGTTAAGGAGTCGCGGGCCAAAGGACTCCAGGGGGCAAGCTGAGGAAGTGGAAATAACAACATAAACTCCCGATGAAGCTTTCCCCAAGACCGTCATGCGCGGTAAAAATCCGCATCCTGCACGAGGTGACCCTGCTAATAACTAAACATGACGGATCTAGACAAGGAGGTCGAACTAAACTCCCCCAATCTACGGTGTCACGTGACCCGTGCCTATGGATGGATGGCACCAGGGCGATGGTGTCGTGAACGGAACCTCTGGAGTACCAGGCAACCCTCCAGAGTAACCCGCCTTGCACCACACAGGGGGTTCTGATGGTGTGGACAGTATTTCCCCCATTCTCGTGGGAACAACATGAAGATTATAAATACATATAAAACCAAAACCAATGAGGCTCGAGGAGTGGCTCCGGCTACAGACTTGAGCCTTGAGTCTATCCCGGAAACGGAGACGAGCCAGGGTGCGGCAGCGGACTCTGGAGGTCCCACGACCGGCGTAGATACGGGGGATCAGGGGGTAGCTTCGGCCAGAGACCTGTCCCCGACACCCAAGCTGGAGGCTGGGTCCCACCGGAGGGCGGCGAGCTCCGCGGACTCCGGGGGCCCCTCCACCAGTGAGGACTCTACTGTTAGAGTAGAGGGACTGCCCCGGCAGTCCAAGCGTCTTTCCGGGGCGCAAAGAAAGAAGCTCCGGAGGGCGCAAAAAATGGCGGCCGGGACCTGGACGGTCGAGAAACCTGTAAAGGCGCAAGAGGGGAGTGCGGGTCAGAAGAGGACGCGCTCGAACTCTAGCACGCCCACTACAGACAGACGTTCCAAAAGGGCCAGGGTGCCTGTAAAGGCGCAAGAGGAGAGTGCGAGTCGGAAGACGCCGCGCTCTGGCTCTAGCACGCCTACTACAGACAGACCTCCCAAAGGAACTAAGGCCGGAACACCGGCGCAGACTGGCTCTTACAGGGAGGCTGCGGAGGGCCTCGGGATGGCGGTGATTGACAGACGCCATCCTGAGTTCACGCTAGACCAGGGGAAGGCGGACCTGATCCAGGCTGCGGTGGTAGCTGCAGTGGACTCTCTTCAGGAAGGGGAGAGCCCGCCTCAGTTCCACCGGACGCGCCTGACGGGGGGCATCCTCTGGATAACCTGTGCCGGCCCGCAGTCGCGGGACTGGCTGCGGAAAACGATCGGGGGCCTCGGTCAGATTTGGGAGGGGGCGGACTTGACAGCCGTCGAGCCCAAGGAACTCCCAAAGAGACGCAAGGTCCTCGTACGGATCCCTGACACCGTCCCGCAGGAGACGGTGATCAGCAGACTTAAGATCCAGAACCCTGAACTGGGGACGCAACACTGGTCGGTTCTAAGCAGGAAGGCAGAGGAGAAAGGACAGACGCTCGCCTTCTCGATCGACCCGACATCTTACAGAGCCCTTGAAGGAACCTCCTTCAAGGCATTCTGGGGCATGGGAAGGGTTAGCTTCCGCCCACTGGGGAAGCAATTAAGGGTTAATGGGACTTAGGTTCCTTCAGGTCAACCTCCAACACAGTAGGGCAGCCACGGCCGGACTACTAATGGCTCTGAGGAACACGGATGTGGCCCTCATCCAGGAACCGTACTCCTACAAAGGAGAGATCAAGGGACTCGGCGGAGCTAATGGAAAGCTCATCTACAGCAGGTCCAGCGAGAATCCGAGGGCCTGCATTTTTGTCAGGGAAGGGATAGAGTTTCTCCCTCTAATGAATTTCTGTTCCAGGGACCTGGCAACGATCAAAATCCGATGTGGAGGAGCGGATGGGCTGAGGGACATTACTGTCGCGTCAGCCTATCTGCCAGGGGACAGCACGGACCCTCCTCCACCCAACGAATTGGAGCAGCTGATGGTGGGTAGCAGAGCAGGTGGATGGCAGACCATCATCGGCATGGATGCGAATGCGCACCATGAGTTGTGGGGTAGCTCGGACACAAACTCTAGGGGTGAGGCACTTTTACAATTCTTTATGAAATTTAATTTAGACATATTGAATAGAGGTAATAAACCGACATTCGTCACAACACGGCGTGAGGAAGTTTTAGACCTAACAGTTTCCACCCAGTTTCTGGGTGACTTTGTTAAAAGCTGGGCTGTGTCTGGGGAAGTGAGTAGCTCAGACCACAGATACATCCGGTTTGAAATCGCCAAAGTCGAAAGAGAAACGGTATGGTACCGGGACCCCCGCAAGGCGGACTGGGAAGCCTACAGGGCAGACCTAGCTGTGGAACTGCGGGGGGTTGAGAGGGCCATAAGGGATTCAATAGACCTCGAGATTGCAGCAGTCCAATTGCGAGACGCAATTACCTCGGCCTATAACGCCAACTGCCCCCTGAAAATGAGGGTGTCCACCAGGAACGTCCCATGGTGGAACGAGGACCTCAGGCAAAGGAGGACGCAGGTTCGTAAGCTGTTTAACGCGGCCAAAAGGTCGGGAGCATGGGATGAATATAGACAGGCCCTATCGACCTATAACAAAAGACTGAGGGACGCCAAGAAGGAGTCGTGGAGGAGGCACTGCGAAGAAGTGGAAAACACGTCCGAGAGTGCTCGACTACACAAGATCCTGTCTAAGGGCCCTCAGACTAACATAGGCTCCCTTAGAACACCCACGGGAGGCTTTACAAGCTCGGGGGAGGAAACTATGGAAATTTTACTCCAGACGCACTTCCCCGGCTGTAACATAATAAACCAATCACCTCCGGACTGGGAACACTCAGAAATAGAGGCGCCTTATAGGCGGGCATCTAGAGTAGACTGGACAGTCGCTAAAGAGGTGGTTACCTGGAGCAAAATCAGATGGGCCATTAACAGCTTTAAGCCATACAAATCGCCGGGATTTGATGGAATAATGCCCATCATGCTCCAACAGGGGATAGATATACTGGCGCCGGTGCTTACCCTCATTATGAGGGCCAGCCTGGCTCTGGGGTACATTCCGAGGGCATGGAGACTGGCCAGGGTTGTATTTATTCCTAAACCTGGGCGTCCAACAGACCAGGCAAAGTCCCTGAGGCCAATAAGTCTCATGTCCTTCTTGCTGAAAACAGTGGAAAAACTGCTCGACCGGCACATTAGGGGCGGTGTACTGGAAGCATATCCTCTACACTGCGGACAATATGCATACAGAGCAGGATTCTCAACAGAAACAGCACTGCACCAACTGGTGCTGAAACTGGAGAATACGCTGGAGAACAAGGAGGTGGCGCTGGGGGCCTTCCTAGACATAGAGGGGGCCTTTAGCAACACCTCGTTCGGATCGGTTCTGGCAGCTGCCCGGGAGCGTGGAATAGAGGAGACCTGCTGCAGGTGGATCGGTTCCATGCTCAGGGACAGGGCGGTGTTCACCTCACTCGCGGGAGGGACTCTGCTGGCGGGGGTCGCGGCGGGGTGTCCGCAGGGGAGCGTTCTGTCTCCCTTGCTCTGGTGTCTAGTCGTGGACGGCCTGCTGGGGAGGCTCTCGGGAGGGGGGTATGAGGTACAGGGCTATGCGGACGACATTGTCATCATAGTCCGAGGAAAGGTCACACAGGCAGTGTGGGAGCGTATGCAGACTGCACTGAAAGTGGTGGAAGGGTGGACGGTTGATCAAGGGCTCGGGGTGAGCCCCGAGAAAGCAACCGTCGTGCCGTTTACGAGGAGGAGGAAGTGTGAAAGCCACAGAACTCTCACTCTATACGGTAGGAGCGTTCCAATGGCCAGGGAGGTAAAATATCTTGGGGTCGTATTGGACTCTAAGCTAACCTGGAATGGTCACATTGGAAAAATACTGCGTAAGGCAGTCATGACCTTAGCCGTCACTAGGCGGCTATATGGAAAAACGTGGGGACTAAGACCTAGTATGGCCCACTGGCTGTACACAAGGGTGGTCAGACCATCGTTAACATATGCGGCACTGGTCTGGTGGCCTAAGGTGACACAATCCAGTGCCAAACAAAAACTAGGCAAGATCCAAAGGATGGCTTGCCTAGGCATCACAGGGGCCATGTCTTCAACCCCAACAGCCGCCATGGAGGTGTTGCTGGATCTACCCCCCCTACACTTCGTTATTATGGGAGAGGCCAGGCTAGGACTATACAGACTAGCCTGCAATGGTAGACTGAAGATCAACCCAGGCTTCAGGGGCCACTGCAAAATTCAGGAGATCGTGAAGGAACCCATGCTTGAAATGAGGTCAGACTTCGCGAGCCCGCGAATGTGCAGGGAAAACAACTTCACAGTGGAAATCCCTGATCGCGGGGCATGGCGGGAGGAGACACCGGGCATACCACGGGACGCGCTCGTCTGGTTCACGGACGGATCTGGCGGGGAGCGTGGGACGGGGGCAGGTGTTTACTCGGAAGGACCGAGGGTAAGTCACAGTATTTCCCTCGGAGCCCATGCAACGGTGTTTCAGGCCGAGATGTACGCCATCCTGCACTGTGTGCGGGAGAACAAGAGGAGGGGCTACACCAACAAGCGGATCCTCATAGCCACAGACAGCCAGGCAGCCCTTAAGGCACTAAGTAGCCCACGGGTAAATTCCTGGCTGGTGAGTGAGTGCCGAGACGAGACGAGCGACCTGGCTGGGCAGAATGAGGTGACCCTCATCTGGGTGCCGGGTCACTCGGGGGTCAAAGGCAATGAAGAAGCTGACAGTCTCGCAAAGAGGGGGTCAGCAGAACCATTTATGGGACCAGAACCGGCTCTGGGCGTGTCAAAGAGCACTGCCAGGGGAGCCATTAAGTCCTGGGTCAGAAACCAACACAAGGTGTACTGGGCGGACTGTCCAGGGCTCAGACATGGGAAGTCAATAATTGACGGACCCAGTTCAAAGAGAGCTGTGGAGCTGCTAAACCTTAGCAGAGGACAGTTCAGAAACACAACAGGTCTCTTGACGGGACACATGGCCGTCAAGAAACACCTACATAAAATGGGGCGGTTCGAAGGGGACCTCGCATGCAGACTCTGCGGCGAGGGGGAGGAATCAGCCCAGCACATCTTGTGCGAGTGTATAGCTCTGGACCGGAAAAGACAACTGATCTACGGTCACTCTAGACCGGAGACAGAGCAATATAAAACTTCACCCTACCAATCGCTGTGCAGACTAGTTCAAGGCACAGTGATTTTGGAATGGGTGGAGTAAGACTAGGGGTATGCACAATCAACCAAGGGTTGCGGTGCTATCGGGGCGGCAAGGCCGCGGACGAGCCCTGAGGGAACAAAAAAAAAAAAAAAACAAGCTCCTAGATCTGTCTCTGCCGTCATTTTCCTTCATTTCGTCAAAATATGAGAAAAAAATCAATTTTAAACAAAAATTGTTTGGTGTAAATAATCAAGACGTTAGAACACTAATATACTAGAGTAGTACATACATTTTGTCATACCGAGAGGTAAAGGCATCAGTGTTGATTTAATAATGAACTCCTATAACGCGCGTTCTAATCTCAGTTCGTTTTTTTTAAATTTTTTTTAGAGTTATTTCATTTTACCGTTAGTTAAATTAGTCAAAGTAATTAGTTTAGTGGTGGTAACTATAATGTAGCCACACTGTATTAAATAGCAATATATATAAATTAAATAAACACCATATTTTATGGAAATAATTAAGCTATTTACAAAGTTAAGGTACTTACCAACTTTCATTAAAATTTCATCAAAACCTGTCGATTATTTTTTGACACCTCGTTATGGATGAGCATTAACAAACCGACATTACAAAATATACCATGAAAGTAAATTAATCAAGGTAATTAATTTATTGGTGCTAAGTACAATGTGGCCACACTTTATTAAATAGCAATTCTATATAAATTAAATAAACAACATTTTTTATGAAAAGAATTAAACTTTACGGTACAGTTTAAATTTAAATCAAATTACATTAAAAATTCGTCACAAACAGAAAAAGAAACATAATATATAAATTTTACTTAATAACCAAGGCAATTACCGAATTATGTGAGTCGATACATAAGCAAAAGACCCACGGTAAAACAACGGTAATGTGGTGTAAAATTGATTTTGTGTCCACAGAAAAAATAAGGCTGGTTCTTCACAAAAGGGACCAATCTCTGTAGACTCATTGATAGTATGCAATTGAAACACCATCGATGGATTCAGCTGTATATTGCCCAGCAGAAAACTTTTTTGTATAACTACGAAGGTGGGCGACATAATAATGAATGGAAAATTTCCTTTGTAGAATCGACTCTCTTTTTTAATTAGAACAAAACAAATAATGTAAAGCTTACTGATCTGATCAAGCTATCCAAATTGATATCCCACTGAAGCAACGTAACAAGTGGGAGAGAATGCGCGAATGGCAAACAGCCGTAGCCAGTTAAATTAGAAGGGAAAAAATTAGAACAAAGGAATTTACCCATCTATGGTGAGACGATATCTAGTAAAACATTTTTTTTTGGATAATGAGCTGAAGTTACATGGCAATCGTCCAGCATGTGGCCTACTTATGCAATAACTCTGTTACCAGAGAAGTGTTGAAACGTTGAACATGCCAGCTGATACGGTAAGTGAAGAGAGCCACCTTCTTTGTCATCACTTCTTCAAGGGCAAGTTCTGGGTAAACTTTAAACGCATGACGTGTAGATATATTACGTCTCAGTTTGCTACTTATAGATATGCTACAAATAAAATCCGTATACCTGTTTATAATTCACATACGGGTGAGTTTTCCTTTATATGATATCTTTATGCAATTTTATTTAAGGGACTTCTTTATATACTGCGTTTTTTTAATAAGAATAACTGAATGCGTGGTATTGCTTCTACCTAAATTGGAGATTGACACCTTAAACATTTCCAACCCTTAACGTGCCCAGGAACTTTTTGTAATAAAACTTCTCCCTAACCTGTACCTTAGTAGTGTTTTAGGACTGGACCAGCGATCTGCCCCTATAGAAATATACTTTCCAATTGTTCTTGATTGATTCTTGATCAAAAGCCACAAAAACCCACTACTGAAAAACAACCAAGATCCCGAATGAAAATTGAGATAGAGTAAATTTGACTATAAGATTTACTCATAAATTGAAAAGTACTAGTAAACTAATTTTTTTTGGCCTATTAGTCATCAAAAATTAAGAAGCATTAGAATTACGCATTTTGTTTACATTATAGTTCGAAAATATTCTTCCGGTATCCATATTTTGAAAAATATAGGATATGTGGAGTATAAAAATAATAACCCTACTTACACCAATTTAGACCGCAAGCACGCTTCAGTACTTATATTGTGTGGAGCAAAACGAAAATTCGTGAATTAACCGCATTGTAACCATAATTCAAGTATCTACTTTATAGGTACATAGTAGTTCAAATGTATCAAACCCATTGCTTGTAATCACGCCATCTATATTCATGATCCATCAATGGCAAACGATCTATATTAATGGGCAAATATTTGGACATGAGCCTTTAAACAAGGGGAGACATTTACGAAATTAATATCCGGTCATTAGTAAAAGCTTGTAATCGTGCATCTCTTACACAGAATACATTACAGCTCGTGACAAGTACATGAGATTATGTATTACTTTACATACTAAGTCTATGCTCTTGGTGTTCCAACTGAATTTATGATGTTCCTGTCACTGTTGGTAAATACATATTGTTACTCAAAGTTCTTGTATGCTATTAGGTTTGCTGGAGATGCTAAAGCTGACAGGAGAGTTCGTGGCTTGTCTTTCGTTGGTCTCTAATTTTTAAAGGCGTTATAAAACCGAAAAACTGATAAGTATTAACTAAAGCGATACCTAAATGATACCACCCTTAATTACTGAATAGTCCATACCAAACATTCGGTTGTTTCTAATACCTCCCCAATTACGTCATCATAATTTTAGAAATAGGGAGCAAATTAGTGATCAGCTAACACTAGCAAATATGCAGATTTTTGCTTATTTACTGTAAACTACGATCCTGCAATGGACGGTCCAAAATGTTTACTTTGTATTTCCAGTGAAACTTTTTTCCTTTCTTTACCGTCGGTCTATTTCCGCGACTATGGCAAGTCACCGACGTCAGGGAGCCGTTTCACCTGTCTTTGTGTAAGGAGGGTAGGACACGGGACCGACAGCTTTACGCCCTCTCAACTTGCTCAAATACAATGCCAGTGAAACTTAAAAATTAAAAAAATACGGGACGTAGCAAGTGCGTTATAGTAGCGAATTTTCATAAGAATTGTACACTATTATTATGCAGCATATTAGTAAAGTTAATACTTTAAACTTACACAGACCTTGAAGATCGATTTTAGAGGTGCTAGTACGCGCACATTTGAAGAATTCTTTCGAAAGTGTTACCATCGATATATCTATTATCAAAAAAAATCTTGCGTTCTAACACCTTTTGAGAAAAATGTCTAAAACTGAATTTTCTATGAAGCTAAAGAACTAAATTTTGCTATATCTGTAGATAGTGGAAGTCTCTTTAAACTTTTATTACGAATTTCGTTAAAGTTATACCGAAGATTTTCAGAAGGAAACTTAATTCATATTCAGAAAAGTAAAGTATCTGCCAAATTAAAAACGTAGCAGTTATTTTTCCTCATTAATCGCCAGTATGATTTCGTTTTAGTCAACCTAATAAAACAGGTTTTTTCAATATTAACAATAACAAAATTATAATTTCAGACTCAAAGGTGACAAACTTATTTAGGCGTTTTAAACAAAAATTAGATCTTGTTCAAAAAGTATGAAATCTTCTGCTTAGGAGGCACGCGCGATGCCCCCTGCGCCATCTAGGCACACGTCAACTAACTTTTATTTGCGTGATACTTTAGGTCGGCTTCATGCCCGTTATATTATATTCAAAGTATAGGTAAGAGTTAATTACGGTATTCGTAGAATTACCGTTCAAACACATCCCACGACTGTTTCGGGCTTATATCATGTCTTATGTTTAAAGATAAAAGAAACTATTTTAGAATCATTTTTATAGATTGATTTTGTTTAAATTTCTGCTATATTATGCGACAGCATAATACATCTATGCTGCGCTAAAACTGTGTTTGGGGCTGTTATTAAAGCTAGAAATATAGTGTATTTTAATAATTGATTGAACCCCCCAGTTAAATAACAATCACTTGGCAAATTTTTTATTTCATGTCGTCTGTCATTTTTCATAATTGCGGCCGAAATTTCGCTATTGTTGGTTCGGGTAGTATGTTTTATGCCTGGTATATACTTAGTTTGGTTACCGTTGATGTATGGTTTATGCCTATTGTATGAATCAATCTACGCGTGGCAGTTAACTACTATGTCTGTCAGGCATTGGATTTTAACCACTGAGTCGTTTTAATGCATGTCTTCGGGATTTTATTTTTAATTTGGAAAAAACTCTAAATATTGTGTACCAAATTACTTAAAATTCACAACATATGTTTATTTGCAATATTTATAGCCACATGTAGAGTCTCATTCCAGTAACTCTGATACTTACAAAAATATAGCGTTTTCAAACAGTTTTCCTCGGTTTTCCACCGGAAAAACTTGAACATAAAGGCTGATTAACGAACTCGACCTCGGTTTTCGCCCAAACAAGATTTTTGCCAAGTTTGATTGAAATCAGTTTAGTATTTTTTGAGTTATCGCTCGGATACATACAGACATATATACATACATACATTCATACATATATATATATATATATATATATATATATATATATATATATATATATATATATATATATATATAAAAATTTAACGGACCTTGGTTTTGGGTTCTAAGGACCCAAATTCGCGCTCATCTGAAGTAAATTTTTCAAAAGCTGTCGCTTTATAAGCGAAGTTTTCTTAATGAAAATTTGCTAAAAACTTAACAGAGCAAAATGCTAACAAGCAATCACCATTATGTGCTACTTTATTTGCTTACTCAGCAAAGTGTAATAAGAATTGTGCATTTATTTCCTATACAAATAAATGCCGCCTGGGTGAGTTTGCAACATCCAGTATTATTTACGCTTTCTGTATCTTCGTCTTTCCTCCTTACAGTGACGATGAAAACGTTACTGTAACATTGCCCTCCAACAGAATTTGATTAAACTGTGGTAATTAAGATTTAATTATCATCCTTTCTGCGTATGTACAGGTTTAATTAAATTACTTTAACGTTATTATACTAAAGGTTGTTGCCTTTATACTTGAACTTGATTTAAACATTCTGCTTGACAGACACAGGTTTTCATATGCTACGAGGATATATTATTAGATATAGTTACCCTGGAAACTTTCCAGTAAGCAAAATTGAATAATAATGATAAGAATAATATAATAATAATAATAGTATATTTATTGTCACGAGAGCAGCAATGTGCGTATGACATGTCAACATATTATTATTACTATTATTATTATTATTATTATTATTATTATTACTATTATTATCGAGTTTAGCCTGAAGGGCTTTCACGCTCCCTCAAAGGGGAGCATACACTCATCCCAGGTATCTCAAATACCAAAGGGACTGAGCCATTTCCAAGTTATCGTGCCCTGAACGACAACACGACACATCCTCATGTCCCAGGAATCCCCGCACGGTGTGGGCAGTTGCAAGTATTATTGCCTTCTGCATAACCTCATTAAGGAGCTTTCCAAGCCCCAATTTCCTGTTTCCTCGAAGAGTCTTGAGAACAACACCAGTTGACGACATGACTTGTGCAATCACTCGGACACTATCTGCCCTCCACTGTCTCTTTAATTGCAACTCGAGGTCTCTGTACTTAATGATCTTCTTGTTGTACTTTATCTCTAAATTATTAGTATTTGAAATGGCGACATCAACCAGCGTCACTTGCTTGCCGGACTTATCCACTATTATTATATCTGGCATGTTGTGGACAACTCGTTGGTCTGTGAGCACGGTCTGATCCTAGTACAACCTGTATCCTGAGTTCTCTAGAAGACGCACCTTACAAAGATTTAAAACTCACATTATCAGAGCCAGTTCTTGATGGAGTATTCTTGTAACTGCGTCGTACATCTCTTTGTACTCTGTTGCAGCAAACACTTGACATCCTCTGGCGACGCGCTGGATAGTCTCTGATGACTGACACCCAAATCTACATTTGTCATCTTGGACCGAATTATATCCAACTATATACTTCAAGTAGTTTATTGTTGGAATGACCTGATTCTGTATGGCCAGCAAAAACCCCTCGGTCTCTGGAAACATCTGTCCGGACACCAACTAGTAGTTCGACGCCAATTTGTCAACATGTGCCTAGGAGGTATGATTCAGATGTCGCCCATGGAGAGGCTTCTGCATCCAAGATTACAGCTTGTTCCGAGAATGGTACCTTTGTATTTCCCTTTTTCCTAATTGTAACGGTGTTGAATCATCTGCCTCGCATATGGCACGACGTAGTTCAGAAGTAAGAGCCTGTTGATGGGAATATGTACGCAGTTCACTATCTGCTGGTCCAGGTGTTTACCAATACCCAACACTCATCTCCCTCCTTGGTGTCTATGTAGGGTTGCTCGTTCTATGGCACTACGAGGGTGATGCTCTTTGGATTTCGTTGGGAGTCTTCGCACCTTCCGTTGTAGATTTCCGAGGTCCGTTTTACTCCAGTTCACAATCCTAAATGAGTAGCTAAGTGAAGAATATGCATATGTATTAAGAGCTTTAGTCAGGTTCTTGCAGTTAAGATGTGATCGCACCACCTGCCTTACTCGTTTCCTAAACTCATTTGTCAGATCGTTCTTCATTACCGAGTGGTTTATTTTCCTCGCGTGCTGTATTCCCAAGTATTTATAACACTCTTCTATATGCATTGAGGCAATCTGCTGGCCATTCTGCATTTCATATACACCTGGTTGTATTTTCCCTGTGACTACACATAAGGTGCGACATTTGTCAAGCCCGAACTCCATGTCAATATCTCTGGAAACCCTTCCACGATTTTAAGCAGTTGTTCCAGGTGGTTCTTTGTAAAGGCCATTTTATACCGAAATATCTGATAAAGTTCAGGCGGTTTAATAGAGGATTCAATGCGAAGCAGAACCACAATGGGTTTAACGAGTCGCCTTGAAATATACTTCTTCTAATTGGTATCGTGATCATTACCACGCGTTTGTACCCGTAACTGAATTTTTGTTCTCCAGGTAGATTGTGTGTTCAAAAAACCTCCGGATATAAGTATCGATCTTATAGATCTTCAGCACACTTATAAGCCATTCGTGTGGAATTGAATTAGATGCCTTTTTGTAATCCACGTAGGCAGCAAAGAGATTTCTTCGTCCATTGTAAGCTTGATTGCACACAACCGAATCAATTATTAGCTGTTCTTTGCACCCCGTGGCCGTGCGGGAAAGTCGATTCAGACTTTCCAATACGGACTCGGGGGACGACGGTTCGAGCCTCACCGGCGGCGGATGATTTTTCAAAAATCACTGTCGTCGTTGAGATCGAGCTCAAGGTGGAGGGTAGGTTAGTTTAGATGAGCAAAAAGGGTCAGAAATGGCCTAATTGCCAGTAAGCATCTTACCTTTACCTTGCACCCCATAGATCCTTTGGCACACCCTTTTTGCTGGCTCTCAATTATTTTGTTTCGTTCACAGTGCGCATATATGCGTTCTCAAGGCAAGATGTGATCAACTTACATAGGGTTGGAAGACAAGTTATTGGTTAGTATCTGCCGGGATCTGCAGAACACTGCTGGTCTTTTGACAGAAGATACGTATCTCTTTGTGTGAAAAATAATTGCATCTTGTTTGGGTGAAGTATAAGATCATTTTTTAAGACAGCCAATAGATGATGTGTACACCCAAATTTCTTCAGCCAAAAGTTTTGGACGCCATCAGGCCCGAGTGTCTTCCAATTATGAAGCTCTCTAATAACCTTGGAGACTTCATCTGTGGTAAACGGCTCATGATGCATCTGTTCATAACTCCTACAAGCTCGGTGTTCTTCGTTAACCGAGCTGGTGCCAATATTGCAGGAGGCTGTTGTGGCTAGTTGACTTTTCCAAAACTTTTCAATTTATTCCTTATTTGGAAACGTATCGGTGGCTGCATTTATGGCTGAATTAAGCTGACGGTAGAAAGTCCTTTCAGAGTGCTCAAACATTGTATTGTGGCATTTCCTATTGCTGCTCGCTTTATATTTCCTCAAGCGTTCAGCGCATACATTACAGCAACAAAAATATTTCCAATTAATGGCTCTTGCAATAAAAAAAAAAACATATTTTTATATCAACTCTGTGCACCTTATATCATAAGATATTTCAAGTATCGTATTCAGGTCGTCGCGCTCATTTCATTTTAGGGTTTTCTTAGGTCTTAAAAGCCTCCTCTCAAGCGAATTTTGTCTGCGAAAATTAACTCAAAAACGACATCATAAAACTTTTTCGTTCAATTGAAACTTTTCGCATTAATAAGGCCTAATTATGGATCAAAAAAATTAAAAGTATACTTTATACTCAGCCCATGCATAAAACATTTTTGCTTACTCTCTTTTCCGTTTCCTTATATTGAGTATAAAAAGTTATCTCTTTATAAAGACGTAATAAAATGATTTATTCGAAGAACAAATGCGTCACATCTTTTCCGTGATTGAACTTTCGACACAAATTGGCTTGACAGCGTTCCGGAATTTATGCTTTTCCCGGTCTTCGCAAAATAAGCGTTCTTTCTCTACGAAATTGATTATCGACACATTTTAGTATAATTTGATGAGATACAATAAAGTCAGTCTTCGCGTGAGTAAATGTTTAGTTAGGCTATCTTCTACAAAATTGATTTGTTACTTAGTCGATGCTCATGGATATGTAAAAGTTTAAAAAGTCGGGACGCAGCAAGTGCGTTATGGTCACGAATTTTCATTCAATGCCTTAAATTTGAGTAACTCAATTTTTTCTACAAACCTAGAAAGTTGAATTTTGGTATGTAGTAAGCTCTTTCACAAGGCAACATATTCACCGAATTTCTTCAAAATAACTTTGTAATTTTCAAAGATAAAATTTTTTTTCGAAAGAAAACTCAAAATTTTCCCGGAAAACTTCTGCGATTTTCCTGGCTAACGAACTGATCCAAGCCATTAATAAAAGAAAGATTCTTGCCCAGTTTCATCCAAATCGGTTGATAACTTTTTGGGTTATCGTGCGGATACCTACATACGCGGATACATACATACATACAAAGCGCTTCCTAGCAACTACAGGCCTATTTCACTACTTTCAGTCGTCTCTAAAATAATGGAAAAATATATAAAATCCGAATTACTAAAATTTCTTGAAAAACACAGTCTAATCCACGACAGGCAGTATGGATTCCGTCAGCGCAGATCAACTGCCAACCTCCCTTCCTTTGTCACCGATTCTTGGAACAAGTCTATGGAACTACACGGTGAATCCCATATTGTCGCTCTAGACATATCCAAAGCATTCGACCAGGTGTGGTACGCAGCGCTGCTTAATAAACTTCCGCCCTATGGCCTACCACCAAAACTCTGTACCTGGACAGCAAATTTCCTCTCCAACCGGAGCATTTCTGTTGTCGTGGATGGCCATTTCTCTACACTGTATCCAATTAATGCAAAAGTTCCTCAAGGTTGAGCTTTAGCCCCTACTTTGTTTCTTCTCCACATCAATGACCTCCACTCTAGCACATCCAACCCAGTTCACAGTTACGCAGACGACAGCACCCTTCACTCAAATATACAAATTCTAAGCCTGTCTCTTTAGCCCAATTAGATGAGGATCGCAGACTCATGGAGGGTTCTGTCTCCGTGGATCTCCAAAAAATATTAGACTGAAGAAGTAGAAATCTTGTACAATTCAACCCCACCAAATCTCAGTCTTGCTTTCTATCTCATAAGAGATACACCAGCCCTAGACCCATCACAATAAACAACCAAGTTATTCAAAGTAATGAGTCCTTTTCACTTGTTGGCATTTCTGTGGATCGAAATCTCAATTGGAACCAACATGTCACATCAATTGCAGAAGCGGCTGCTAAGAAATTAGGTTTCCTCTTCAGGGCTCGCAAATACTTTTCACCAGCTAATCTCTATACCTTATATACTTCACAAATAGGGCCAAACCTCGAATACTGCTCCCACATCTGGGGTGCCGCTGCCGCTTCTACACTCGCTCTCCTGGACTCTATTCAGAAGAGAGCTATACATCTCATCGGTGACCCTACCCTCACCCAAAGGCTGTCATCCCTTGCCCACCGACGTGCCGTTGGTGACCTCTCCCCCCCCCTCTCTCTCTCTCTCTCTCTCTCTCTCTCTCTCTCTCTTAAAAATTACTGCACGGGCACTGCTCAGAGGAGCATTCTTCCATAGTTCCTCCACCTGCTGTCCCCAACAGATCTACCAGGGGAACAGAGCGAATGCACCCTTTTACTGTCCAGGTCACCAAACATAGAACATCTTGTTATGCCCGCTCTTTTGTCCCGAGAACTTCCAAGTTGTGGAATTCCTTGCCGGGACATGTTTTTCCTTCTCCTCCGAACCTCCGAACCTTCAAGTCCATAATTAAGTGTTGGTATTTGGATTTGTTCTGGGATTAATTGTTTGTTTCTTATTGTTTGTTTGTTGAATGTAGTATTGTTCCCAGATGTCCATTTTTTGTGGTCTTTAATATGTTTTATTAGGTGTAATTGGTTGATATCTGGTTTTTGGTGTTTTCTTTTGTGAATGTGTATAGCTACGTTTGATTTGTAGCTAGGTATGTGGATTTTATCTAATGCTGTTATATGTTCCTTGAATCTTGTTTCTATTGATTTTTTTGTCATTCCTATATATTTTTATTGCATGTGCTACATTCTATTTCATATAGACCGTTTAATTCATGTGGGTTGTGTTCTTGTTTTTTATTTATTTTGTTTATTCTTTTGGTATGAGTTGTGTAGCTCATTTTTAAGTCATATTGTTTGAGTATTTGTGTTATTTTTTTGATGTGGTGGTTATATGTAAATTTTGTGTTTGTTTCTGGTGTTTTGTTTTTCGTTTGGTTAATGTGTTTGTTTTTGATTTCTTTTACTAGCTTTTCTATCGTTTTCTTTTTGTACCCATTTCGTTGTGCTATTTGTATTATGATGTTGTATTCGTTTTCTCGATCGTCATTCTGAAGTGGCACATTTAGCATTCTGTTTACTAAGTATCTGTATGCGGCCTTTTGTGTGTGTGTGGGTGTACTGAGTGTTTAGGTATAGTGGTGTCTGTTTGTGTAGGTTTTCTGTATATTATATATTCAATGAATATATATATATATATATATATATATATATATATATATATATATATATATATATATATATATATATATATATATATATATATATATATATATATATAAAATTCAAATAAAAATGCACTAAAAGTCGGGACCCAGCAAGTGCGTTATGGTAGCGAATTTTCATACAAATGTTTTTAATGTTAAATTTAAAAAAAAATCCATCAAATTTAGTAGAAAAAATAACCTTTATAGTAGAAACCATGTACCACATTCCATCAAAATAATGTTATTGTTTGAGAAAGTACAACAATTTCCAGAAAAAACTGGTCTGACTTTCCTGACCAACGAAACTTTCCAAGTAATTTACACAAAAACTACGCCTGCTAAGATACGTTTTGTAAACTGAACAATTGGACCATGGCTGTAGTACATTGTGTGGAATAAATAAATAAATAAAATAAATAAATAAATATAATTATTTACAGAAAGACTTTGTGCAAACAGTTTGTTTCACAAAAATTCGCTTTTTTTTTTTAAAGATAGTAAGTAATCTTTTTACGAAAATTTAAAAAAGTGTTTTACACAACAATTTGCTAACCGATCTTTTTCACGATAATTTGAAGACAATTTTTGTACAATAACTTTTAGATTTATAAGTATATAAGCATTTCATAAAAATTTGACAAAAATTTGCCGAAAACGCTGAAAAATTTTTCCGAAAAAGATTGACTAGATATTTTCTATACGAAAATTTGTTGATAAAATGCATAACATTTTCAAATTATATACCTAATCGGTGATTAAAATTAAAAAGAAAGAAAATGTAAAAAAGCTTTTTTTAGCTTTTCCGGAAATTTTTAACACTGCTCTTAGAATATGATTTATTGATATACTGATTTTCTTTTTTACGCAAAATTGTATTGTTTTAAGTCATTAACTCACAATTTTCATTTATAACCATCGTCCAATATTTATTTCCAATATTTATATCCATGTTTTAAATATGTTAGGTTAATTAAAAGTCAGTTGTAAAATGTCAACAAGGCTACATAACAAGTGCAAGCGACGAAACGTAGAAATAATACGCTTGTTAAGCTTGCATGCTACATGCTGCTGTTAAAGATCAGCGGTGTCGTCTATCGTCAGCCAGCTATCAGGCCGCTTGCAGTCGCGTGCTAAAATTAAGCGCTTTTGAAAGCAAACATTGTCCCGGTATTAGGAAAGAAATGGACCAGGGCTGACAATTTACAAAATTGTTAATTGATTGTACACAGTCTCCATCTATAACAAATTACTACCCGGTTCCGCACCGAGATGGCGTCCCTGTCGTACATTTCACAATGTTCTACATTCTGACATCTTGCAATGATACTTGTAACTTCCATTGTTTAGATTTTTAATCCGCCATTTATTTAAATAGCATAGTAGTATAGGTAACATAATCTGTCGTTGTCCAGCACTGTAGATATTGCATTGCAGAATTAGATTATTTTAATTTTAATTTCGAATAACTTTATATTTCTTTGGTCAAAAGACTTGAAAATTGGTACACAACCACGCCTGTCTATGTTCTTCTAAGCTGTAGATTTCCGTTTCAATCACTTAATGAGTTTAAGAGATATTGCGTTTTAAAAAATATTTTTTTATTGTTTGTTAAGAAAAAATGGGCATTTAGATCTAATGAACGAACTCATCCAAGCCAATAACAAAATAAGGGTAGTTCCCAAATTTGGTCCAAATCAGTGTGAAGTATTTTTTGAGTTATCGGTTGGATATATATATATATATATATATATATATATATATATATATATATATATATATATATAAACTTTTTAACTACCCATGGAAATATGTTCTAGGGGTCCTAATTCACGCTCATTTAAAGAAATTTTCCGAAAGTATCACCATCGATACCTCTCTATTAGTGAATTTTCTAAATGAAAATTCACTAATAAGACACAAAATTGAATTACCTGAAAGATCAATTCGCATTAAGACCCCACAAAGGAGCTTAAGAGGTGGTGCTGGCACTTGGGACATTATGAGAAAGAATGCGTGAGGAAAATAGATATGCCTTTCTTCCTTCTATAGAGCTAGAGAGTGCATTAAATAATGTGGATTGGAGAGGTAGGCGCATTATTATCAATTTCTACAAAAATCAAAACACCATAACATCTTGTTGTCCTCCCATAATAAATACATGCATAGAGACTTTTTATCTGGCTTCACTACGGCACAGGAATTTAAAACTAACCCCGAATACGGGATCTAGGGATCGCGTTCGTTTGAAGACTTTTTTTTTCGAAATTCAAACGTTGCGATCTTCTCATGGGCGAATTTTTCCTATGAAAATTTGAAAATTGAAAAAATTACAATGTCCGTATTTACCGAAAGAAGTGCAAAATTTCTATGAAGAAATCTTGATATTATGAATTTTCTGTTAAAATGCTTATACGAAACTTTCTGAACGGAGGTTAAAGTGAACTGAGTGTCATTTAATCTTTATTGAAATAACAAAATTACACAAATATAATTGGTTTAATAAGCTGAAACTGGAGTAATTAAAATTTAATTACCATAAATTCGGCAACTTTCTTATTAAAGACACTGGCTGCGAAAGAAAATGTAAGTCCAATTTCATTATGATCTGATTAAGGAAAAACGAAATGAAAAGGGGCGAAACCAGGCAGAAACTGCTTACTCTAAAAATATTATAATACGAGGGTATATCAATATCCAGTTAGCCTTGACTGTTTCAATGGGCAAACAAAGGTTTGAGATACCGCATCAAAGAACAATAACAATAAAGTTTAAAAAAATACTCGAACGAAACACTGAAAATCGACAAATTCTAGCATCTATCCATCATCAAACACTTATTTTTGATGAGCTTAACATATAAACAGAATTGCGAAGATATGCATAATACCTGTGACAGCCAATGTTCCTCATAGGCAACTGCGAAAACTGGATTGCGTGCTAAAAAACAGGTAATTTTTCTATTATAAATGAAGAGTGACCGAAAAGCCGCTGTTTGTTTCCGTACCCGAATATATGGATCCAGTTTCTTGCATGAAACCTTAATTTTTTAACCCAGAACTAAGATAAAAACTGGATCCTACCGACTGCGCCAGTTAACCTTCTTGCAATTTAGGTTTTTAAACATTTCATATATTACATCCATAATACTTCCTAAGTAAGTGACTGCAACATTTCATGCGGTCCAATTACATAATGAAAATGAGTTTTTCAAATATCACGTCTACTAATGAATACATAATCGAAAACTCCATTAATAAAGAAAGACAGCCAAGAAATCATGCAGTAATTAAAATATGAGCTCAATTTAATTAACGGCGGAAACATATCATACGGATATCCGCAATTGAGGAGTGCAATTTTAATTGATTTCTGTATCGAAAGCTAACCTTTATTGTAGTGACAGTGTGTTGTGGGTTTAATTAAAACAGTTTGTGGAAGCCGTTGCAATCGAGTTCCGGTTTTAATTAACCGTGAACCAACCCGAAACTAGTGACAGGCAGCTTCAACTCTAGTGGGTCAATATCAAACCAATCATGATTAAGGCTGGTAATTCGTTACCCCGTTCTATAAGCAAATTTGTTCCCTAAAATATGCAGTTTCTATTACCTTTCAAACCACGTGTCAACATCGCTGTGAAAATTTTCTTTTTCGCTCGATCAAGCATTTGCAAAGTCAAGTGTGTAACGTAGGTTTTAAAACATAATCCTTAGTAGAAACTGTTCCATCTAATATTTTGTATGATACTTAACGACACTGCGAACCAAGGGGAACTCAAGTGTTTTGAGGTTCCATCAACCACCTAATCTTTTGGCATAGATAACATAAAGAAACTGAAACGTTTAATGCATCTGAACTAGAGATGTTTCACCTATTTACTAGTTGAAAGACAGTCAGTTAGTGAGGGCTTGTTTGTAGTGCATTTTATAGTAAAGATTAATTATATTAGTGCATATTAGTTTATGTGATAACTGAATTTTGCAGTTGAGGTGAGTACCTACTCGCTAAGTGTTTTGGTTCATTATAGCTAATAATATAACTCAGATAGCAGTAATTATTAGGAAAATATACCTGGGTTGGTTATTATACAGAGGGATTAAATATTTACTGACAATTGCTAGACATTTAGAAATTATAGTAAGAGCCACGTGTGCTGTAGTTATATGGTTACTAATTAGACTGTCTCAGGTAGTTATAGTGATCGGGTCTCGGATCTGCGTTGTCTGGCCGGCATGGGTGAAGTGGAGGACCCCCGGGCGGGGCACACAAATGTAAGACCTGGATTGGTCTGTACGGTGCCATAACCTCTGAGTATGTAAAGTTGCGGGTACGTTTGGACAGCGTGCCTGGTCTGCTGTACCCAGGCCGCGCTACCTTAGGCCTAAGGTAAAGTCTGGGGCAAAGCAGGGCCCTTTAGTAATAATGCTGACATGATATGCTTTATTAGTGAGTTGTTGCAATTATAGACATATAAAGACAGTTGTTTTAGTACCATATTTAAGGGATATTTAGGATATTTAACATATCTTGATTTAAATGGGGGATTTAGGTTAGACAAGGTTGAGCTGCAGACTTACAGTGGTTTATCTTTTATTGCACAGGTTTAGAAACTACAAGCACGTCCTTCTCTTCTGTCAACTAAAGCGGTGAGTGTCGATTAATATGTGTTTTTTTTTAAATATATATTTCAACAACACGCCACGAGGGCTTACAGCCTAAATACTATCGTACCGTGGGTGTCGACAAGGAGGAAAAAGGCAACTTGTTAATTCTGGACTTGAAGGTTTGGAGGTTCGGAGGAGAAGGAAAAACATGGGCCGGCAAGGAATTCCACAACTTGGAAGTCCTCGGGACAAAAGAGCGGGCATAACAAGATGTTCTATGTCTGGTAACCTGGACAGTAAAAGGGTGCATTCGCTCTGTTCCCCTGGTAGATCTGTTGGGGGCAGCAGGTGGAGGAACTAAGGAAGAAAGCTCCTCTGAACAGTGCCCGCGCAGATATCTATAAAAGAGAGAGAGGTCACCAACGGCACGACGTTGGGCAAGGGATGACAGCCTTTAGGTGAGGGTAGGGTCACCGATGAGACGTATAGCTATCTTCTGAATGGAGTCCAGGATAGCGAGTGTAGAAGCGGCAGCGGCACCCCAGATGTGGAAACAGTATTCGAGGTTTGGCCTTATTTGTGAAGTATATAAGGTATAGAGATTAGCTGCTGAAAAGTATTTGCGAGCCCGCAAGAGGAATAATTTCTCAGCAGCCGATTCTGCCATTGATGTGACATGTTGGTGCCAATTCATATTTCGATCCACAGAAATGCCAACAAGTGAAAAGGACCCATTACTTTGAATAACTTGGTTGTTCATTGTGATGGGTCTAGGGCTGGTGTATCTCTTATGAGATTGATAACAGGACTGAGATTTGGCAGGGTTCAATTGTACAAGATTTCTACTTCCCCAGTCTAATATTTTTTGGAGATCGACAGAGACATAACCCTCTCTGAGTCTGCGATCCTCATCTAATTGGGCCAAAGAGACAGGCTTAGAATATTGTATATTTGAGTGGAGGGTGATGTCGTCTGCGTAACTGTGAACTGGGTTGGATGTGCTAAAGAGGAGGTCATTGATGTGGAGAAGAAACAAAGTAGGGGCTACAGCTGAACCTGTATTAATTGGATACAGTTTATAGGAATGGCCATCCACGACAACAGAAATGCTCCAGTTGGAGAAGAAATTTGCTGTCCAGGTACAGAGTTTTAGTGGTAGGCCATAGGCCGGAAGTTTATTAAGCAGCGCTGCGTGCCAGACCTGGTCGAATGATTTGGATATGTCTAGAGCGACAATTTTGGATTCACCGTGTAGTTCCATAGACTTGTTCCAAGAATGGGTGACAAAGGAAAGGAAGTCGGTAGTTGATCTGCGCTGACGGAATCCATACTGCCTGTCGTGGATTAGACTGTGTTTTTCAAGAAATTTTAGTAATTCGGTGTTTATATAGTTTTCCATCACTTTAGAGACGACTGAAATGATATAAATAGGCCTGTAGTTGCTAGGAAGCGCTTTGTATCCTTTCTTGGGGATGGGTTGTACTCGAGCAGTTTTCCAGTTACTAGGGAATATGCCTTTATTGTAAGATATCTGAAACAGACGAGTCAGGACAGGAGCAAGTTCTGGTGCGCAATTTTTGAGAACAATTGCTGGGATCTCATCAAGGCCAAAGGCTTTCCTGGTATTAAGAGAAGAGAGCATCTTTCGTACTTTTTTAGTTTTGAAAATGATATCCGTCATTTTATGCGCGACATTGGGGACTGTTGGTGGTTGAACATTTGGAGGTGGCTTGAGTGTAGAATTGCCGGCGAACAACGAGGCAAAAAGTTAAGCCTTGTCCACGGCGGTAGATACAATTTCATCCCCTGAGACAAGAGGTGGGAATGTACTCTTGCAGAAATTATTCACAATAGATTTAGTAAGAGTCCAGAAGGGTTTGCTGCCGTTGGAGCTTGAGAGGGCTTTGTTTTTAATGTGGTTGTTAAACGAGTTTTTTGCCTCAGAAAGAATGCGGACATAGTGGTTTCTTGTGTCGTTAAATGCTTGACGGTTTTCTTGACTGGGATTGTGTAGAAGCGTTTTGTGAGCTTTGACCTTTTCACGTCTGGCCTTGTCACAGGATTTAGATAACCAGGGCTTTTGAGTGGCGGAAGAGGTTTTCTGTGTACGTGGAATGAATAATTCCATGCCAGCTTGGATAATTTCTGTGACGTTTTGTGAGATATCAGAGGAGTCAGGATAAGAGAAGCAGACAGAAGCCCATGGAAATGAGGAAAAGTAATCCCGGATTTCGTCCCAGTTCGCGGAGTTGTAGTGCCAAACGATACGTAGGTGTGATGACTGTGAGACCTCGGGTTGCATTGCGCAGGAAGCAGTGTCCATGCCGTGGTCTGAGCGACCAAGGGGGGTGGTGACTGGTGTCTTATAGCATTCAGGTTTTGTAGTAGGAAGGAGATCCAAGGGATTTGAGCTGTGTGTTGGGATGCGAGGAAAGTAAGTAGGTTGCTGAACCATATTGGCTAAAGAATTGCTGACTGCGAAGGCCTCCGATGCTTTCCCTTGTGGATCGGTTTTTGAAGATCCTAGCCATTTCTTATTATGGACATTGAAGTCACCAAGAATAGTGACCTCGGAGGAAGGATGTTCAGAAATCAGATGGACGGTTTTTTCAGGAAGGTAGTCGAAGAGCTGGACAAAGTTGTTGTCAGAAGGCGACCGGTAAATGCAACAGATGAATTTAGTTGCAACCCTGAGAAAGAGTTTCATCCAAAGTATGTCTTTTCTTCCAGCTTCAAAATTGGGGAGTCTGGTGCAGGGTAGATTACTACGGACGTATGCGCACACACCTCCATGCACTCTAAAGGAAGTAAGGAGGTCATACCCCGGAAAATTAAGGTGATTAGTGGTTGTTTTGGCATTGATTTGGGTTTCGGTGAGGAAGAGGAGTTGGGGCCTATTAGCCTGGAGGAAATGGTGGACAGAGTTCAGGTTAGAATTTAGGCCACATATATTCGAGAAGGATATGTTAAATCTTGATGCCGGCGCCCCCTGTACACCCCTCTCCCGGAGATCCGAATGGAGGGGTATTTTATCTCCGGAATCTTTTGTACATGGAGGAGCCATCACCATTTTTATTTATAAGGCAAACCGACTTATACACCAGAACGGGAAACGTCCGTTGGGACTTCACCGGCCCCTTGATGTAAGGGGTGGTACCTCCTCGGGCGTGAAAAAATCCTCTACTTTCACGTAAAGGAAAAATATACTACCACCTGCTTGACTCCGATTAGTCGCCTCGTACGACAGGCAGGAGTGACCTTGGGCCAATTCTTTTAGTTAGTCCCCGGACCCACAGGGGACAACTTACTTAAAAAATAAATAATATCCTGACGGTACTCTATCTGTGACTTGCCGTGTGTTACAAGAGAAATTAAAAAATGTAACCAAATTATTTACCGATGACAGTAGGAACAAGGACTATTTAACGCCGGGCATAGAAGACCAAAAGAACATAGAGTAGCACGGATTATATGTGCATAAAACAGCCTGCCAGTATAAAAGAAATGCCCAGCCAACCCTCCCCATATATGTATTATTTGATAAGCAAAACGTCTGGACGCAGCAAGTGCGTTATGGAAGTGAATTTTCATGAAAATGTTTTTAATAGCAAACATGTATTTTTAATGAAATCAGGTATCAAATGAGGTTACCAGTATAACCTCTATTATAGTAGAAATAATGTACCATACTGCACCACATGTTGTTTCCAGGTTAGTTTGTTGTAAATTGTCACTCCAATGTATTTGATTTAACTTTTAGTGAATTTTCTTAAAAAAAATTCACTAATGAGGAGATCCCGAGTTTTGAATGTTGAAAAAATTTCTTTCTTTTCAAATGAGCGCTAATTAGGCCCCCCAGAAAACATATCCGGGGTCAGTTTCAATTTTTATATGTTTATATATATATATGTATATATATGTATATATATATATATATATATATATATATATATATATATATATATATATATATATATATATATATATATATATATATATATATATATATATATATATATATATATATATATGTATGTATCACACCGATTACTCAAAAAATAATGGGCCGATTTTGATTAAATTTGGTGAAAAAATTCCTTTTGCAAATGGCTTGGATAAGTTCGTTAGCCAGGAAAATCTGCCCAGGTTTTCCCGGACAATTTTGTGTTTTCTTTCGAAAAAAAATTATATCTCCGGAATTAACAGATTAAGGGCAACCTGGTACGCAGGTTTATATCCTTATAGGTAAGTTACCTACCAAAATTTAGCTATGTAGGTCAAAAGACAAAAAAGTTATAGACATTTAAAGAAAATTAAATTGGGGTTTTCCTCAAAACGTCAAAGTGGCGATTATAATGTCAAAATTGGCAACATTTAGGCAAATAACTTGAATCTAATACGGGCTATAGAAATAAAATGTCTCAAGAAGGATGTTTTACAAACCCTAAAGTCTTAGTTTCAACCGTCATTGTCCTTCATTTTACTAAAATATTTGCAGAAAATTCATTTCAAATAGACCCTTTCTCTGATGCTTAGCAGTAGCCTTAGCTATAGAGTTTATCGTTTAATGGTATATAATTTTTGTCGAATTTTCGTAAAAAATCAATAAAGCTCAAATTTTCCTTTATTATATAAGATATGAAAAAAAATTGTATATATTAATTATAGGGTGTCTTGAGCTACATCTTAAAATAAAATTTCTACAATCACAGGGTGGCCCATAAGTCGTTGGTGATACAAATTTCCTTTTTTTTTTATCAAACACGCCCTATGTTATTGCATTTTTGTATTTTACATCGAAATATAATGCATGTTTGTAAGAAAAGAAATTCTGGACGCAGCAAGTGCGTTATGGTAGCGAATTTTGATCAAATGTTTCATATTTGAACAGCTCAATTTGCTATTAACCTATAAGGTTGACCAAGAAACGTGTTTTTTCGGGAACACTTTAAGTTTACTTTTGGAAATTTTTGTACATTTTCACACAATAAAGTTATTTTGATGAAACGTGGCACATTGTTTTTTTACTATATAGGTTATACTGGTAACCAAAATTGATGCCTGCTTTCTTAAAAAGAAAACACATATTTGCAATAAAAACATTTTTATGAAAATTCACTACCATAACGCACTTGCTGCGTCCAGAGTTTTTTTATGGAATGTGGTTGTTATGTAGGTATTATAATTGTTAGTACATTTCCTGGTTCACTTCGTGAAATTATGAGCAAAATCTTCAAATGTCAAATTGCCTTTCTACAACTGTAAAAGAAACAACGAACATTCGCTAAAAAAATCGTTGCTTAGCAACTTTTATTCCTAGTAAATCAACTTGTCGAGATGATATATTTCTTGTCACATTTTTGACATCACCTTGAAAAATCTTACTCATTTGTCTTTTGGATACTACGAACATCATGAAGCAACGACTGATAATTGTGTAGATACCGCCGCCGCCAGTGTGTTTCTGTGTCTCATCCGCTTGGTCGACATTTCCCACGTATCGATCTCGGGCCGGCAATGCGCCAGGAGGGGTGAGGAGTGAAGAGAACGTCGGGGGGGCAGCTCGCAGGGGGTTGCGGGCGACAGGGCCTTGAGGGTGGCGGGAGAAGGGTAGGCTCACGCACCCCTATGGTGAGGGGAGTGGAGAGGCGACGACTGCTAGAAGCACGTCTCGGCGCTACACCGCCGGTGCCGTCGAGTCTGCCCGCTGCAGCCGCCGTCGCCCTTTCCTGTCCCCCTTTTGCCTCTTCACGTCAGCTGTTCTCTCCGTGTTAAATACCTCATCAGAAGTGGCTTCGTGGATAGAAGGAAAAAGAATTCTTAAGGTTACAGACTCATCTAAAATCGCGGTGTAAGAGAATGTCTGGTTTTCCGCAGTACACAGAGTGGATTTGCGCTTGGTTGCTGTCCACGAAGCATCTTGTTCAGCTTTAAAAAGCCTGGACGCAGCAAGTGCGTTATGGTAGTGAAGTTACATAGAAATGATCTGGCACAAAATGTGTTATTATAACTTTGTTTTCTTGTAACATAGAAATCTCAATTTTGGTGTATGGTTTACTTTTTATATCGTAAACCTACCCACCAAATTTGGTTATCATAGCTTTTTTATTTTTTGAGATAAAAATTTTTTTCGAATGAAAACTCAAAATTTTCTCAGAAAACCTCGTCTGATTTTCTTGACTAACGAACTTATCCTAGCCATTTACAAAAGGAAGGTACACACCAAATTTTATCAACATCGACCCATTATTTTTTGAGTTATCGGTGTGATACATATATATATATATATATATATATATATATATATATATATTTATTTTTATATATATATATATATATATATATATATATATATATATATATATATATATATATATATATATATATATATATATATATATATATATAAATTGAAACTGACCCCGGATATGTGTTCTGGGGGGCCTAATTAACGCTCATTTGAAGAAATTTTTTCAAAATTCAAAAGTCGGGATCTCCTCATTAGTGAATTTTTTTAAGAAACTTCACTAAAACTGATGGACCGATTTTGATGAAATTTGGTCATGTGGGTTCTAGAGGCCCTAGTTCGCGCTCATTTGCAAAAAAAATTTCAAAATTCAAAAGTGGGGATCTCCCCATTAGTGAATTTTTTCTACGAAAATTCACTAAAAGAAAAACATTTGTTTCACTATAAAAGAAAATATAATACCCGTTTGTTCAGTCAGTCGCTCATCTTTAACACACCATATAATTGGCGATTTTTTTTTTAATAGAAAAAATCGCTAGTATATGGTGGGTCTAAAAAGTGCGTGGAATGTTCGTCTGTTTTTTTTAGGAAAGGAAGGGCGCCAACTTGCTTCTTAAATAGCTGGAATTTATGTCTTCGGGCCTATGTCTGCCGGGAAGGTATTCCAAAACTTAGACGCTCTGGGAAAACGAAATGTTCGTAAAGTGAGTAATTTAAAACTAGAAGCGTGTGCTCTCTGACTAAAAGGAATCTGCAGATTAGAGGTCTCAAGCGGATATACTAATGAAGCAATTTTTGAGAAGCAATGTCGATGGTGACATCGAAAGAAGAGGCGGAGGTCCCGAAAAATTATCCTGTGATCTAGAGAAGTAAGATTCACCGTGATAGATGAATCTGCTATAAGGTGAACAGCTCATTTCTAAATGGAATAAAATATGAACAAGGTTGTCTTTGGAGCAGCACCAGAGAAATGAGAACAATATTCCAACTGTGGACGTATATGTGCCTCATACAACGTAAGAGGCTGCTGTGGTGAAAATAAACTTTTGATTCGAAACACAAACTTAATCTTCTTTGGTGCTGCCTTTTCAATATTCGAAACGAGTAAATCCCAGCAAAGAGCATCTACAACTGTTAGATTCAATGCAGAGAGGGTGTATTTTATGGTTAGTATTTTGCCAGCCACCCGTCTGGACCTTGTAGGTCACCTTTCCTGCAATTGTGTGTTTTTGAGGCAATAAACATAAAGGGATTTTACAACCACAAATAATAATGTTAGACATGTGATCATTTCGGGAGTTGGTTATCTGACTCTTATTGATTCGGGGGTAGAAGGAGATATTATACAAGTCGATGAGAACATACCACAAAGAGTGCTTTCATCACCGAAGCTGTGGATCGTATTGTTGGTTGTTAAAGTGTGAAAACGGAACCATGTGGAACATCCGCATTAACTTGTAATTTATCTACTGAAACAACATCAACAAAAACGGATCCCACTTCAAAGAGAGCTGTGGAGCTGCTAAATCTTAGCAGAGGACAGGTCAGAAACATAACAGGACCCTTGACGGGACATATGACTGTCAAGAAACACCTGCATAAAATACGGCTGTTTAAGGGGGACCTGTCATGCAGACTCTGCGGCGAGGGGGACGAATCAGCCCAGCACATCTTGTGCGAGTGTAAAGCTCTGGACCGCAAAACTGATCTACGGACAGCCTAGACCGGAGACATAGCAATATAAAACTTCACCCCACCAATTGCTGTGCAGACTAGTTCAACGCACAGAGATTTTCGAATAGGTGGAGTAGAAAAGACAAAGGGCACAATAAGCCAAAGGCTGCTTTGCTATCGGGGCGGCAAAGACGCGGACGAGCCCTAAGGGGAAAAAATCAATAACAACATGCAAACAGCGTTTCTTCAGAAAACCGATTATGCACAGGTAAAGTTTGGAGGGCAAACCGTATGATTTTTGATATTTTATTCCTCTGTACTTCAACTTCGTGCTTTTAGTCGAAGATAGTACCTCTGACTGACAATTATATGACTTTATTTCAGTACCAGAATTCGATTCTGGTATAATAATTGAGGGCACCAGAAAAATTGAATTGCTATTTGAAAGACAATACAGATTTCGTGATGGTAAATTCACCCAGGATGCCATAATATACATGCCTGAAAGAGTTGTTACGAGATGAATAACGAATCTCCAAGCATGTACATTTTCGTAGATTTCACGAAATCGTTTGAGACTGTGGACCATAGAAAGCTAGTGTATGTTCCAAAAATCTGCTTACCTTTTGGGAAGAATGCGATGTGTGAAGATTGGTAAGCATGTTAGTGAACAAAAATAACTTAATATGGTGTTCCACATGGTACAGTCATCGGCCCCACAATGTTCAACCAATGCTTAGTTTATTCACCTCTCCGACGACGGTAACATATCTTAGAAACCCCGCGATGTTCTCCTGATCCCCGTATAGCTCCACCACTTCCACCAGCCAAGAATGGAGTACACTATTAAATAGAAATAGTAATTTTTATTTTGCAATGTATTATCCATAAAAGCTTTGCTTGCGCATGTAATAAATACAATTGCAATATAAATGTCCAATAATAACGCCAAAACTACTTGAAGCTGTCGCCTTAAAACCAGGGTCAGTTTCAATTTTAATATATTATTCTGATATTCAAGAAATAAAGGACCCATTTTGATAAAATTTGGTGAGTAAATTTTCATTGCGAGTGGCTTGGATAAGTTCGTTAGCCAGGAAAATCCAACGCGTTTTTCCGTGGAAATTTTAGGTTTTCTTCTGGAAAAAATTCATATCTCCGGAAATAACAAAGCTATGGCAACCACATATGGCAAGCTGGTTTATGTTGTAAAAACCAAACTCTGTACCAAAATGTAGGTCCCTGCGTTGAAAGGAAAAAAATTATAGGCACTTAATGAAGCAAAATTTTAGTGCCACTAAAAGTCAGAGAAGACGCAATACCAAAATATTGTGTGTTAAACAAAATCTAGTAGATATTACAGACAACGTTTATCTTTCCATGGCGCAAAAAGTTCAAGAAGTACCAGAAAGATTACTTTGAGAATTTTATAATTTTTCTCCTGCGATTTGTGAATGGAGAATATTGCATAAAATGTGTAATAGAATGTTCTAGATTTATCCTACTCTTCTCATTTTTTTAAAGAACCGCAAAATCTGCCTCTAAAGACCTTACATATTACAAATAAATAACTTAATTATCGGTTATCTACCTTTCTTCATGGCAGTTTGCCAGAAGCATTACGTCGTGTAATGGTTAGGATGCCTGAATGATGAGCGAAGGGACGCGGGTTCAAATCTCACCGTTGACTGAATTTCTCTTTTTGCTTTTTTTTTACTTTTTTTCGTCTTCGATTCCATTTTAACGTTATCTGATCAGATTCTGTAATTCCAATATATGTTTTGGCGACTTTTTTTTGAAAATGAAAGATTAGAAAGAAGCACTTTTAAGACTTTTAATTCAAATTTAATAGTAGTTGTTGTTGCCCTTAGTTGGTAAAACCGTGCCACAGTTAACATAGACGTAGAGATTTGTGACATGAGAAGAGGTTATTTTCTTCTCTACAACCGGCATCAATTTTTACAGCATCCACAGGCAAAAGAATTTTCTCTGTGAAGCCCCAGAAAAAGTATCAAGTTCTGTATTTAGATCAGCTATTGAATATTTTTTAATTTATTTCTATTTCTATTAGTTAATTTTCTTGTACAAAATGTTCTTTTAATAGCGAAGTTATTCTATTTTCAATTTTAATTACAGATGTATATAATTTGAATTTTATGTAGTCTTTTTGCCAAATTTTGTGTAAAAAGATATTTAGCCAGTTTCCACAAAAAAAAATTGGGCTTCGTGGACATCATTTTTTGTAAGATGTTTTTGTGAAATTTTGGTAATTAATGCTAAATGTTTAATAAGTTATTATAAAAAAATGTTTACGGAATTTCTTGAAAAATTGTTTGAAAATTTTCATTAAATTTTTGTTCTGCCGTCGAAAAAGTTTTTGTGAAAAATTATATTTTGGTAAGTGGGTAAGTAACTTGAAATGGTTGGTTGGCCAGGAAAATCGGACCAGTTTTTTAAATTTATTTGATTTACTTTCATTATCGAATTTTTTTGTACAAACTGTTCTTTTGATTGCAATTTTTTTTACAAATGAATTTAATGAATTTTCTTGGAGGAAACATTTGAGAATTTTTGCATAACGTTTTTTAAACGAAATTCGTCGAAAATAACTTTTTAATGGATTTTCGTGAAAACAATTATTTTCAATTTTAATTACAGATTAGGTATATAATTCAAATTTAGTGTATTACTTTAGCAGAATTTTGCGTAAAAAATATTTAGCCAAATTGGATGCCTGCTTTCATTAAAAAAAAGACATATCTGTCATTAAAAATATGTTTATGAAAATTCACTACCACAACGCACTTGCTGCGTCCAGACTTTTTTACTTTGACTTACCACGGTTGATCAAAATCAGTAAATTTTATACAATACAACATATAAAGAAAGTTGCCAACGGACACAGGTTTTAGATGCTCCATCGCTCTCGTTTGAAAGCGTTTTTTGAAAGTGTAGTCGTGTTTTGATTTTTAACGAATTCTTCTACTGAAATTTGCTAAAAAAATACACATAAAATTTTCTTACAGTTGGTAAATAACTATTATTTACAGTACAAAAACTAAATTGATTTTGTTTATTTATTTTCCTAACCTCTAGAAAATATCACGTAGAAAATTACATTTCCCTACTCCACTGGATGCTTGCAACCAGAGATTTCTACGTTCATCTTCTTGTCAACAGTTCGGTGTACGGTTAAATACCTCATTAAAAGTGGAGGACTTGTGGAATCTGTTGCGGATGTGTAGCTCTTTCAGGAAGGATTTGCCACCGTCTTCCGCCTCCGGTGAATCACTAATTTCGAATTGTACTCGTCGTTATTAAGATGTGATTGACACAAGCTAAAGTCTAATTTATATTCCACCTCGAGTGTGCTAAATGGGGCAGAAGGAGTTGATTATTCTACCATCGCTTATTACTGTTTGTGCCAGTAAAGAGCAAGTTCAAGGGGATTTATATTCTAACCCTATTCTCAGTAGAAGACTAATAAGCAACAAAAAATGTAAAACCAAAATATAAAAAAAGCAAAACATGTAGTATACAAGCGAAAGTACACAAATTAATCACACCTACTTTGCTGAAGCAGCAAAAGCGTTACGGTGGTGAAATGGCACTTCGGTTTAAGATCAATATTGTCCCGACAAAATAATAATACGTAAACAAACTGTCATTTGCATGTTAATAATCTTTTAACAAATTTTAAAGTTTTTAGCAATATTTCACTTTTAAATTAACTCGAAGACATTTGACGATAGAAAAGTATAACAGTACCTATGATAATCTGGTTAGCTCTGTATCTTGTTTTTTTTTATTTGATAGGCCTCGAGAATTTTCTCATTTGGCCACGGACATAGCTCTGTATGTGATACAAAGACATTTATGTAGTATACTAATAAATAGTAGGCATAATAATTAAATTATTCATTTATACTGAATCTATGCTTTTTTCAAAAACCACCAACAACTTTAGAAAAATCAATGCTGGGAATAGGAAATGCTGACACAATTTGAAAAAGAATCTTCAAGTACATCTAACATCTAAACAAGTTTTTTCAATCTAAATGCTATGGAATCCAGATACATTTTACACCCCACCATGCGTATGAAATATTTTTTCTTCATCAAGGCGCAACAAATATTTTCTCAAGTCGCGGACGAGCCCCGAGGGAAAAAATATATTGACATGAAGCCTAGTCACTTTCATTAAGCCAGCCTTCTTGTGAAGACAATTTAACACAAAAAAAGACATATTTCGAAAACAGTAGAAGAACATGGTTCTCTGATAAAAGTCAACAAAAAACTAAATGGGCGTTCAAAAAAGTATATGTGTTGTGTTCTAATAATGTTTAATCTTCACACTCAATCTCCCCGAGTCCAACCCTGTCCAATCCCATCCTGAGAACCTCCCTTGATGCCTACAACAGCTACCACTGGCACTCCTGTAACAGTTGGCAACAACAGCCACCGGAGGCGCAAGTACAACCAACAGTTGGATCCCTGACAGGTGTCATCAAGCGTCAACAATCGAGAGAAGGAGCTACAAGATAACCCTAGAGCAGTTCACTTCCATGTCATCCAGTGTCCAGTACAGTCGTGGTAAGACCGGCTGAACCGTGAGTGTTAGTCAGACGCAGCATAGTAGTTGACTATGCTGTGGTCACACCAAAGATCACTTCTTCATCGTCCGGCGACCAGTCAACACTGTAACCAGATGGGTTCCAACCAGGTCATGGTGATAAGTAGTCACCAGTTCATACAGTTTCTTGGCCATTTAGCGGTCCGTGAGCCTCGCTTGGAAGAACCATCCTTTCAGCGAGCGACTGACCCGTGGCAAGAAGTGCATCACGTGTTTGAGAGTCCGTGTTGTCAACTGTACACGGGCACCCACGTGACCACCATGGTGGACGAAGCCCCAGGCACCAATGGCAGCTTCTTGTTTGTAAGGAAAGAAATTAGAGACGCAGCAAGTGTGTTATAGTAGCGAATTTTCATTAAATGGTTCATATTTGAATATTTGCAATTTGAGCGGCACATATCAAAAATTGTTATACGGCGTTTTTACCAACAAAAATCGGAGTTTAATGCAAATGACGCATTTAGAGAGGTTTTATTTTGTACTACTTCATTAAAAAATCGAGATGCCATGCACCGGGCGCTTTCAAATAGTCACTGAATTAAAAAAAATCAAACTGTCGTAACTCAATTGTTTCAAATAGAACAGTCTGTATTTTGTGTTTCAGCAGTGAAGGGCATAACAATAAATGTTTAATCAGTTATTTAAAAAACTCTTTCGGGTTTTCGTCAAAAATTGTCTGTAAATTTCTATGAAAACAGCTTTTTTTGAGAGTTTTGTCGAAAAGCTTATTTGATGAAATATGGTACATTGTTTCTATTATATAGGTTATACCGGTAACCAAATTGATGCCTTCGTTCATTAAAAAAAGACATATTTGCTATTAAAAACATTTTTATGATAATTGACTACCATAACGCACTTGCTGCGTCCAGACCTTTTTACTTTTAGCTAGTGACATAGACGTCAAAATAATATAGTGTATAACTAATCAACCCAAAATAAACCAAAAACTAATTTTAAATGATTTTTCCAATTTTCATAATTATCTGTGATAATCATAATAACTTATAATAAAAATCACAGAACATTTTGTAACAAAATAATATCTATATTTTAGTGCCAGATTTTTTCTTACTCGTGATACTATCGACTATAATGGTCCCACAAATAGCTATAAAAGAAATAAATGTGACTTAATTCGTTTTACTAACCTCAGTGGGTTAATAAATGTGAACTAAATCATATTTATTTTAAATAAATGTAAAATAAGTACTGGAATCTATGGAAACGATAATACACTTTATATACAGAATGGTCCAAAAGTAACAGTACACAAAGCAGAGACAGATTTCGGCATCAAAATATTACGATTTAAACAACTTGCCCAAGTCCAAAACTCAAAATTAATGTAAGCCTTATTAGCTAACTAATTCAATGAGTGATGATTGGAACCTGTGATGAGCACTGATAAGTACAATTTGGAGAACCCAATTCATCATAATACAGTTTTAAGACCTGACGATTGTTTCACTAATAAGGTTAGCGTCATCAGAGGGATGAATAAACTTTTTTTTAATTTTAACAACACACCATGAGGGCTCACATCCTAATAATTACTATCGTACCGTGGGTGTCGACAAGGAGGAAAGAGGCACCTTGTTAATTCTGGACTTGAAGGGTTGGAGGGTTGGAGGTTTGGAGGAGAAGGAAAAACATGAGCCGGCAAAGAATTCCACAACTTGGAAGTCCTCGGGACAAAAGAGCGCGCATAACAAGAGGTTCTATGTCTGGTGACCTGGACAGTAAAAGGGTGCATTCGCTGTGTTTCCCTGGTATATCTGTTGGGGGCAGCAGGTGGAGGAACTATGGAAGAAAGCTCCTCTGAGCAGTGCCCGTGCAGATATCTATAAAAGAGAGAGAGAGAGGGGGGGGGGTCCACCAACGACACGTCGGTGGGCGAGGGATGGCAGCTTTCGGTGAGGGTAGGGTCACCGATGAGACGTATAGCTCTCTTTTGAATGGAGTCCAGGATAGCGAGTGTAAAAGCGTTAGCGGCACCTCAGATGTGGGAGCAGTATTCGAGGTTTGGCCTTATTTGTGAAGTATATAAGGTATAGAGATTAGCTGGTGAAAAGTATTTGCGAACCCGGAAGAGTAAACCTAATTTCTTAGCAGCCGCTTCTGCAATTGATGTGACATGTTGGTTCCAATTGAGATATCGATCCACAGAAATGCCAACAAGTGAAAAGGACTCATTACTTTGAATAACTTGGTTGTTCATTGTGATGGTCCTGGGGCTGGTGTATCTCTTATGAGATAGAATGCAAGACTGAGATTTGGTGGAGTTGAATTGTACAAGATTTCTACTAACAGACAGACGTACAGGTGTACAGACCGACCGAGCGACCCCACAGGCAAAAAAATGTCGTTCCAGAATCAATTTTTCTATATGTTTTGAGACTTTTTACGCCGTTTTAGAAGAAAAAAAAGTCGAAATTTATGTCACCGATATTCCACCCCTCAACCTCAAATTTAATTTCACCAGATATTTGATGAAATTCAAAGTTTTCTAATACACAAATCTTAAAACGTTCTATTACTCGAGTTTTAATTTTTAAAAAAGTTAATTTTCACCAAATTGTCCCTCATGCCCGCCCCACCTTGGAGCGAAATTAACCAAAAACAATCCGAACCGTACGTTTATCGGGTGCTAACTGTATACCAAATTTGAAGAAGATGTCTCAATTTGTTCTAAAGTTATCGTGGCTACAAACAGACAGACATACAGACTAATAATTTTTACCTGCATTCTTTAAGATGGCAAGCAACCAGTTTTCTTATTTTATAAAGAATTTTAGTAAAGTACCTTCCACAGCTAGTCAATTAATGTAAGGCTAGATGTATTCTCGCCACAATTAGAACCGTAGACCGGTTTCGCTCTCATTAGAGCTCTTCAGTACGGTATACTAATTGTAGCGAAAATACACCTATAAAATAAAACGGCTATGGTAGCTAACAATTTATTAAATTGTTAGTTGGTTGTATACAGTCTCTATTTTTTAACACTGTGTTATTTGGAGCTGACGTGACAACATACTACTTGGTTCCGCAACTAGGTGGCGGCACGTTGGTTCGCGTCTACCACTCACTTAGTTTTGAAAGGCTGGCTACCATAGCCGTTTTATTTTATAGGTGTATTTTCGCTGCAATTAGTAAGTCGTACTGAAGAGCTCTAATGAGAGCGAAACCGGTCTACGGTTTTAATTGTGGTGAGAATACATCTAGCCTTACATACTTTGTCCCTATATTAGGGTAGAAATGGGCCAGGGCTGACAATTTATTAAATTGTTAGTTGGTTGTATACAGTCTCTATTTTTTAACACTTTGTGTTATTTGGAACTGGCCTGACAACACACTACTTGGTTCCGGAACTAGGTGGCGGCACGTTGGTTCGTGTCTACCACTCACTTAGTGTTAGTCAATTAATATTTTGTTGCCGCAAGTATAAGACGAATTAATTATCTTTTATTATTATTATCAATCTTACAAACCTTGTTTCCAGGGTTTTGTATTTCGTTTAGTTACATGGTGCTAAAATGACAGGGCAGCGTTTCCAAAAAAGGTTTACACAATTTTTTTCGTTTTACTAAAAAGTAAGTAAGACGCGTCTTTAGAACTAGGCCGCATTTGCAGTAAACATACTGTATATTACCTATATTATAATAGGAGATTTATAATATCTCGTTAGTTAAATTGAAGAAAAAACCCAGGCAAAAATCTTAAACGATTCTTGTAACCGTAGTTAGTTTTAATGAAAAAATCAACACCCTAATATGAAAGAGAATTACGCCTTTAAACACAAATACATCAAAGAAAACAGGGTAACAAAAAGGATTCAACAAAAAAGGAGGGTCCTTTTATTGAAGGTCCTTTTAAATTGTGTGCCTAGTCAAGGGAAAAGACACACAATCCCAGACATGTCCTGGTATTCAACCACCCACCCACCATTCAAACCGAGCACACAAAGGTTGTAACATCAAAGTGTTCCAGACTGTTTATTTGTTGTTTTAAAACTGTGACGGTCTTTAATAAAGAAGAAATATAATTACTTTTTGTCTCTCTAAACGAACCTGACGTGTCTGCAGTTAAATTGCATTACTAATAAAATTTTATCTCGCAAAGGGCGCCTATCTCTCCGCAGAATGTAATGGTAATTTAAACGTAGCATATAACGTAGCGACTCTGTTCCTGTCTGTTCATATGTTCAGTTCAATTGTAATTCGCGCTCATTTAAAATTTTTCTTTTCAAAATTCAAAAGCCGAGATCTCCTCAATAGTGAATTTTTCAAAGAAAATTCACTAAAAGGTAATTTTAGTCGATGAGCATCTTTTTAGTGAATTTTCTTTAAAAAAATTCAGTAATGAGAAGATCGCGACTTTTGAATTTTTTTTAAAATTCTTCAAATGAGCGCTATTTGGGACCCCTGGAACCCAAATTAGAGGTCGGTTTCACACTTTATATGTTTATATATATATATATATATATATATATATATATATATATATATATATATATATACTTTATTGGCTGAAATTACACAATACGTCTATACAGTAAGTCCATTTTGACTTGTGTTGTATATAGTGACATAATTTAAACAGTTTATTCTAAAAAATACTTGACACTACATTATCCAAATATGACACTTCGAATTTTGACAACCCATTTTAAATAAAGTTTTTATACCATTTTTTTCTTCCATCTTACATTTCCAATCACTGCCTTTATTTACTACTAATCTTTACACATACATCATTACTTTCCCATCGTCATTCTTCATTTACTTTATATTTATGTGTCACACCGCTGTCTCAAAAAATAATGCGCCGATTTTGCTAAAATTTCTGTTGGAAAATTTTTATATCTCCGGAAATAACAAAGTTAGGGCAACCATATTGGGTGCGAGGGTTTATATCATAAAAATAAAACCATGAACCAAAATTTGAAGCTCTACGTTAAAATAAAAAAAAGTTATAAGTTATTTAGTTTATATTCTTAAAACGTCAAAAAGTCGCGATTCAAAACGTCAAAATTGACATGTTATGGGGAAACGGTGTTGGTGGGTAGTTTTTTCCTTTCTATGGACTTCTGTAAGGTGAGTTTTTAGAGTTTGCATTTCTAGCTCCGTTGTAGCATATTTACCTTGCACAGAACGTCAAATTTACTTTAGGTCTCTTAACTGTATTGTGGAGTTGAGATCACAGCATTTGTCCGATGGTTAATGCATAAAGGGGTTCCTGTAAGCATGTTTCTAAAATTTGTTTAAAAAAAACGAACAATACGCTAATCTGCTAATTTACCTATAAATTTTATTAATATTAAAAAAAAATGGAAACAACGCTCGTGCCTCGAATAATGTTCTCTTCGTCATTTTAACTTTAAATGAACTTTCCTTCTCCCGTTTCGCATCCGTTCAACACATTGGGCACAGAAAATATAGGAATTTACTTAAAATTGTCATTTATAATTGAAGGAAAATAAAACTTGTTCTAGGTGTGTCACGAAAAATTCACACAAAATATAATAATTTCTAGATTCTAAAACCTACTGTGACTCTATAATTAAACAACGTTAAATGAGAAAGTGATCGAAAAATGTTTAAACAGTAAAATAAGCTTTCGTACTCCAAGAAACAAGATTCTTATAAGGCGTAATACAATAGTGCACGGCAACAGTATATGTCAAATTCAACTGACAAATTATTTTGATAAATGTCAGATCTACTTTCTAAGTGACATGTAAATAAGTATTTTCTGTTCTGACATTTGTAATACAAATGTAGGCATGCTCTTCTTCTTACATTCATATTTATTTTTGGCTATCACAATTTTACTCATAGAGTTGGATACAATTTTAGTGACTTTTGAATTTAAAAAAGATTTCTTTAAATGAGCGCGAACTAGGCCCCATAGAACCCATATCCGGGTTAGTTTAAGTTAATTTTAAATTTGTTTTGATATATACAGAGTGACGCGTTTCTAGGGTAAAGCTCAATATATCCATTATTATACAAGATATGAGAAAAAATTTTATATGTTAATTATACGATGTCTGGAGCTGGATCTTATAAAATTATTTTTACAATCACAGGTGGCCCATAAGTCGCTGGTGATGCATTTTTTTTCATAATCGAACATGCCTTTTTTATTGCAATTTTTGCATTTTCCATCGAAAGATAATGCATGTTTGTAAGAAAATAAGTTCGGGACTCAGCAAGTGCGTTATGGTAGCGATTTATCATTAAATGTTTCTTTCGATAGCTTAATTTTCCATTAACCTAAGGTTCGTCGGCCAGAAAACCAGTTTTTTGGGCATATTTTAAGTTTATTTTCGGAAGACTTTTGTATATTGTCAAACAATAAAGTTATTTTGATAAAATATGGTACATTGTTTCTCCTTTATAGGTTATGCTGGTAACCAAATTTGATGCGAGCTTTCTTAAAAAAAATTCCTATTAAAAACATTTTTATGAAAATTCACTACCATAACGCACTTGCTGCGTCCCGAACTTGTTATTTTATTTGAAAACTAGTGTAATTTGTATGTTCTTCATATGCGAATCCAAAGCTCCACCCCAGCTCATTAAACCATATTGTAAAAGAGATTCAATTAGGGCATGGTACATATTTTTCATGACACTCGAACCAAAAATTTCCTCTAATTTTCTAAACATAAACAATAAACTGCGAAGGTTTGAAACCATTTTTTTTTTATTTTACTATCCCGTTCGAGTTGACACCTTCCCCGACTTCCTCAGATAATCGGGACTCTGCTGTATTACCAAATAGGAGTTAATAAAAAAACTCGGGACGCAGCAAGTGCGTTATGGTGGTGAATTTTTATTAAATGCTTCAAATTTAAATAACTCAATTTTCTATAAACTTAGAGAGTTTAATTTTAATACGTAGGTCTTCCCTAAGGCAAGATATCCACAAAATTTCATAAAAATAATTTTGTAATTTTCGGAGAAAAACATTTTTTTCGCAAGAAAATTTAAAATTTGAATAACTCAATTTTCTCTAAATTTAGAAAGTTGAATTTTGGTACGTAGTAAGATCTCTCCTGAGGAAACATATATAGTAAATTTCATTAAAACAGCTTTGTTACTTTCGGAGAAAAAAATTGTTTCGAAAGAAAACTCAAAATTTTCCCGGAAAACCCCGTCCGATTTTTCTGGCTAACGAACTCATCCAAGACATTTATAAAAGAAAGCCACTTGCCAAGTTTCATCGAAATCGGTTAATTATTTTTTGAGTTATCAGACGGATATATATATATATATATATATATATATATATATATATATAGATAAGATACGTCGATGATATATTAATAATATACGACAATCAAAAAACCAACATAGACAATATCCTCGAAAAAATAAACCAAATTAACAGAAACATAAAATTTACAATAGAAAAAGAATCAAACAACACCATAAACTTCCTAGACTTAACACTAATCAGAAAAGAAAACCAGATTGAATACAAAATATACAGAAAACCCACACAAACAGACATCACTATACCTAAACACTCACTACACCCACATACACACAAAATGGCCGCATACAGATACTTAATAAACAGAATGCTAAATATACCACTTCATAACGACGAACGAGAAAAGGAGTACAACATCATAATACAAATAGCAGAAAGAAATGGATACAACAAAAAAACAATAGAAAAGCTAGTAAAACAAATCAAAAACAAACAATTCAACAAAACCGAAAACAAAACACCGGAAACAAACACAAAATACACAACATTCACTTATAACCACCACATCAAAAAAATAACACAAACACTCAAACAATATGACTTAAAAATGAGCTACAAAACCAATAACAAAATAATAAACAAAATAAATAAAAAACAAGAACACAACCCACATGAATTAAACGGAATATATCAAATAGAATGTAACACATGCAATAAAAAATATATAGGAATGACAAAGAAATCAATAGAAACAAGATTCAAAGAACATATAACAGCATTGGATAAAATCCACATACCTAGCTACAAATCAAACGTAGCTACACACATTCACGACACAAAACACCAAAAACCAGACATCACCCAATTAAAACTAATGAAACATGTTAAAGACCACAAAAAAATGGAAATCTGGGAACAATACTACATTCAACAAACAAACAATAGAAAACAATTAATGCCAGAACAAATCCAAGTACAAACATTTAAACAAAACTTAATAAAGGCCATACAAATAGACAAATTATTAAACCACAGTGATCAAGACAGAAGACCGATACACACGACACAGTCCGAAGGCACAACCAATCAGATAACAGGAAACCGACCACTAGAGGCTCACGGCGCGTGCGCCACCTACAATCTCCGACGTAGACCAGACAGGAGCGATAGCAGCCAGTAGCGTGCTGATGATGAACCGGGACGGTTCGAAACTGCAGTCCACGCAAACCAATAAGAAATCACAAACGTACAGCAAACAAATAAAGTGTATATTTAAAAGTGATTACAGTGTAGTGCAATATTCCTAAAGATATATATATATATATATATATAAGTATATATATATATATATATATATATATATATATATATACATATATATATATATATATATATAAATATATATATTTATATATATATATATATATATATATATATATATATATATATATATATATATATATATAAATTGTAACTGACCCCGGATATGGGTTCTAGGGGTCCTAGTTCGCACTCATTTGAAAGAATTTTTGCAAAGTCTCACCATCGATACCTCTATTAGTGAATTTTTTTAATAAAAATTCACTAATTATGCATATTGTGCTTTCTCAATATTCTGTGTATTGCCCAGATAGATAAACCCAAATCTTGAGACCTACTTCTTAACGAACTTTGTAGACATGCTTCAAAATATGCAAGAACTATAATTTCATTCATTTCATTGTCTTCAATTTTGAAACGTTTAACAACGCGTCGTGTCAGTATTATTCCATGACTTGACGACTTACTTTTAATTCTGCTGAATTTTGTTCTATTCATTGGAGCTAAATAAAGGAATCTGTTGTTAAATGTTCGAACTGTTGTCTCAACTATTCTGTTACATTCACCATATATTGAAAACATCATCTGCAGAATAACAAACTAGCATGTACAACTTTAGTTTTAGCCACTGCCTATCCTCTCATGTGATCCTGATACTAGAGACGTGAAAATCGTCTTGTCGTTTCTACGATTTCTGTGGTAAAAACTTCATGTTAAATATTAAATGCTTCAAATTTAAATAACTCAATTTTCTATAAACATAGAGTTTAATTTTGGTGTGTAGTAAGATCTGTCCTAACGCAAGATATCTACCAAATTTCATTAAAATAACTTTGTAATTTTCGGAGAAAAAAAAATTTTCGAAAGAAAATTTAAATTTTGTATAACTCAATTTTTATAAACTTAGAAAGTTGAATTTCAGTACGTAGTAAGATCTCTCCCAAGGCAACATATATAGTAAATTTCATTAAAACAGCTTTGTTACTTTCGTAGAAAAAAAATTTTTCGAAAGAAAACTCAAAATTTTCCCGGAAAACCCCGTCCGATTTTTCTGGCTAACGAACTCATCCAAGCCATTAATAAAAGAAAGCCATTTGCCAAGTTTCATCGAAATCGGTTAATTATTTTTTGAGTTACCAGACTGATACACACACATACACACGCATATATATATATATATATATATATATATATATATATATATATATATATATATATATATATATATATATATATATATATATATATATATATACATACATATATATATATATATATATATATATATATATATATATATATATATATATATATATAAACATATAAAAATTGAAACTGACCTCGGACATGGGTTCTAGGGGTCCTAGTTCGCGCTCATTTGCAAAAATTTTTGCAAAGTCTCATCATCGATACCTCTCTATTAGTTAATTTTTTTTAAATAAAAATTCACTAAAACGATTGACTTTACGGCTACAAAAGCAACTACACAGTCTAGAAAATAAGACATCATAGAAATTACTCTAATTTACTTTCCAAAACTCTATAAACTTTCAAACGTTCAACAATATTTCATATTCTATGTTGGCGTTATGGTCGTGTGTAATGTCCAAGTTCATTGAACGTTCCTTTTGCAGATCTTAAAATTTACAAGACGCGTTTGTCTTATTGTTCAAATATATCAAGTGTAATTGACTGTTACCGTGCACTGGTCCCATTATTCTAAATCTAATTACTTATCAAACAGTAGCACGAGACGGCGGCTTACCTTATCTGCAAGAATATAAATGATTTGTTGTCGCTGCGTCGTGCACAATTACTCATATGGACTTAACGGGAAGTGGTGCTCCATATCCCTTCGCTCTAAGCTGTTCTAATGCTGCACTCATACCTACTTAATAACGAGGATAGAAGGAAGACAAAAAGTGGAGATGGGTAGAGCGGGAGGCAGATACATAGAGAGAGATGTAAAATGCATCTAAGATGCATTTAATAAAACACGGCAGAAGAGTCATTCGATGCAACGTACTTCTTCATCCCACACAATAGGTTCAAGTATATGGTGAAGAAGGAAGTCATAAGCATCGAGGAGGAAACAAGGCAGGGATGGACTTTAAATATTACATCAGGGGTTACCAACTAAATACCAACTAACAAAAGCAAATTCACCTAGAGGCAGCTTAGTTCATCACACAACAATTTATTTATCCATTAATTCACTTATAAGCAAATTTTCATTAAGAAAATTATGTACGTGAAGTGTGGATATCATGGCATACCTGATATTTATTTAACATTACACAACCCAACAGGACAAGCCCAAATACTGGGTAGGAAATACAGAAATGACCTACAAAAACAGGATTAAAAATTAAATTAAAAACTAAAAATAAGCATTTTAAACCATAATTTACAATTACATAACAGAAAGTAACTAAAACAGAAAAATATAAAAAATCACAACAATCAACAATGAGTAAAACATAATCAGAAACACAAATCAGTCCTCCATAACTGTGAAATACAAACTAGTCCTTCACAACCGTGAGACTGCCAACCCTTTGAGCAACCTTGGATCCGACACAAAGATATCAATGGAAGACGCGTGCCTGTAGTTGGCAACAGAACACAATCTATAAAGCGGTGAGAACTTCACAAGATTAGTTCGCGGCGTAGGTAACCAAAAGGTGACCGGATTTCGCGAAGACATTCTCGGAACATTAAAGTTTAGTTGCTCAAGTAGACGAGAGTAGTCACAGGATCCCCATACTAAAGCATTAAAAAAAAAATTAGTGCAGCTTTCCTTCTAGATTCTAGAAGCAAGAAGTCCCGTTGCATATACTCCGAAGGGTAACCCACAGAGGGATATATACCATTGAGGCGGAAGTAAAGATATTTTAGAAATCGTCTTTCGATCTTTTCCAACTTGAGAATATGGTTCTGGTAATCCGGAGCCCATACAACTTAAACATACTCAAGTCTATTACGGATAAAAGTACAGAAAATCATTTTAAATGTGTCAATATTACCAAACTCGCGGCAATTCCTAATAATAAAGCCTATTAGTTTAAATGCGTTGGATACAACATTCTCAATATGAGATAAGAAAGACAATTTTCTATCAAATATTACGCCCAGATCACGGATAGATACCGGCCTAGCCAGAGACACATTATTAAGACAATAATCAAATTGTATGGGCACCAACCTAAGAGTAAAGGAAATACAGCTACATTTGGCAATATTTAAAGAAAGATTATTTATATTGCACCACTCCTCCACATCCTCTAATGCTAATTGATGTCGAATACAATCATCCACCGACTTCACCTCACAGAAAATGTTGATTTCATCAGCATACAGGAGACATTCAACCCTCAAACCACCAACGAGATCGTTAATGAGGGACCCCTGATATGGCTGAATTATATTTTGATCTGCAGTGTTTTAGAGCACAGTTCATGATTTTTAACCAGTCGTTGTTTTGTAGAAAATCGCAATGATACACTTTTATGCCTCCATTAGCCTGAATACACGCACGACATCTTTTTAATATGGAAAATTTAATGTCTTGATATTTTTTTGTACGACGATTATCTTTGTTGTATTTTAGTAAGTAGTAGTCTGGTTTGTCATTAAGTGTCACTTGACGTTTAGGTTAACAAGTTATTATTTTGAATAGGTGTAAGTGGTAAACTTTATAAAATTGCAAAATTTTCTACTCTTTTACTTCTTATAATGGAGTACACCTCAGAAGAGTATGCAGATATAATTTTTATCTGCGGATATGCTTATGGAAATGCTGTAGCTGCTTGTCGGGAATATCAACGTAGGTTTCCCACTCGCCGTCAACCTACACTAAGGGTTTTTCTCGATCGTTTTCAAGACTTCGGCAGTGCGGTATTGGACAAAGTCCTGACGCTAGAGCTAATGGTAAAAGACAACATCAACTTGCAGACGAAGAGAGAGTGGTGGATGCAGTAATGGATCAAACTTCTACAAGTACTCGGAGGATTGCCACGCAGTTACAATATTCTCAAAGCTTTGTTTGGCGAACTTTACATCGAGAAGCCTTACATCCATATCATCGACAGAATGTTCATTGCCTTCTACCTGGAGATAATGTGCATCGACGAGGCTTTTGTGAATGGATGTTGGAAATGAACAATCAAAATATCTTATTCCCTAATCTAATCTTCTGGTCTGACGAAACAACATTTACAAGAAATGGTATTTATAATTCTCATAATGAGCATGTCTGGTCATTGGAAAATCCACATGCAACAAGGGCTCGCACATTTCAACATAGATTTTCCATTAATTTATGGTGTGGTATTTTTAACGGCTCACTGTTCATGGAAGTCCTGCCACAACGTTTAAATGGATCTTCGTACTTAGCGCTCCTAGAAAACCGTGTAGAAAACATTCTAGATGACATTCCACTAGCAACAAGAGGTATAATGTGGTACCAGCATGACGGTGCACCAGCGCATCATAGTCGAAACGTTGTTACATGGCTACATGAACATTATAATGAAAGATGGATTGGCAGAACTGGACAAACACATTGGCCTGCAAGATCACCGGACTTAAACCCACTTGACTTCTATCTTTGGGGTGATTTTAAGCGACTGGTCTACAGTGAACAAATAAATACACCAGAGCAGCTACAACAACTGATAAATAATGCTTTTCGTCATATTCAAGCAACAATGAATCCTCAAGACATTAAATTTTCCATATTAAAAAGATGTCGTGCGTGTATTCAGGCCAATGGAGGCATTTTCGAACATTTATTGTAATAAATAAATTACTATAAGCCTGATAAAAGTGTATCATTGCGATTTTCTACCAAACAACGACTGGTTAAAAATCATGAACTGTGCTCTAAAACACTTACCTGATTCATTGCTTACTCGTAAAATAAGCGTTGTACAGAAAATTATCAAGAGAGTCATTTTGTTCACGAATGAAAGTAACATTCAAAAAATAAAAAAAATAAAAAATATCATTGGCGTACCCGTTTTTTTCTTGAGGGATAACCAATGACATGTGGGTACGCGCGCCACTGCTGGATTAGCCGATTCAATTGTTATGGTAGAATACGCGCCTTCCATAACAGCCTACACATGCGAAGTTTCAGCAAAATATATCTGCTACTTTTTAAAAAATTGTGAAATTTTATTTTTCGAAAATCAACTTCAACACCCTTTATCTTTTTAATGAAGCATTATAGGAAAAATTTTTATAGGACATACCCTCTCTAAATTTGTCAAAGAACATGGAGTTTCATTTTTGGTCACCACTTATGAATCACCCTATATATATATATATATATATATATATATATATATATATATATATATATATACATATTTGTGTGTGTGTGTGTGTGTATCACACCGATAACTCAAAAAATGATGGGCCGATTTTGATAAAATTTGGCATGTACCTTCCTTTTGTAAGTGGCTTGGATAAGTTCGTTGGTCTGGAAAATTGCACAAGGTTTTCCGGGAAAATTTTGAGTTTTCATTCGAAAAAAATTTTTATCTCAATAAATAAACAAGCAATGATAACAAAATTTGGCAGGTATGTAGGTTTACTATATAAAAAGTAAACTACATACCAAAATTTATATTTCTATGTTACAAGAAAAAAAAGTTATAATAAAATATTTGGTGTCAGATCTTTTCTATGAAAATTCACTACCATAACGCACTTGCTATGTCCAGACTTTTTTTCGTTATTGTGACAATGAGGCGAATACTGGCCAGTAATTGTCGAAGAAGTTCTAAAAGATAATTTCATTATTAGCTGCATGCGCAAAGTTGGAAACTTATGGAAGTGGCCTAAAGCCAAAGATATTCTGCAATGTAATACAAATAAAGTTAAGAAAATCACCAAACCCACATGATTTTCTAGAACAAGACAGTTAGACCAGTTGTTCCAGAGTTAGAAAATATGTAAAACTATGTTTTTTGCGTGCATTCTCTTTTCTATGTGATTTTAAGGTTTCATTGTTGATGCTGACAGCTTCATTTATTAAATTCTATTTAGATGGTAAAATCGATCTGGTTAGGTAACTTGGAATACACCTATGTACCACATCTCCAAAACTCAGAATTATTTTCTTAGTCGATTTTTAAAACTAGTAATTCGCTGAATAAATAGTATATATATATATATATATATATATATATATATATATATATATATATAAGGACCTCGGTGGTTCAGAGGTAAGAACGTGTGCCTTTGAACCGAAGGGTACTGGGTTCGATCCCGGCGTACTCCTTTCACTTTTTCAGTACAAACTGCAAAATTAACATCAACCGAGGTTCTGGCATTGTATTTGAGCAAGTTGAATGTCTGCACGTTCCGCCCTTCGGAGGGGGCGTAAAGCCGTCGGTCCCGTGTCCATGCGATGTTGGGCACGTTAAAGATCCCTACCCTCCTTACAGAAAGACAGGGGTTCGGCAAAATTTCCAGGATAGTGAGGTGAAACTGCTCCCTGGCGTCGGTGATTGGCCATAGTCGCGGAAATAGGCCGACGTTAAAGAAACAAAACACACACACACACACACACACATATATATATATATATATATATATATATATATATATATATATATATATATATATATATATATATATATATATATATATATATATATATATTTCAACAACACACCACGAGGGCTTACAGCCTAAATACTATCGTACGGTGGGTGTCGACAAGGAGGAAAGAGGCAACTTATTAATTCTGGACTTGAAGGTTTGGAGGTTCGGAGGAGAAGGAAAAACATGTGCCGGCAAGGAATTCCACAACTTGGAAGTCCTCGGGACAAAAGAGCGGGTATAACAAGATGTTCTATGTCTGGTGACCTGGACAGTAAAAGGGTGCATTCTCTCTGTTCCCCTGGTAGATCTGTTGGGGGCATCAGGTGGAGGAACCATGGAAGAAAGCTCCTCTGAGCAGTGCCCGTGCAGATATCTATTAAAGAGAAAGAGAGGTCACCAACGGCACGTCGGTGGGCAAGGGATGGCAGCCTTTGTGTGAGGGTAGTGTCACCGATGAGACGTATAGCTCTCTTTTGAAGGGAGTCCAGGATAGCGAGTGTAGAAGCGGCAGCTGCACCCCAGATGTGGGAGCAGTATTCGAGGTTTGGCCTTATTTGTGAAGTGTATAAGGTATAGAGATTAGCTGGTGAAAAGTATTTGCGAGCCCGGAAGAGGAAACCTAATATGTTATAAGCTGACCACAACAAAAAAAATTAATCGAATCAAATTATTTGTTGAACAGTTATGACCAACATTATACGAGAAGTGGACCATAGTTATGGAAAATTACTCTACATTCTAAATTTCGGTTGTAATTTTTCTTCTTGAATGTGATCCAATTGTGTGAATAATCCTCATTGGGATAATCAATAAATTAATAAACATAAATAAATTAACAAATAAATATTTTACTTTCATTAGAACAAAAAACACTCAATCCCTTCCTGTAATCAAGTTGACGTGGGTCGCGGTCATCACCATTTAAGGTCAAATCAAGACGTCCACGGTCTGGCTGAGGGCATCATTATTGTTATAGAAAGAGGAGAGAAACACAGAGCAAGGGATCCTGCTGTATTCTCTAGACATGACCAGTTAACCACCATCATCAAGAAGGGGACACGGCTACAGACCGTAGTGTCAGTACAGTAGTAGTAGACATCTGCAACATCCGTCACCTTATACTACTAGAGGGTCGAAGTTCAAACAACTTGACTGGCAACTGCATCATCTGCCCATCTGCCACCACCATAATCATAGGGTGGATAGTGCAACACTGGGCAGAAATTAATTAATTCAGGGAATTATTAATTATAAGATTAGTAGACTGTTTTTGCTTGAAACCCTCTTTTAAAGCTAATGAAGTTTTAAATTGGCTAATAAATAAATAATCTGAACAACATATATATATATATATATATATATATATATATATATATATATATATATATATATATATATATATATATATACATTTAGAAGTTTATGACCTTCTCATCGGATTTGAGAGCTAAAAATTTGTATTCGGCCATTACAGGATATTCAAATTTAGATTAAAATAGTTGCACTACTCTAGCGCTTTCGGTTATACCGGAAATCGCCGCCAACTTCGTTATTTTAAATGAAACACATTTGCATTTTCAGAATGGCAATCCAATTTGGGATAGATTTTATGTAGTACTCTCTACACCTAGCCTAATTAGTTTTTAAAATATATGCGATTTTCGAAAAATATTCCTTATCGCAGCTCTTTTTATAGTTTGATGTATTTTTGTAAAGTGTAAATCTAGAAAATATATTTTCCGACAACAGATTGCTGGTAACTATGTCTTGCAAAATGATTGGAATGAAAATCTATTTTTTATACAGGGTGTGCGTTTATAGCCTGACAATATATGGAAATTCAAGCGGGTATAACTTAATTTTATCAAATGGAACACCCTATATATTTCTATTCCAAAGCATTCTACATACATAACTCTGAAACTTTTATTAACTATGTCCTATACCTAAATAGCATAATTTATGAGATATTGTTACTTTCCTGAAGTGATATATTTAATATCGCAGCAGAGAATTTGAATTCCAATGTTTTCATGACATTGGATGATCAGTTTCTTTTTATATTCATGATGACGCGCTGACAAAATAATAATAATCAAGTCTGGACGCAGCAAATGCGTTATGATAGTGAATTTTCATTAAAATGTTTTAAATAGCAAATATGTGTTTTTTTTAAGAAAGCAGGCTTTAAATTTGGTTAGCAGTATGACCTATATAGTAGAAACAATATACCGTATATCATCTAAATAACTTTATTGTTTGAAAGTGTACAAAAATGTTTCGAAAATATACTTAAAATGTTCCCGAAAAAAACTAGTTTCCTACTCAACGAACCTTATTAAAAACCACCCACCCTTGTGTAATATGACTTCCCGAGTCCACTTGCCAGATTCATCCTAACCTAAACATTAAGCAAGTTATGAGCACCGATGTTAAAAAAAAAGATTAATTATGGCTTTATCATTGTAAAAATGTAATAGCCGAACTATTAAAGTAACATGACAATCATACAGTGACATTGAATGAATTGAATTCTTATTTCTAGAGTAAAGTTAAGCTAGATTAGATTATATACAGTGAACAGAGGAAATACAACAACTTGTGATACAACTAGAGCTGAAAAATTCAAAGGAATCGTTCAATGTAACTTCCGTTTTGGTTCAAACACACTGAAATACTCAAATGTACTCCAGCGGTGGTCGTTCTTCGTATCTCCTCAGTAAAAGCTTGCGTTATGCAGTGGATTAGTTCCTCTTTAGATTGGACATGCATCTCATAAACCTTGGACTTTATTATACTCCACATATAAAAATCACAAGGCGTCAAGTCCGACGATCTTACTGGCCAGCACCAAGGGCCGTTTCTGCCTAGCCATCTGTCAACAAATATACCATTCAACTGATGATACACACATATGGTATTGTGCGCTGGAGTCCCGTTTATCTGGCACATATATATATATATATATATATATATATATATATATATATATATATATATATATATATATATATATATATATATATATATATTGTGTGTGTGTGTGTGCGTCACACCGATAACTTAAGTAATGCACCGATTTTAATAAAATTAGGTGTATACCTTTTTTTTCTCCCTCAGGGCTCGTCCGCGGCCTTGCCGCCCCGATAGCACTGCAACCTGCTTATTGTGCATTGGTGTATACCTTCCTTTTACAAGGGACTTGGATAAGTTCGTTAGCCAGGAAAATTGAACCAGGTTTTCCCGGAAAATTTTGTGCTTCCTTTCGGAAAATTTTTATATTTTCAGAAATAACAAAGCTATAGCAACCAATTTGGTACGCGGGTTTATGTCATAAAAACTAAACTATGTACCAAAATTTAGATTTCTAGGTTGGAAGACATGCAAGTTATAGGCATTTAATGAAAAAAAATCGGTTGCTCTGGAGGCCAAATGAGGACACAAGACGAAAAATGTTTGTATGACAAACACAATTGACATAATTCTATAGACAAAAAAAAACATTTAGGGTTAAGGGATCGAAAAACATAAACTGTAAAATAATCTTTCGTACTCCACAAAAACAAGATTCTGAGGCGTAATATAATATTGCTACAAATTGAATCATAACTTCCACATAGCTGTGTGTTTATTCTCTTCAGAAAGACATTCTCATAGGATGACTTTAGGGTCCATGACTTGACCACAAAGAAAAGATTCGTATTGCTCTATATATAAACTTCTGAAACGTTCTTAACGGTATCCATTTACCCTTACATACATTGTACCTATATTAGGAAAGAAATGGGCCAGAACTGACAATTTACTTTATTTAGTTACTTATACACAGTCTCTATTTTATAACATCCTGTGTTATTTGGAGCTGTCGTGACAACATACCACCTGGTTCCGCACCGAGATGACGACCCTGTCGTACATCTCACAATGTTATAGGAGGTTGGCTACCATAGCCGTATTACTTTATAGGTGTGTTCTCGCTGTAGTTAGTATACCGTACTGACGAGCTCTAATTAAAGCGAAACCGGTCTGCGGTTCTAATTATGTGGAGAATGCATCTAGTCTTACATAGTTGCTATTACAAACATTTTAAAGAAAATTCACTGCTATAACGCACTTGCTGCGTCCAATACCTTTTAGTATTTATATTTCCACTAATCAATGGTCAGGTAATATGTTTACACAAAAGTGGACAGGACAAAGTAAATCAGTTTGACATATTACATTCATTACGCGTGCTATCCCGGCTTACTGAGATTAATGAAGTAGTTAATTAAATTATCTATAGGCGCGTGCATAATCCTACATTTGCATATCGCAATTTGAGAAGAATTAATTGTCTATTTACATGTGGTATGGGCATCTTGTTTCATTACGATAAAAAGTATAAAGTTAATGATAAATATAATATCAGTTTTAAATCAATAAGCTTACAACTATTGTACCCATATAACTGAAATCAAAACTTTAACGATGTAGAATTTAAAATATAAAAGCCTGGATGCCTCAAGTGCGTTATGGTAATGAATTTTCATAGAAATGATCTGGCACAAAATATTTTATTATAACTTTTTTTTCTTGTAACATACAAATCTAAATTTTGGTGTATAGTTTATTTTTTATATCGTAAACCTACGTACCAAATTTGGTTATCATAGCTTTTTTATTTTTTGCGATAAAAATTTTTTTCGAATGAAAACTCGAAATTTTCCCGGAAAACCTCGGCCGATTTTCCTGACTAACGAACTTATCCAAGCCATTTAAAAAAGGAAGCTACATGCCAAATTTTATCAAAATCGGCCCATTAGTTTTTGAGTGATCGCTGTGATACATACATATATACATACATACACACACACACACACACACACACACACACACACACACACACACACACACACACACACACACACACACACACACACATATATATATATATATATATATATATATATATATATATATATATATATATATATATATATATATATATATATAAATTAAAACTAATCCCGGATATGGGTTCTAGGGGTCCTAGTTGGCGCTCATTTGCAAAAATTTTTTCAAAATTCAAAAGTCGGGATCTCCCCATTGGTGAATTTTTTCTACGGAAATTCACTAAAATGTCTGGACGCAGCAAGTGCGTTATGGTAGTGAATTTTTATAGAAATATATTTAATGGCAGATATGTCTTTTTTAATGAAAGCAGGCATCAAATGTGGCTAAATATTGTTTACACAAAATTATGCTAAAAGAATACATAAAATTCAAATTATATACCAAATCTGTAATTAAAATTGAAAATAAAATAATTTGTTTGCATCCATTAAAACCTTATTTTCGACGAATTTCCTTTAAAAAATGTTCCATCAATTGAATAATTTTTCATACAAAAATTCGCAACAAACGTTTCTTCAAAGAAAATTGATTAAATTCATTTTAAAACAATTCGCTATTAAAAGAACATTTTGTAAAAGAAAATTAACTAATAGAAATAGAAATAAATTAAATAAATTAAAAAATATTCAAAATCTTATCTGAATACGTACTTTTTCTGTGGCTTCACAGAGGAAATTTCTTTGACTGTGCATGCTGTAAAAATTTAATCCGGTTGTAGAGAAGAAAACAACGTCTTCTCATGTCACAAATCTCTACGTCTATGTTTACTGTGGCACGGTTAATTAAGAGCAACAACAGCTACTATCAAACTTGAATTAGGTCTTAAAAGTGCTTATCTTTCCTTTTCAACAAAAAGTCGCTCAAACATATATTGGAATTACACAATCGCATCACATAACGTTAAGATGGAGTCAAAGATGAAAAAAAAAAAAGAAAAATAAAAGTTAAAAGAGAATCTCAGTCAAAGTTAACTAAGGGCAACAACAGCTACTATTAAACTTGAATTAGGTCTTAAAAGTGCTTATCTTTCCTTTTCAACAAAAAGTCGCTCAAACATATATTGGAATTACACAATCGAATCACATAACGTTAAAATGGAGTCAAAGATGAAACAACAAAAAACAAAAAAAAAGTTAAAAGATAAATTCAGTCAAAGTTCAGATTTGAACCCGCGTCCCTTCGCTCATCAGACAGGCATCCTAATCATGACACCACGTATGGCTTCTGGCAAACTACAATGAAGAAAGGTAGATAACAGATAATGGTTCTAAGTTATTTATTTGTAATATGTAAGGTCTTTAGAGACAGGTTTTGCAGTTATTTTAACAAATGAGAAGAGTTGCATAAATCTAGAACATTCTAATACATAGTTATGCAATATTCTCCATCATAAACCGCAATAGTTATACTAATTTTCACGTTTCAAATCGCCAGTTTGGCATTTACAGGAGAAAAATTATAAGACTCTCAAAGTAATCTTTCTGGTACTTCTTGAACCTTTTGCGCCATGAAAAGATAAACGTTGTCTGTAATATTTAATATATTTTGTTTAACACATACAATATTTTGGTATTTCGTCTTCTCTGGCTTTTAGTGGCACTAAAATGTTGCTTCATTAAGTGCCTATAACGTTTTTTCCTTTCAACATAGACACCTACATTTTGGTTTGTACAACATAAACCAGCTTGCCAAATGTGGTTGCCATACCTTTGTTATTTTCGGAGATATGAATTTTTCCAGAAGAAAACCTAAAATTTTCCCGGAAAAGCCGATTTTCCTGGATAACGAACTTACCCAAGCCACTTACAAAAAGAATTTACTCACCAAATGTTATCAAAATTGGCCCTTTATTTTTTGAGTTATCGGTGTGGTATATATATATATATATATATATATATATATATATATATATATATATATATATATATATATATATATATATATATATATATAAGTATAAACTGACCCCGGATATGTGTTCTACAGGGTCTAGTTCGCGCTCATTTGGATAAATTTTTTCAAAATTCAAAAGTCGAGCTCTCTTCACTAGTGATTTTTTTTAAAGAAAATTTACTAAAATCGCAAACGATTTAAGTTGTTAGAGAGATGCCGTAAAAACAATTTGCTATACAGGGCGAAGCACCGGGTACTGCATCGATTGATTATGAGAAAACCATCCTCAGGAAAAATGTCAACAGTTCGTACTGTACTAATGCAATTGGGAGACACTCGGCTAAATATTTTCAAAATAGTTGATTGCTATTTCCGGTTACACCGGAAGTAGATGTCAACTTCCTTATTACAAATTGAGATTCTGCGTAAAATTCTGAATACTTTTTGTGTAAGTCTTCTTCTTGAGATATTCGAACTTTTATGTCAAATCCGCGGAATATGACCAGATCACACCCAAAATGATAATAAACTTAGGAAAAGCTGGTTTGTTTGCATTGAAAGAGCTGCTTAATAAAATATATAAAGCAGGAAAGATACCTAAGGACTGGGAAATAGGGATAACTGTACCTTTGTTTTAAAAGGGAGACAACAGTGATTGCAACAACTATCGAGGGATATCAATCTTGAGTACAGTGCTGCAAATTTACGAGAGAATATTAGAACAACGATCAAGAACCAAATTAGAGCAGCAATTTGAGGAATCGCAAAGTGGCTTTAGAAAGGGCAGAAGTGCACAAGACCACATCTATACAATCAAGATGGTTACTGAAAAAATGGGCAACAATTGCTTTTGTGGACATACAAAAGGCGTTTGATAGCATTTCAAGAAGCAATGTCTGGCGTAGCTTGCAGAATAGGAAGGTGAAAAGAAAACTGATAAACAACATCTGGTCAATATACAAGAAACCAGAAATATAATTTGAACATCCAACGAAGAATCAGAAGAGTTTGAAACAAAAGAAGGCCTGCGGCAAGGTGGCGTGGTAAATCCGTTGCTCTTCATAACGGTGATGGACGATGTAACGAAAGAGGTGAAGCCAAAACTAAAACGAATGCAAGTGAGCTAGAGAAACTTACAACCAGTATATGTAACAGAAAATGCGTTTGCCGACGACCTGGTAATATATGGGAAATTCGAGGAAGATTTACAGTAGAACATTGAGGTGTGGAGGGAGGCGCTGGCAAAGAGAAACATGCATGTTAACATTAGCAACACAAAAGTTATGGTACTGGGTAAAGAGGAGAAACAAGCAACGATAGTAGTCAACGGACAACAATTAGAACAAGTTAAGGTTTGTAAATACCTGGAAGTGCAGCTGCATACAAACGGGAACCAGGGGACGGAATTAAATGAAAGACTACAAGGCGCAGTGAGATTGTACCAAGCTTTAAGAGAGCCGTTCATTGAAAAGAAAGAAATATCGACCAAAACAAAAATCAGTGTTTACAAGTCCGTGTTTTGTCCAGTGTAAACTTATGGCAGCGAAAGTTGGGTCCTGACAAAAGCTATGGAAAGCAGATTACAAGCGGCGGAAATGAAAACCTACGGATGGGTAAGGGGTGCACCAGAATGGATAAGATAAGGAATGACACGTTGAGAGAAGAATTGAAAACACAGTGAACAAAATAGTGGAAAAACAACAACTCAAGTGGTTTGGGCATTTGGTGAGAAAGAACAGTAAAAAAGTGTGACAATCGAGGGTAATAAGGTTTAGACACCTAGGAAGGCCAACGAAGACTTGGGATAGAGCAGTGACTGACTTACTCCAAAAAAAGGAATACGACCCGGGAAGCGGCAAGGACGACAGCGAGAAACAAGACAGAATGGACCAAGTTTGTACATAATTAAGTAGTTGAAATTGTAATTCAACCTGAGACCTTCGGGTAAAAAGATTACTGATTATATATAATAATGTCAAAATTGACGTTTTCAGACCGGAACATAGTGATATTCTTCGCTCATATCCACGATATAATTATTTATTTTGGCTTGCTTTCCTTGTAGACGAGGATGTAGTCTAACAGTCTGAATGAAATTATTGAATTTATTGATACGGAGTGTTCGAAAAAGAAGTAGCAAATACAGATGAAAAAACTGCTGAAACTTGCTTTTGCCAAATGGAAAACCATATTTTGATTATTAGTGAATTTTCATTAATAAAATTCACCAAGATGGTTTCTGATGTCTTCATATCGTACTGTATTTTCATGTCATTGGATCAAAGAAGGTTAAACCTTAGGTAGCCGGCACCTGTTGGTTTTTGTTCCTAATAGTAAACTGTATGTTTTTAAGATTGTCTGAATACCTGTATCGAACTTAACTGGAATATTTTTCCGCCATCATAGCACACCTAATATAAAAGGGGGATTATAACACTGTTGCAGAAACACCACTGTTACGCCCCTGCCTTCATTCTTTACTCACAACTGTATTGATGATATTCTACCTGGATTTATCTCTTTCGGGAAATTCCCATTTTTGCAAGTTGCCGACACCTTTTTTCTGTAAGTCTCGTTAAATTTCCGGTTCCCTTTATTCTATAATCGTCTTTACATTGGTAATCAAATACCGTGAGAATATTTGCGTTTATTTTTCTCCTGATCACTTGCATACAAGCATTAGATATATACTGATATGTTCCTTTATTCAAGTTAAATATTTCTTAATATTTCACTCGGTTGGCCTCCCTGAAAATACGGACGCTACGCAATTTCTGGAGAAGACAAGCGCCATCTGGAAGATCCATAAAACCCCATTTCTCGTCCAACATTTCAGTTTTCTAACAGATCTCATCTTCATAGTTTCTTCAAAGGTCTCTAATAGATCTTTATCTTCGCAGTTCCTCTCAATATTGTAGCCGGTTGGTCTCCCTGCAAATACCGATGCTACGTCAACTTATGGTGAAGACAAGCGCCACCTGGAAGCTCCATAAAAGCCGACTTTTCGTCAAACATTTCAGTTCTCCCACAGATCTCATCTTCGTAGTTTCTTCGAATGTCTCTAATATATATCTAACTTCGCAGTTCCTTCGGAGTTCTCTCTTAATACGTTAGCTGGTTGGTCTCCCTGCAAATACCAATGCTACGTCAACTTCTGGTGAAGACAAGCGCCACCTGGAAGCTCCATAAAAGCCGACTTCTCATCAAACATTTCAGTTCTGTCACAGATCTCATCTACGCAGTTCCTTCGAAGGTCTCTAATAAATCTCCATCTTCGCGGTTTCTTCGGAGTTCTCTGTGATTTCTCCATCTTCCAGTGGTGTTCCTTACAATATCTCACCGCATTTCATTAGAGTTCTCTACAAGAATTCAATCTTCACAATTTCTCCGGAGTTTTCTTTGAGTGCTCCATCTTCCAAGTTTAATCCTTCGAGTTGCCAACAAGCTCTCGAAGCATTTCCTCCGAGGTCTCATCTTCGCATTTTCTTCGGAGTTATCTCTGAGTTTTTCATCTTCTAAGTTCTTCCAGTCAAGTTGCTTACAAGCTCTCAATTCATTTGAGTAATAATAAGCTCTTAATTCATTTTAATAGATCTCAATCTTCGCATTTCCTTCGAGTCCTTTACCAGATCTCAAACCTCCATAGACTAAGTAATAAACTTTCATTCTGCAGTAAAAACCGTTCGTTTGACTGCAAGTAATACGCGTATACAGTGTTTTGAATTTAATACTAGTTAATGAAGCCAGTTAATAGCGAAAGTGGGATCAATCTACCTGCAACTCATTGGGGGATAGAAAACAAGCTCTTTGTCCCCCAAACAATATTCTAAACCTGTCTCTTTAGCCCAATAAGATGAGGATCGGAGACTCATGGAGGGTTCTGTCTCCGTGGATCTCCAGGAAATATTAGACTGGGGAAGTAGAAATCTTGTACAATTCAACCCCACCAAATCTTAGTATTGATTTCTTTCTCATAAGAGATACACCAGCCCTAGACCCATCACAATAAACAACCAAGTTATTCAAAGTAATGAGTCATTTTCACTTGTTGGCATTTCTGTGGATCGAAATCTCAATTGGCACCAACATGTCATATCAGTTGCAGAAGCGGCTGCTAAGAAATTAGGTTTCACCTTCTGGACTCGCAAATACTTTTCACCAACTAATCTCTATACCTTATATGCTTCACAAATAAGACCAAACCTCGAATATTGCTCCCACATCTCGGGTGCTGCTGCCGCTTCTACACTCGCCTACCTGGACTCTATTCAGAAGAGAGCTATACGTCTCATCGGTGACCCTACCCTCACCCAAAGGCTGCCATCCCTTGCCCACCGACGTGCCGTTGGTGACCTATCTCTCTTTTATAGATATCTGCACAGGCACTGCTCAGAGGAGCTTTCTTCCATAGTTCCTCCACCTGCTGCCCCCAACAGATCTACCAGGGGAACAGAGCGAATACACCCTTTTACTGTCCAGGTCACCAGACATAGAACATCTTGCTATGCCCGCTCTTTTGTCCCGAGGACTTCCAAGTTGTGGAATTCCTTGCCGGCACATGTTTTTCCTTCTCCTCCGAACCTCCAAACCTTCAAGTCCAGAATTAACAAGTTGCCTCTTTCCTCCTTGTCGACACCCACGGTACGATAGTATTTAGACTGTAAGCCCTCGTGGTGTGTTGTTGTAATTAAAAAAATAAACGCATCAATAACAATTTTGTTGAGAGTTGATCTCACAGCTCCTAAGGAGATGTTCAAAGATGTTTGTATTGTTGTTGTATTTCTTCATATTTATTTTCGAACTCGCTACTTGCATTTTATTATAACGAATATAACTAATTTGTTCCCCTTGTAACACTTATGACATCATCGACGATGTAATACACTAATTTTATGAAGGTGAGATCTAATCTCGGGAATGGCAAAAATTCAAAACGCAGGCAAATTATTATCAATCAAAATATTTTTAATTCTACACTGAAGGCCTTTCGTATTACACTATACAACAAGACTTTAGTAGGTTATATAAACAAGATCGTAAAAGCCATGTAGCCATGCTGTTGTGGTATATTTGTTATTACTGGCGTTTACAATATTTTATGTCTGACCCATTAATTAATGTTTTATTATTTGTTCACTTATTGGTATGTAAATCTTTGGGACAGTTATAAAATTACACTGTTACACACTTTAAGAGATACAAGGCTACCTCAATGACTCATGTGTAGAACTTGTAAAAGTTCGGGACGCAGCAAGTGCATTATGGTAGTGAATTTTCATAAGAATTGTACACAATTAGTAAGGTATATTAATAAAACTAATACTTTAAATTTATATGGATCTTGGAGATTGGTTTTAGAGGTCCCAGTAAGCGATTACGTGAAGAAATTTATATTTTCTATAGAGCTAGAAAATAAAAATTTCATATATGTAAATACTGCAAGTCGCTTTAAAAAAATTGTGTTGCAAATTTCAGTAAGGTTACAAAAGTTTTCCAGATTTTTTTAATTATTTACAAACGGAATGTACGTGCCAAATTATCAATATGGCAGGTATTTTGCCTTACTAAATGCTTGGATCGTTTTGTTTTCAACCCAATCAAACCAGTTTTCGCAAACGAAACAACCAAAAAAGTGTTTTACATAAGGTTTACTATGGCTCAAGATTGAAGATTATAGCTTAATGGGAAATTGAGTTATCTGATTTGAAATCTTTTTACGAAAATTCTCTACCACAACGTACTTGCTGCACCCAGACCCTCTTCATCACTTATTTACCGTTGCTGTATCCATACTTCTTTAAATGATAAAATATTGTAGCTCTCTATGTGAGGCTGACAAACAAGGCAACTTCAAATTAATTTTTGGAAACATATTTTAAACAAATGAAATGATTTGAACATAAATTGAAAATCTTGGTTCACGGCTTAATCACGGGGTTCTATTCCCCCTTCTACATGCCTACAACCACCCTCAATGTATAAACAAGAACAATATAAACAAGAAAAGTTTCTTCAGGACAACCCCCAAGAAAGTTGCAGGACCTGCGGTGAATAAGGGTTCTGGGCGAAGTAAAGAGGATTTTAAGGAAGCATAGCTGCAAAATGAGTAAAAGGTAGCTTATAAAGGTCCAACTAAGCTGATTATTTCGAACTTTCCGCTCACATTTCCTTTTTAACTTCTTCCCCGCCCAGCACTCCTGGTCCTGTAACTTTCTTAGCGGCCGTTTGCAAAAAAAAATTCTTGTGGTATATGCACCCAGAAAGGGTTCTAAGCATTCTTCTGATTATTTTTTTCTAAAATTCCCCCGTGTGCTAAACTGCAGATTTACCAAAAATTTAATTTTTATTTCCAAAAGGAATGTTCCTGCCAAATTATAAACGTGGCAGGTATTTTTCCTTATTAACCGCTTGGATGATTCATTTTAGTCAACTCAATCGAACTAGTTTTTGCAAACAAAATAACAAAACAGGTTTTTTAAAAGAAATTTGTAGTTATTTTCGAATCTAGTCCCCACGCTGCTTTTATATGGGTTTTACTATGTATCAAAACTGAAGATTCTAGTTTAATGGGAAATTAAGTTATCACTATTTGAAATATTTTTAGAAAAATTCGCTACCATAACGCACTTGCTGCACCTAAACTCTTTTCAACACTTATTTACTATTACTGTATCCATACTTTTTGAACATCTCAAATGTTCACAACGTCTAATAATAAAGAAAACATTTTATAGAATTTAAATTTATCAGTATTAAAAAAATACTGTAATCCATAGCTGTATTTAATATCTGCAAATTTCCAATTACCCATTTCTCATGATTTTTAACTTATCGCTCCAATCATAATTTATTTCACCTGACAACGTTATTATTATTCTTCTTCTTCCCATTCTTCTTTGTTTATCGCGTTTATCTCTAGTGATTGTATTACGTCTAAACCCTAAATTTGAGGCAAAATTTCCAATTCCTTCTTTTTTGTTTATGGCGTCTGTTTCTACTAACCTAAATTTCCAATTTGATACTGACAAATGACAGCTGAGCTGCAGCACGAGCGTTGTTAGACTGTGCACTAAGTGAGATGTAAGACAGGAAGCTTCGTGTCTTACATCTCACTTAGTGTTGGAAGGCTGGCTACCATATCTGTATTACTTTATAGGTGTATTTTCGCTACAATTAGTATGCCGTACTGACGAGCTCTAATTAGAGCGAAACCGGTCTACGGTTCTAATTGTGGTGAGAATGCATCTAGCCTTGCATAATAATAATATGCTAATGCTGCGGTACAGTGAGTCTGACGTTTAATTACGTCTCAAAACCTCTTAACAGACTACTAAACTGTCGTTTTTGTTAGATTTTATAAACGTATTTTACTAATTTTTGTGTGCATACAGTTGGAAATATTTTTTTATGATCAGAATACTACTGTGACTTGATCAAATCAAGTTTTTGACTGTTAACGCGCTCTAAATAACTTCTCTACTTTTCAAGTTTGTATTGCCACAATGTTAACTCCCCCCTTCTCCGTCAATTATACTTATGTTGTGTTTATATATGTAATACAACAAAAGTGAACCTATTTAATTTAGTGCTGTATTCTATATTATCTGAAAAATACATAGGCAACGAAGTGGAATACAATTTCGGTAAATTTGCAGTTTACTGCACGGATGCTTTTATAATATTTTTTTCAGAAACATGTTTAGAAACCCCCTTGGATGCACAAGCCATAAGAAAAATTTCTTACAAACAACCCCCAAGAAAAGTGACCTATAATGGATAGGGGTGTTGGGCGGGGAGGAAATGTGAGGGGAAAATGCTAAAAACCCACTTATTCAGACTTTGAAAAGATGGGTTTTTCACATTTTGCAGCAATACCTCCTTTAAACACTGTCTACCGCGCACAACACTTATATTCGCCACAGGTCCCGTAACTTTATTGTGGGTTGCTCCCAAGAAATGTTTCCTGTGCTTTCTGCTGTGAAGGTGGTTGTATACATGCACAAGGGGAAAGGCAACCCCCCGTGTTTTGGGATGAGGAGGCAGAAAGCCTCTTCGTCCTGGGGGTTCTTAATCCCCTTCTGCATGCATCCAATCACCCTCAATGCATGAACCACAGTATTTTTTTTTATGTTCAGCTTTCTAGTGTATTTTTTGTTGAGTATATTTCCAGTTTATCAATTTCTTTGTTTGAGTTTTGTATCCAAATTATTGTATAAATATTTATGTTAGAGATCATGTTTTTGCTTGCCCTCTGTTGATTATTGGTTACTAGTGGACTGTAATTTAATGGTGGTCTAGTTGAAGTTCAAAACAGCGAAAGTTAAACTTTACAATACTATCTTTATTATATACACAAAGGAGACTATACGGAAAGGTCTGGTCGCTTCGAAATCGACATACAAATAGACAGAGACAACCCATCACATCTTTCGGTTACAATTTAATTTCAGGGGTGCCACCGTTAGACACTTTAGGGTGTTTTTAGTACAATATTGGTAGTTATATACAGCTGGGGTGCCTCTGGTTAAATTATCTAGTAACTACAAACTTAAAATATTATATACAATTCTGGTGGGAAACGACACCCTTCTTTACGTTTTTTTACTGTTCGTAATTAAATAAAGTAATTTTTTATAACTTTTACTATAAGGCTAAATCACTAATATATTATATATTATTCTTATGAAAATTCACTACCATAACGCACTTTCTGCGTCCCGAACTTTTTTAAAAATAAAATAGCTCATGCAAAGTGATGCCTCGAAAACCTCATGAACTTGGTGGTTGTGCTACAACATTAATTTTAACTTGTTTTTGGATCAAGGCCAAGGACATAACGAAGATTCGTAGCAAACTGTTTAACAAGTGGGTAAATTAACAAGAAAGCCGTAGGCTTTCTTGCTGAATAAGCGAGTGGAGAAACTAACGAAGCAATTGCAGACCTTGCTTCAAAAAGGGGGTAACTCCATTTTTTTAGGAAAATGACCTTTCTATACTAAATTGTGTACAAAAAAATTCCGCATCGTTTAGTGCAAAAACGACGTGAATCCGTGATATACACCACCTTCTAGACCGTTTTATGTATTTGTCCCCTAGTATTGCTTGGAGCAAGAATGAGACTTATCCGGATTTATCTCCTTTTTGCACCAAGCGATTTTAGTATTCGGTTGACAACAAGACCATACATATTGCATTGTTGCGCTATTTTACGCAGGCATACAACACGTATTTCTCACGTATTTCTATGAAGTGGTGTGTTTGTTAAAATTAAAGGGTTTTACTGTAAATTTTCTGCGAATAAAAGTAACTATGAGTGATACAAGTGAAGTAGAAAGTGAGCCTTTTAGTGCTGGTTCCTCGGATAACTATGAACCTAGCGAAAAAAGTGAGATTAATAATAGTGATACAGAAAGTGAGGTTACTGCCATTTCGAATCCGAGTACATCCGGAATAGAGAAACGGAAATCAAGAAATGAACTTAACTGGAAAAGGAATGTTAGGAAAATAAAGCTGGCATCAGGCATGGTGCATACTGACTATAAAAATCAACCAAAGGCAGCTAGAGTCTTGGGAGTAGATTGCCGTTGTAAAAAAAATGTTTTGGAAAAGTTGATGATGATATGCGGAATGATATTTTATCAACATTTAATGGTATAGGTGATAAAATTGCACAAGACCGTTATCTGCTTGGTAATATCACGTCTCATACTCTGGTTCGTTCTCGTCCAAAAAATAATCTCGGCAAACCTCGCGCTGCTGTATATAAATATAGAATTCGAATTGGAAATATTGTTGTAGATGTTTGTAAAAAGGCATTTTGCGACATTTATGGTATTTCTAAAAGGCTAGTGGAACTTCTGGCAAAACATTTATCTATTTCAAATGAAATAACGTCACCTAATGAGCGTCGAGGAAAGCATCATAATCGACCGAATGCAATACCAGAAGAAATCGTTGAACAAATCAATCTTCACATCAACAGTTTCCCAAGACATACTTTACACTATAGCAGAAATAAAAACCACAAAACTTGTTACCTGCATCCCGAGCTAAACGTTAAAAAATGTATGAGTTATATATCGAAAAATTCGCACCTGACATGAAAATAGAGGAGAGGAAAGAGAAGACAGCAGATTTCAAACCAAAAGTAACTTACGACTTTTATTTCCGATATTTTAAAGCTAATTTTAAGCTTAAATTTGGTAATCCAAGAACAGATACTTGTCAAGTTTGTGATCAGTTGGAAAATGAGTCTAAATCTAAATCACTTTCAGATGAGCGTCTCAAGCAAATAAAAACTGATAAATAATTGCATCATAGAAAAGCGCAATCATTTTTTGAGGATCTGTCCCAGAAAACTGCGCTTGCTAAGGAAAATAGCAACATTGAGGTACTATCGTTTGATTATCAGCAAAATATCATCTTACCAAGAGTTCCATCAGGGGATGCATTTTATTTGAGACAGTTATGGCTTTTCAACTTCTGCATTCACTCTGGGAAAAATGGCATTGCTCACTTTTACGTTTACGATGAAACTGAGGGCAGAAAAACTCCCAACGAACCCATTAGCTTCTTACTACACTATATTGAGAATGTTCTTCATAAAGATGTCGATACTTTATACTTATTCTCGGATAACTGTTGTGCTCAAAATAAGAACCATACAATGGTACAGTTTCTTCATACATTAGTACAATCAAAATACTCATAGATTTCCAGAACCGGGGCATAGTTTCCTCCCCTGTCATCGCTGCTTTGGGGTACTTGAGAAATCAATAAGAAAAGTTGAAAGAGTATACTTTCCTCAGGAGTATACGCAAATAATGGCCAAGTCTTCACGTTCATTTTCTATTATAAGGGTCACTCAAGATAAAATTAAAAATTTTGTTGAACTCCTAAAGCCTCATTTTAAACGAGTTACAGTCAATAGTAACAGAGAACGATTAAACATAAGCCAGTACAAGGTCTTTGTTTAATGTTCTGACGTCTCTACTATCCAGTGCAGTAAGTCTACTAATATCATGATGTTCGTAATCCAAAAGTCAGCTGTATGCCCGCATTGGCCGAAGCTTTACCAGCTTATTGTAACAAACTACCTGTCAAGAACGCAAAATATGAACATGTTATGAAGTTAGCTAATAAATATGTACCTCAGAATGACATTTGGTATTATCAACAGCTAAAATCAGATTCCAACAACACCCAGGATAGTGAGACCGAAATCACAGACGATGATGCTAATGAATAGCAAGATCTTTTTGATGTATTCTGTATTTTTTTATTTCATCAGTATACATTATTTTAGTTTTATTCTCTACTACTTTAGTTTTTGCTTAGGAAATTCTTTAATTTTATGTTACCGTCAAATTTATTCAATAAAGATTATTCAGAACATGAATCATTTTTGTTTTTCGATGTTCTCTACCAAAAAAAAATTTTTTTGGGGGGGCAAAAAAGGGATAACTCCAACGGTTTCTATTTTTTTGAGTTATAATTGATGAATATATTGAAATGAACTAGGTGCCTAAAATAGCTAACTAATTCGATGATACTGTAAAAAAAAGGGAAAATTATATTTACCAAATTATAGGAATTAAACGTTTTTTTCAAATTACTCGAAAACTACTTTTGTGGAGTTGTCCCCTTTTTGCAGCAGGGTCTTCAATTCCTGAGGAACGCTCTCGATAATAGCACAGACAAAGAGTCAAAGATCTTCGACATTTCTTTAGTCATCAAAAGAATACAGATCGATAGATAATTTCCTATAAGGCAAACGGCTCGTTTCTGAATGGCATCTAAGAGAAATAAAGTAGTAGTAGCCGCAGCAACAAAGAACATTTTCATTATTTTATTAAAATTCCAATACAACTGCGACCATGTAGGTTTGTAGTCAAAGCAGGATTATTAAATTACCATTATTGACATAAACAATACGATATCAATATTTCACTTACCATGACTAATTGTTCGACACATTGAAAAAACAAACATTAATTAGCATATTTTCCGACGTCTTCAATAACTCTGCTGCAATATTTATTAATGGAAAAAATACATGACGATTCTTATCACGATCCGTAATGATATAAGTGCATCTGCAACTGTCTGACCTACTTTCCCGTTTTAATTTACATCTCCATATTTTGTTATCTTTATAGACGCTGAAAATATCTTCAGACATTAATTTTTATTTACAAATATGAATTGTAAAACCTCGTTAACTTTATATGCCGCTTGTGTCAGCTGATAATGAACAAAAATTTACAACATTTGTAGCACATCGTGATAATTTAAGATAACTCATCGCTGGAGCGCTTTGATTGTATCTATTTATGAGGAAATTACCGACCAAACAAGTATATTACGGTAATAAATTCATACGTAACAATTAGGCATTAACATATGTTGAAGAGATTCAAAAAATATCAGCAATAAGCAAAAAGTCTGGACGCAGCAAGTGCTTTATGGTAGTAAATTTTCATAGAAAGGATGTGGCCCCAAATATTTTATTATAACTTGTTTTTTTTTGTAACATAGAAATATAAATTTTAATTTTAGTGTATAGTTTACTTTTTATATCATAAACCTACCGTCCAAATTTGGTTATCATACCTTATTTATTTTTTGAGATAAAATTTTTTTTTCGAAAGAAAACTCAAAATTTTCCCGGAGAACCTCGTCCGATTTTCGTGGCTAACGAACTTATCCAAACCACTTACAGAAAGGTACATGTCAAATTTTATCAGAAGCGGCCCATTATTATTTGAGGTATCGGTGTGATACATACATACATACATACATACATACATACATACATACATACATATATATATATATATATATATATATATATATATATATATATATATATATATAAACATCGGAAAAGTCTAGGGATATTTTTAAAAATGCACGTATTTTTTTCTTAATATGATTTAAGAAGAAAACAAAAAATCTATGGTATATGTAAATGTTTAATATTACATAAAATCAAATGTTTTATTCAAAAAACCCAGAAGATTATCAAATATATATATATATATATATATATATATATATATATATATATATATATATATATATATATATATATATATATATATATATATATATATATATATATATATATCCTGAAACACACTATTTTAAGAATTTTTCAAAAACTTCCGAGCATGTGAGAAAAAAGTTTAATACAAAGTATGACCTCCACGTTAAGTAATTACAGCTCTACGTCTATTGCTCATAGACAAAATGAGATTGTCAAGGTCTCCTTGTGGTAAACGTGCCCACTCTTCTGTCAGAAGCTCCTGGAATGTAAACGCATTGTTGATGTTACCCATATGTGGAGTAATTCTTCGTTGTAGCATATCGCAGACATGCTCTATCGGTTTCAGGTCCGGGGATTGTGCTGGCCATGGTAAAATTCCTGCGTTATCCAACCAGTTGGTTACGATGCGTTCTGTATGTGGACGGGCATCAACATGCATTAAGCGGAAGTTTTGACCAACAGAGCCTGCAAATTGATGCACGATGGGTTAAAGAATGATATCCACACATAGCTGAGCTGTTAGGGAGCGATTTGGAAAGACGAGTTCAGTTCTGCCGCCAATAATTATTCCGCTCCATGCCATTATTGTACCACCTCTGTATGTGTACACTTCCTGAATATCTCTTAAGCGTTCCGCATTTCCAGATCGTCTCCACACCCTTATTCGACGAGAATTCGGATGGAAACCAAACCTAGATTCGTCTGTGAATAAAACTGTAGCCCAGTTATCTGCAGTCCAATTCATATAATTTTGCAACCAGTCTAATCTTGCAGCGCGACTGCCTCTGGAAATAGGTGGACATCTGAGTGGACGTCTACTAGAGAGGTTTGCTTCGTGAAGACGATTTTTTACACACTTCTTGGCTAATGGTTACACTATGCGTCCTTTGCAGAGTCGTAACCAATTCAGGTGCCGTAATTGTAGGCTGCCTTCTGGCAGTTAAACATAAAAATCTATCCTGACCTGCCGTCGTAGAGCGTCCTCGTCCTGGATGTTGCTCGGCCGGACTGCCAGTTTCCCTAAAATGCCTCCATAAGCGACTTATCACACTTTGGGAAACACCTATCCGCTCAGCTACTTTATTGTGTCGCATGTCCGCTTGAAGAAGGCCTACCGCTCGATTCATTTAGTCTAAAGCCAAATGTCGTCGTTCCATGGTAAAACACAATATTTTATATGCAGCTACTTAACAACAACTGAGGAATGACTGAATTCGAAACTAAATTCAACGGTACATATGAAAATTCTACTTTTATTACATTACAACAGATGGTTTTATATTGAGTGATTGATTAAATACATACACCGTGAGTGCAATTTGACCGTATCTAAAATCAATTTGCTTCCTTTTTTGTATTATTTAAAAATATCCCTAGACTTTTCCGATGTATATATATATATATATATATATATATATATATATATATATATATATATATATATATATATTTCATGAGCCCCTTCCCCTGAATCCGCCACTGAGTTTAAAAGAGATTTATCTATCACGGGCAATCACAGTTATCTAGAGCCCCGACGAAAAGCTTCGATGTTCATCTCGAAGCTCTTCCCACTTCTTAATAGAAATTCCAAATTGTCCATGAACAATAAACTGATCATGTACAAAGTTATAATCCGGCCAGCCTTGACCTATTCATCCCCTGAATGGGCCACCGCGGCCGACACACAAATCAAGACCCTTCAAATCATCCAGTATAAAATTCTGAGAATGTTTTGCCATTGTTTATCAGAAACAGTCAGATTCACTCTGATATGGAAATGCCTTGGATACTTGAGTTTATAACTCAACTATCCACAACACAGTTCACAAAAGCCGCTTCTCATCCAAATGGCTCTCCTCCGTAGTGCCACCGACTACGATGAGCAACTTCCACATAGGCATAAGCATCCAAAGCTTATACTTACTAGGGCTGGGAATAGAATACGAATAGTTCGAATATTCGAGTATTCGAATACGAATTATTTCAACGAGAGTGTATTCGAATATTCGATTATATTCGAATATTCAAATACTCCACGAATATTCGAATACTCCACGAATATTCGAATACTCCACGAATATTCAAATACTCTAATAATTCGAATAGTTGTGAAGCTTTCGGAACGAATATTCGAATACACAAACGGATAAATTCCCAGCACTACTCAAAAGCATCGACACCAATATTGTCAGTTCTGTCCTGTCTATGTGTAATCGCGCGAATGCTTTTGGGTCTTGGATAAAATGGTTAATAACTCAGCAACGCATGATTTTTATGTATCAATTGTGCTATACCGTTGAACTCGGAAGAAAATGTTGCATCAATTAGGTAACAATATACAGAATGTTCTGTTAAAAAATATAAAATTTATATCGATAACTGCGGCAAATGGAATGTCGTTATTGGCATTATAAATTACTAATATGTAATATGTACACCATCTACTATAAATTATAAATTAGCCATATTTTTCTAACTAAGCACATTATCAGCTTAAAATGCAAATACACAGGATGCAGATTTATTTATTTATATATGTACTTGCAAATAACGTAAATACGACTAAAAACCTAAATGCTGTTGTGATAAGCACAATGAAACCGACATTATAAACGTCATTAATTTTTCTAAAATAAACAATGAAACATTTCGGGAGTGTTTATTACTGTGCGAATATTCAAATATTATATACTCGACAAATATTCGAATATTCGAATACTCCACGAATATTCGAATACTCCACGAATATTCGAATACTCCACGAATATTCGAATACTCCACGAATATTCGAATACTCCACGAATATTCGAATACTCCACGAATATTCGAATATTCCACGAATATTCGAATACTCCACGAATATTCGAATACTCGAATAATTCGAATAGTCGTGTAGCTTTCGGAACGAATATTCGAATACACAAACGGATAAATTCCCAGCACTAATACTTACCCGCGAACGTCCCCGCGGCAAAAACAGAATGGAAACATTCAAACCCAAACGTCATTGTGTGAAATCTTTCCGACGGAGGTATGGACTAAGGTCCGGTATTCCATGTGGAAGAGTTTAGTGAGTATGAGTCTCACAGTACCTCGCTATCCGACATGCTAAGGTGTTGTGAATGAGGTCTGCATGATGCATTCTCCTCTCCTGTATCCAAAAACAAAACAAAAAAACAAAACAAAAAATTATCTAGATCGCACGGGACAAAGATTGAAGATGTCTGCCTCTTTATCGATGCTAGCATCGTTATTCCTCCCCAGAAAACGCTACAATGTCATATTAAATCAAGATATTTGTAACCAAAAAGGTTGATACAAAAAATGTGCAGTCAATCTCCTACACAAAAAATCATTAACCTGAAAAAAGAACTGATACGATTCCGATATTAAACAACCGTCAGATTACTAAATAGTAAAGTTTAAACTTAATCGAGGACAACAAAGTTTTTTGTCAAAAAAAGTTGACGACTACTAACTAGCTGTAAAAAAATGAAAGTGATCCCAACGCGATAAAACTTAAATTAATATAATATGTAGCACCTTCGTAGACAAAAAATAAAATAAATCCCGTGACAATATCTTCTGTATTTTTTGAATTACAATGATTTATCTTGTGACAAGAAAAAAAATCCAACTCTGCATGTGTAATTGATATCAATGTATATTCATTCCTATGAGGTACTACATATTGTATAGAAGTTTTATATGATTTGGAGAACTTTGATTTTTTGATAGTTTTTTACTTTTGAGGATCGGTTCCAATTATAATCTTTATATTATTGACATATTTACATTAAAATAGTCAACGAAAACATCTCGTCGCCTCAGTCAGCAACTATAATACCGATTTTGGTCTGCTATATTTAAATAGTAGTAAAATAATAATAGACGAATTATTCAAATTGATCAGAACAAGTCGAAATATTCACGTACCTTGGAAGTATTAACATAGATGATGGTAAATGTGGCAAAGGACCGAAGAGGCGGACCGCGATGGCAAAGCAGCCATTCAACAAAGTACTCTTCTTACGTAAGGAAACAGTTCATCAAGTCGTACGTGTGGAGTGTGGTACTGTTTGGGACGGAAACTTGGGCTATACCTAGTAAGACATGAAGATAATAGAAGCTTTTGAAATGCGGACATGGAGAAAAATGACAAAGACACGGTACACCGATAGAAAGACGAATAAAAGTGTGTTAGGAGAGGGTAGAGAAGAAACATGCTTGCTAAAAGAAATTAAAAGGAGGAAGGCAAAATTTATTGGTTATATTCTGAGACATAATAACTTTCACCAGAGTTTGCAGGCATGTTTCAAAAATGTGTATAAAGTGCATTGAACAAAACGGTGGCCATATTGAACAATTTTATATTTAGTGTATTTTTAAGTTTCTATTTTATTATTTGTTGAGTTCCGATTCTAATTGTGTTGTTTTGTGGAGTTTAAGTTTCTATTTGTTATTGCCGGGTTTCGTTATTAAACTGTTTCACATAATATTACCTAGCATTATTACCTAATTAAGTATTGTTAATAAAATCACAATATTTTTATCGTGTTTCATTACGGAAAATTATGTTAAAAGTAGAATCTGTTGTTAGACTCCACGGCCTACTGATTTTTGAACACTTTTTTTTATCATTTGTTTTCTGGTATTGGATATCATAGTTTACTATCCTCAAACCGGTTTTTCTCAAAATTGTCAGTGCAATTACAAGATTTCTCAAGCATGTTGTACATCATTGGAAAGCTTTGGCATTGGCTGCCATAATAAAAACAAACGTTGATACATGTAGCTCAAAAACAAATGACAATCCAAAGTTGAGAATAACACAAAAATATTACTCTGTAAAAAGTGTCCTGATAAGGTGCAAGTCTTAGACATGTCAGATCAACGCCTACTTAGATATTGAGAAAAAATAAATCGACATTTTTTTTCAACATAACTCGAAAACAAAAAGAGGCAGGGCAAAATGCAAGTCATATTTAAAACGAGCATAAAATTCTACAAAACATTGCTAATTTAACCGTCTCCCTATCTCTAATAATAACGCAGATAGCAATACATTCCCATCCAGTTTGGGACACAATGTATTTATACCCCAAAGTATTATGCTTTTTCTGCTTCAGTCATTTGCACCCTTGGGTTTTTAACTGACGATCCCAAGTTTGTCGAATTATGAGTAATAAGTTGAAGAAAAGATACATAGTTTTTTCGAAATGTATCGTAAACTCGTGGGCTTGGAGCCATTGAACATACTTGTAAAACCACATTCGGCAATATTCTTCAAATTTTTCCACGAAACCTCATTACAGGCCACAACAACATTAGCAAAGCCAACAATCTTGCCACAAATCTTATAATAACGAAAACTCTTCACGTAAATGGAACATAAAAGATCCCCAGTACCGTTCCCTGTGGCACACCCTAAATAAGCTTACGGACTTCACTCACCCCTCCGCCCACTCTTATCACCTGCTTGCGGTCCCGCAATTAACTACAAATAAGTCGTGGTGCAAGTCCTGAAATACCATAATTATATGTTTTTTAAGAAGTCCTTCATGGCAAACAGTGTGAGCGTGAAATATTCGTATCTAAGCGGTCGTAAATACTGATGTTTTTCTGTTATAGTCCTCAGTTGACTGGTTTTGGCGAAAACCACATCTGTTATAGTCCTCCGTTGACTGGTTTTGGCGAAAGCCACATTGAAGTCTGGGCAAAATGCTATTTTTTCTCAATATCGCTTCTTAATAGCCTTTCCTAATGATGTAATGAGTGATAGGGATCTATAGTTTTTAATTCTTTTCTAGCTCCACTCTTACACACAGGCAGCACAATTGCCAACATATGAAGCGATTAGAAACCCCTACAGAATGCACTGATTTCACAAGTCAATGAGACACTTGGATATTTCAGCACTACGTTCCTTTAAACTATCAACTGTGACCCCATTTTCTCCAGGTGTTTTACCTGACTTCGATTCGATAATTATTTTGTGTATCTCACCATAAAAATGGATTTTCTTGAAAACTGTCATACTCAACAAAACAATCATCACCTATATGTGATATCTTTTCGATTAAAGTTTAGCTATATTCAAATTGTTTTCTATGTGTTTCTCCGCTGTGATTGAATGGCCGCCAGAACCTACCCTAGACATTGTTGGGCAGTTTTTAGTAACACCCCGTATTAATACGTGTCCTAGCACACGTTAACTTAATTACTTAACTAAACTAACCATTCATTAATTTACTAAGGTGGCTGCGATTCGCAACGTGTGCGGAAACAATTGATGTCTCGCATAACAAAGCCAATTGCAATATAACTGCACAGAGTTTAATACCCACTTTGTAGTAAGTAAGGCCTCTGGTACAACTTCCTTGCTTTAACAGAATGTAAGTCTCCTCATCATATAATAATGATGGTCTTGTTTTGATGTTAGATGAGTTGCATCTAACATGAATTGACTTAATAGCTAGAATTATTCCGGTAGATCTGTAGCACGGTTTAGATAAGCATCTTCTCTTTTAATGTCGCAGATTAAAAGGCTACCGCCGCGTGGTTGTCGTCGTTTTGCTTCGTTTCCTGTATTGTTTTCATTGTTAGAATTATATACGATTTTATTATACTTTATAAGTTGACTCAAAGTACCGTTGTTTAAATTCTTAGAGGATGGATATGGCAAAAGTCTGGACGCATCAACTGCGTTATGGTAGCGAATTTTCGTCAAAATGTTTTTAATGGCAAATAAGTCTTGTTCTTGAAAGAAGGAATATTTTTTTTAATTTCAACAACACACCACGAGGGCTTACAGCCTAAATACTATCGTACCGTGGGTGTTGACAAGGAGGAAAGAGGCAACTTGTTAATTCTGGACTTGAAGGTTTGGAGGTTCGGAGGAGAAGGAAAGACATGTGCCGGCAAGGAATTCCACAACTTGGAAGTCCTCGGGACAAAAGAGCGGGCATAACAAGATGTTCTATGTCTGGTGACCTGGACAGTAAAAGGGTGCATTCGCTCTGTTCCCCTGGTAGATCTGTTGGGGGCAGCAAGTGGGGGAACTATGGAGGAAAGCTCCTCTGAGCAGTGCCCGTGCAGATATCTATAAAATCGAGAGAGGTCACCAACGGCACGTCGGTGCGCAAGGGATGGCAGCCTTTGGGTGAGGGTAGGGTCACCGATGAGACGAATAGCTCTCTTTTGAATGGAATCCAGGATAGCGAGTGTAGAAGCGGCAGCTGCACCCCAGATGAGGGAGCAGTATTCGAGGTTTGGCCTTATTTGTGAAGTATATAAGGTATAGAGATTAGCTGATGAAAAGTATTTGCGAGCCCGGAAGAGGAAACCTAATTTCTTAGCAGCCGCTTCTGCAATTGATGTGACATGTTGGTGCCAGTTAAGATTTCGATCCACACAAATGCCAACAAGAGAAAAGGACTCATTACTTTGAATAACTTGGTTGTTCATTGTGATGGGTCTAGGGCTGGTGTATCTCTTATGAGAAAGAAAGCAAGACTGAGATTTGGTGGGGTTGAATTGTACAAGATTTCTAATTCCCCAGTCTAATATTTTTTGGAGATCCACGGAGACAGAATCCTCGATGAGTCTGCGATCCTCATCTAATTGGGCTAAAGAGACAGACTTAGAATATTGTAAATTTGAGTGGAGGGTGCTGTCGTCCGTGTAACTGTGAACTGGGTTGGATGTGCTAGAGAGGAGGTCATTGATGTGGAGAAGAAACAAAGTAGGGGCTAAAGCTGAACCTTGAGGAACTCCTGCATTAATTGGATACAGTTTAGAGGAATGGCCATCCACAACAACAGAAATGCTCCTGTTGTAGAGGAAATTTGCTGTCCAGGTACAAAGTTTTGGTGGTAGGCCATATGCCGGAAGTTTATTAAGCAGCGCTGCGTGCCAGACCTGGTCGAATGCTTTGGATATGTCTAGAGCGACAATCTGGGATTCGCCGTGTAGTTCCATAGACTTGTTCCAAGAATGGGTGACAAAAGAAAGGAGGTCAGCAGTCGATCTGCGCTGACGGAATCCATACTGCCTGTCGTGGATTAGACTGTGTTTTTCAAGAAATTTTAGTAATTCGGTGTTTATATACTTTTCCATCACTTTAGAGACGACTGAAAGGAGAGAAATAGGCCTGTAGTTGCTAGGAAGTGCTTTGGATCCTTTCTTGGGGATGGGTTGTACTCGAGCAGTTTTCCAGTTACTAGGGAATATGCCTTTATTGTAAGATATCTGAAATAGACGAGTCAGGACAGGAGCAAGTTCTGGTGCGCATTTTTTGAGAACAATTGCTGGGATCTCGTCAAGGGCAGAGGCTTTCCTGGTATTAAGAGAAGAGAGCATGTTTCGTACCTTTTTAGTTTTGAAAATGATATCCGTCATTTTATGCGTGACATTGGGGACTGTTGGTGGTTGAACATTTGGAGGTGGGTTGAGAGTAGAATTGCTGGCGAACAACGAAGCAAAAAGTTCCGCCTTGCCCAGGGCGGTAGAAACAATTTCATCCCCTGAGACAAGAGGTGGGAACGTGTTTTTGCAGAAATTATTCCCAATAGATTTAGCAAGAGTCCAGAAAGGTTTGCCGCCGTTGGAGCTTAAGAGGACTTTGTTTTTGATGTGGTTATTAAACGAGTTTTTTGCCTCAGAAAGAATGCGGACATAGCGGTTTCTTGCGTCGTTAAATGCTTGACGGTTTTCTTGACTGGGATTGTGTAGAAGCGTTTTGTGAGCTTTGATCTTTTCAAGTCTGGCCTTGTCACAGGATTTAGAGAACCAGGGCTTTTGAGTGGCTGAAGAGGTGGAATAAATAACTCCATGCCAGCTTGGATAATTTCGGTGACGTTTTGTGAGATATCAGAGGGGTCAGGATGAGAGAAGCAGACAGACGCCCATGGAAATGAGGAAAAGTAATCCCGCATTTCGTCCCAGTTTGCGGAGTTGTAGTGCCAAACGATACGTGGGTGTGATGACTGTGTGACCTCGGGTTGGATTGTGCAGGAAGCAGTGACCATGCCGTGGTCTGAGCGGCCAAGGGGGGCGGTGACTGATATCTTATAGCATTCAGGTTTTGTAGTAAGAAGGAGATCCAAGGGATTTGAGCTGTGTGTTGGGATACGAGGAAAGTAAGTAGGTTGCTGAACCATATTGGCTAAAGAATTGCTGACTGCAAAGGCCTCCGCTGCTCTCCCTTGTGGATCGGTTTTTGAAGATCCTAGCCATTCCTTGTTATGGACATTGAAGTCACCAAGAATAGTGACCTCGGAGGAAGGATATTCAGAAATCAGATAGTCGGTTTTTTCAGAAAGGTGGTCAAAGAGCTGGACAAAGTTGTTGTCAGAAGGTGACCGGTAAATGCAACAGATGAATTTAGTTGCTTCCCTGAGAGTGAGTTTTATCCATAGTATGTCTTTTCTTCCAGCTTCTAAATTGGGGAGTTTGCTTGACAGTATAACCTATATAGTACTAACAATGTACCATATTTCATTAAAATAGCTTTGTTGTTTCAAAAAGTACAAACATTTTCGAAAACTAAACTTAAAAAGTTCCAGAAAAAACTGGTCTGATTCTCCTTACCAACGAACCTCTTCAAGCCATTTACCCACCTGCCAAGATATAATTATTGACAAACAGCTTTAGGAACAAAAGTGGAAAAAAATGTTTTAGTGAAATTTGCAAAAATTTCTTTTACAAAAATTCATCATTTTTTTTTACAGAAATTGCCTTCAGTAATGTTACACTAAATTATATTTAAAAAAATCGACAGCTTTTCTTTTACAATAACTTACGAAACATTTATTATTAATTACCAACATATCACAAAAATCTTACAAAAAATGATTTCTACGGAAAGACTAAAAACATTTCTGCAAAAACTTTTCAAATTCAGCCACTATTTGAGAGTGCCTGTATACGATAGCTCGATTTTTTCAACGAGTAATATAGACAAAAATCTCTCTGAATGCGTCATTCCCATGGGGCTTCGCTATCTATTGGTAAAAACGCCGTAATTTGTGATAGGTGCCAAAAACGTGAAAACTTGCAAAACAATTGAAATAACTCAAAAACGATTAACGATATCATTTTTTTACCTTACAAACATGCATTATAATTCGAAGGAAAATACAAAAATGCAATAACATAAGGGGTGTTCTATTAAAAAAAGAAAGTGTGTATCACCAACGACTTATGGGCCACCCTGTGATTGTCAAAATAAATTTATAAGATGCAAGGCTAAAAATGGGCCAGGGCTGACAATTTACAAAATTGTTAATTGGTTGTACATAGTCTCTATTTTATAACATTGTGTGTTATTTGGAGCTGTCGTGACAACATACTACTTGGTTCCGCAACGAGATGGCGACTCCTGTCTTACATCTCACTATGTGCTGTTTATAAGATGCAGCTCGAAGCACCCTATAATTAACGTATATAATGTTTTCTCATATCTTTATAATAACGGATATATTGAGCTTTACCGTGGAAATACATCACCCTGTATATTTGTAAATAGAGAAAACTGAAACTGACCCCGTATATGGGTTTTGGGGGTTTTAGTTCGCGCTCATTTGAATAAATCTTTTTAAAATTCATAAGTTGCGGTCTTCTCAACAACGATTTTTTTCTACGAAAATTTGCTAAAATATAGACTATTAGACCATAAACTCCGTAGCAATCGATTTTCAGAAAACATTTTAGTAAAATGAAGGACAATGATGGTTGAATTCGTATTTGTTTCAGATCGTTGTCTAAAAATTGCAATTTTTTACATTTCAAGAAGAAAAATTCTAAAATTTTCCAAATTTCAAATTCAAAAAGTTTTCGTGGCCTTTTTGCATCAACAAAAATTAACCGTTGTATGTTATATTCAATTGGTTTTGTTAATCACACAAAAAAATTTGTTTTTGTGGTTTTCTCTGATCACCAGTGGCACCCAAATTTTTTTTATTTAAGTGCCTATAGTTTTTTTCCTTTTACCTTAGAGATCTGAATTTCGGCATACAGGGTAAGTTTGATGGTAGAAACGTAGATGCCACATTTGGTTGTCATAGCTCTGTTAATTTCGGAGATACAAAAAATGTTCTAAAGAAAACCCAAACCCGGGAAAACTGGCCCGATTTTCCTGACTAACGCACTTATCCAAGCCACTTGCAAAAGGAAGGTATGTATCAAATTTCATCAAAATCGGCCCATAATTTTTTGAGTTATCTGTACGATATATATATATATATATATATATATATATATATATATATATATATATATATATATATATATATATATATATATATATATAAACACAGATCTCCTCATAGTGAATTTTTTCGTTTTACACATTTGATGGTCCATATCTTCACTAATATGTCAGAATGCAACATCAGGCCGAAAATCTGAAAAAGTGTCCTTCTTTCAACATCAATCAATGCAGAACGAATTCCTTAAAAACCGTATACAGGGTGAGTAAAAACACTGGAGTCAAGTTTTTTCGAGAAATTCAAATTGAACAGCCTGTATATTAAATTCATTGATTGTTGTTGCCCTTACTTGGTGAAACTTGTCCATACTACATACAGACTTGGAGACTACTTCTACAAAAACCAACAGTGAAGCCAGAGAAGTAGTCTTCAAGTCTGTATACTGTATATTATAATCAATTTCGATACAATGTTCTTTCAGTTTTATGAAGGCTTGCCGAATCGAGTTCCTTGAATGGTCTTCAAAATACTGCAAAACAGTGGTAACAGTATTGTCAGAATTGGCTCTTCCTGCAATTTTTCTTCCCTTTCGAGAAGAAAATGCCTGGTTATTTGCACGTAAATTGCGTTCTATTCTTGCAAATATGTTTAAGCTTGGAATAACATGTTCAGGGTATCTCTGGGCGTATAACTGAACTGCTCTTCTAGGGTTCTTTTGAGATTCACCATAAACTAATAACATATCGAATTTTTCGTTGTGCGTAAGCATTTTTCAAAGTGAAATGACAACAAAACAATATTTGTAAACCGTTAGTTCAATTATTGACAGATGAAGCATTGCTACGACAGATAAAACTTTGCTATTTGTTTCCAAAGGTTTCTTCTTTAAATCGTGATGGTTGCGCGAATTTTTTGTTATATACCTTTTTCTAGAATTTTGATTATAACTTTTTAACGGAAAAACATAGCAATTTTTTTCTTTACATAATCTGTTCAGAAAAAATAGTTCTCTTGAGACATGCCAGAATATAGGTATTTTTCTGGGAAAATAAAATCGATGACGTCATTACTTCAGTTTCTAAATATCCAAAAATATGCAAATTTGGCTTAAAATTGACCTTACTCAATCCCATTTAAGAACCTTTTTTCAAATTTTTTCTATCGCTTTTCCTTTTCTTACAATAGAGCCGACACATCGAGTTTCGCTCACCCTGTACATATAAAAGTCAACCAAACCTTATTCTAAAACCTTCTAAAATAAATTTCACATTTAACTGAAGTTTATTCGTAAGCTTCAGTAACTTCGAAAATAATTTAAAACTTTCACGTATATTTAAAAAAAGATTTCTAACGTTTGACAGCACATCTTTCTGTAAGTTGACTACTCAAAGTCACTTAGTATCCAAGCATTATCAACTTTGTCGCATTTAAACGACCCCATTATTGTAATGGATCGTCAGCAAAGCTTGCGATATCATATTTGCCCCCGCTTATGTGGTGCTGAGATAGCATTATTCAGTAAGAAATTCTCGTCCGTACTTTTAGATCTCTGTATTACTGCAATAAGAAGACATTTTGTTACAATGTACCAAATCTCGTGGGAACTTTAAACAGTTACGTACTTTCTTAACATATTATTTGTTTCACAGTTATTACATATAGGTACAATTAGATGTTACTTTAATGAGGCCTGTGTAGGAAATAGGACAGTTTGTTTCGAAAACATTAGAAACACTAAAGTTTTATGCACATAGAGGCACTATCTTCTCCCAGTTGAGAAATATTAGCTTTCTAATATCTATAACTTGCGACAGTATTTTTTAGTGAATTTTCTTAAAAAAATTCACTAATGAGGAGATCCCGATTTTTGAATTTTGAAAAAATTTCTTCAAATGAGTGCCATTTAGGACCCCCGGAACCCAAATCCGAGGTCAGTTTCAGACTTTATATGTTATATATATATATATATATATATATATATATATATATATATATATATATATATATATATATATATATATATATATATATATATATATATATGTGTCACACCTATAACTTAAAAAATAATGGACCGATTTTGATAAAACTTGGTGAGTACCTTCCTTTCTCAAGTGGCTTGGATAAGTTCGTTAGCCAGGAAAATCCGCCGAGGTTTTCCCGGAAAATTTTGTGTTTTATTTCGAAACAAAAATTATATCTCCAAAATTAACAAAGTAAGGGCAACCAAATTTGGTAAGCTGGTTTATCTCGTTATGGGTGTGCTACATACCAAAATTTAGGTCAAAAGACAAAAAAGTTATGGGCATTTAAAGAAAAATAAATTGGGGTTTTCCTCAAAACGTCAAAGTGACAATTTAAAACGTCAAAATTCTCAACATTTAGGCAAAGAACTTGAATCTAATGCGGGCTATGAAAATAAAATGTCTCAAGAAGAATGTTTCACAAACACCGAAGTCTTAGTTTCAACCGTCATTGTCCTTCATTTTACTAAAATATTTCCAGAAAATTCATTTCAAATAGACCCTTTCTCTGATGCTTGGCAGTAGCCCTGGCTATAGAGTTTATCGTTTAATGGTATATAATTTTTGTCGAATTTTCGTAAAAAATCAATAAAGTTCCATATATCCGTTATTATACAAGATATGAAAAAATATTGTATACATTAATTTTACGGTGTTTTGAGCTACATCTTAAAAAATTATTGCGACAACCACAGGGTAGCCCATAAGTCGTTGGTGATACAAATAATTTTTTTTAGTCGAAAACGCCTTATGTTTTTGCATTTTCCATCGAAATATAATGCATGTTTGTAAGTTAAGAAATTCTGGAGGCAGCAAGTGCGTTATGGTTGCGAATTTTGATTAAATGCTTCATATTTGAAAAGCTCAATTTGTTATTAACCTATAAGGTTGACCAAGAAACGGATTTTTTCGGTTACACTTTAAGTTTACTTTTGGAAATTTCTGTACGTTTTCAAACAATCAAGTTATTTTGATGAAACATTGTTTTTACTATATATGTTATACTGGTAATTAAATTTGATACCTGCTTTCTGAAAAAAACACACATATTTGCTATTAAAAACATTTTTACTATATAGGTTATACTGGTAACCAAAATTAATGCCTGCTTTCTTAAATAAAAAGAAAGCACACATATTTGCAATAAAAACATTTTTATGAAAATTCACTACCATAACGCACTTGCTGCGTCCAGAGATTTATATTATTATTTTATTCAAGCTTACTAAAGATTCTCTATAAATAATTGTATAATGGGTTTGATATATTGTTGTACGTAGGCATTGGTAAAGGTTTCAGATGATATCTTGGAGTCTTCAGACAGTAACAAAGTAACGGCTCTAGTGCTGTTGGATTTTACTCAGGCTTTCGATACTATTAATCATAATTTACTTATTTCTATTTTACATTTGATTGGTCTAAAAAAGACTGATCTGGACCTGATTTCTAATTATTTGGAGGGTCGAACCCAGCCTGCGAAAGTAGACGGCAGTTACTCGGAGACATGTTTAATCAGTGTCGGTGTTCCACAGGGGTCAATTTTTGGTCCCCTGTTATTTAGTGTCTATAAGAGCAACATGTTTCGAAAGCTTGACATTGCCAGTTTCATATGTATGCCAATGACACCCAGCTATATTTGTCGTTCGATATATTTGTCGTTCGAAAGGGCAAACGTTCGTGAGGCGGAGGCCAAGATCAATTGTGATCTGGCAAACTTGACGCAGTTTTCGAGGGAACATTCTTTGTTTTTGAATCCATCTAAATCTAAAGTGCTACTATTTGGAAATAAGTCATCTCTAGCTGAAATAGCTGAGAATTTTGTTGTGATAAATAACGTCGTAATACCTATCGGTGAGAGTGCTAGTAATTTGGGAGTTACTTTTGAAAATAATTTTAGGTTTACTAGTGATATTTCAAAACACTTAAGAAGATCATATGCTGCTTTAAAACTACTTTATCCCCACAGAAATTATGTATCTCTTGAAACGAAAGCGATGCTATGTGACACGTTGGTCTTGTCGCACTTTTGTATGCTGCACCAGTGTACTATCCCTGTTTTGATGTAGTCACCAAGAACAGAGTACAGAAAATACAGAACTCGTGTCTCAGATATATTTTTTTATTGCGACGTAGGCAACATATATCGCATAAATTAAGTTAATTAAAGTGGCTTAATATGGGTAACAGATTGAAGTTAAGTACGCTATGCTATTTTTAATTAAAAAAAGCCTGCCTATTTCTACAATAAAATCCGCTTCAGACTGACATTCACAACATAAATATCCGCAATCGTGATTAAATAACTCCTCCTAACCATAAAACCTCTCTTTTTGAAAGATCTTTTAGTTACAATGGTCCAAAGCTCTATAATGCGATACCAAATGAACTTAAGAGGCTAAAAATTGAGCAGTTTAAGAACCATTTGTTTGACTACCTGTATAGTACTCAGTAAATGGTATTTGATCATTTTTCTTTTTTGTATTCGGGAATCATTTGGGAGACATTACGATTTTCCGGTTAAGATATCAGTCTAGTTTAGTGTTTAGGCTGGGTTAAAGATTTGGTAAAATATTAAATGTAAGATACCTAGGTAAGCGAGTTAGTCCGGTGGGCAGAAGGATATTCTGCTTGCTTGATCGCAGCCTAGTGGTTTTCCTTCATTTATGTACCTAGTTAATTGCATCGAAAGAACAGTTTCTTTTTGTAATGAAGGAAAATAAATTTATATTATTATTATTATATTAAAATCCAATCAATCATCAAACGTAGATTGTAGATTGTTTAATGAATCGTATAGGCCTTCAGCCCAATGGTTTCTTTTTTTGTGCGTGACTCTTTTTTATTATTTTTTTAATAGTGGCCCAAAAAGTGCAGACTTTATATGTAGTCTCTCTTTTTAGGGGCTATTTTACCCATATACTAGGGTGTTAAGGTCAACCCTCCAAGGTATTTGAGCATTTTGCAGAACCGAGTCAGTCGCATAGCAAATGTTCTGTTGTTTCTGCTGCTTCAGTGCAATATCTGCAGTTATCGCTGTCCATTACCCATTTTCATAAGGTGATACCTTACTGGAGAGTATCTTGGGTAAAGTCCCGTGATTATTCTCAAGTCGTTCCTGCTCAATTCAAGAAACAGTTCAAACTTCTGTGTTGATATGGTGATGAACCGTTTTGCCTGTCTTAAGCCCGGCGTTTTCCTCCAGTATGACAGCATTTAGTTCCTCTCCCAAGTATCAAGTTCCTTTTTCACAAGGCTTTTTGTTAATCCACAATAAGGCTTGGGACCATCAAATGGTGTTGCTGCCAGTTCCGCAAGGCTATCTACTTCCTCATTTCCATCAACGCCTTGATGCCCTGGTACCCACATCAAAGCTACTTTGTTGTTCGTAGGCAGTTGATTCAAGAATTATTTTGCCGTCACGGGTCAGTTTAGACTCGTTTTTGAAAGATTTAAGTCTTTAGTACTGCCTGTCGGTCTGAGAGAATGTAGATCTCTCTGAGTCTTCTTTGTATGCACTCCTGAATAAAAAGATTCATAGCAAGCATTTCTGATTGGAATATGGCGGAAGTTTCTACTAGGAACTTAGCGAGTCTGAAGTTAGGTCGTCTTATTCTCAGTCCTGCTCCCTCCATTTGTTTAGACCCCTCTGTATACCATACGGGTGATTTGTTTCTCAGATTCTCACTACCTCTGGTCCATGCCTGGCGGTCACTTAAGATCACGTCAAAAAGACTATAAAGTCCAGTTTAGCAGCCATTTGATCTGTTGGTTTGAAGAGTGACTCCAGTGGAATAATTTCCAGGATCTTCAAGTGGCCAACCAAGTCTCCTGGGTTACATTTGCCGGCATGAAATAGACTCGAGACACTCAGAATTGCTTCCCTCTTTACGCATATTTGCAGTGGAGTACGCTTCAGCATTGTCTCTATTGCAGGTGTCTGTATGTCATGATGCCATAGCTCCCGTTATTCTAAGACAATTCTATCAGCCTCTGCATTTTTTGCTTTTGCTTAATGTTGAGGCTTGTTTCGTTTTTGGCCACCATACTATAAATGCATATGTGACCATGAGTTCAACCACAGTCTGCTATACCATGCTTTCGTATGAATAATTGACACTTGGTAGTTCAGATTTATTTGTCAGATAAGAAAATATTTATAAAGTCATGCAACGACTTGAAACGCTCTCTTCTTAAGAAGCTTTTAAATAAAGAGTAATATGTTAATAACATCTAGATAAACAATAAGAAGGCAGCACGCCATTATGAGGTAAGATGAAAATGTAACGCTTGCTTGTTTTATAATGAATTTGCTTTCATAAACTGCTTTGTTTTAATGCATAATTGCTATATTGTTTTCATGGTGGCTTGTGGAAATAATCTTTAAGGTTTCAACATTAGCAATCAATTAGTTTTTTTAAGTAATATGCAGATTTTTGTATTTAACCTGAACATGCTACAGGCCGCCACATGTGAATGACCACAAACTCGACAGACACTTGCAAAAGGAAGGCATTTACCAAATTTTATCAAAATCGGCACATTATTTTTTGAGTTCTAGGGGGCCTAGTTCTCGTTCATCTGAAGAATTTTTTTCAAAATTCAAAAGTCGGGATCCCCTCATTAGTGAATTTAAAAAAAAAATCTCGGGACGCAGCAAGTGCGTTATGGTAGTGAATTTTCATAAAAATGTTTTTATTGCAAATATGTGTGTTTTCTTTTTAAGAAAGCAGACATCAATTTTGGTTACCAGTATAACCTATATAGAAAAAGCAGGCATCAAATTTGATTACCAGTATAACATATATAGTAAAAACAATGTGCCATGTTTCATCAAAATAACTTGATTGTTTGAAAACGTACAGAAATTTCCAAAAGTAAACCAAAAGTGTTACTGAAAAAATCCGTTTCTTGGTCAACCTTATAGGTTAATAGCAAATTGAGCTTTTCAAATATGAAGCATTTAATCAAAATTCGCAACCACAACGCACTTGCTGCCTCCAGAATTTCTTAACTTACAAACATGCATTATATTTCGATGGAAAATGCAAAAAAATAAGGCGTTTTCGACAAAAAAAAATTATTTTTATCACCAACGACTTATGGGCCACCCTGTGATTGTCGCAATAATTTTTTAAGATGTAGCTCAAAAGACCGTATAATTAATGTATACAATATTTTTTCATATCTTGTATAATAACGAATATATTGAGCTTTATTGATTTTTTACGAAAATTCGACAAAAATTATATACCATTAAACAATAAACTTATAGCTAAGGCTACTGCCAAGCATCAGAGAAAGGGTCTATTAGAAATGAATTTTCTGGAAATATTTTAGTAAAATGAAGGACAATGACGGTTGAAACTAAGAGTTCGGTGTATGTAAAACATTCTTCTTGAGACATTTTCTTTCCATAGATCGTATTAGATTCAAGTTATTTGCCTAAATGTTGCGAATTTTGACGTTTTCAATTGTCACTTTGACGTTTTGAGGAAACCCCCAATTTATTTTTTCTTTAAATGCTCATAACTTTTTTGTCTTTTGACCTACAGAGCTAAATTTTGGTAGGTGGCACACCTATAACGATATAAACCAGCTTACCAAATTTGGTTGCCCTTACTTTGTTAATTTTGGAGATATAAATTTTTTTCGAAAGAAAACACAAATTTTTCCGGGAAAACCTCGGCGGATTTTCCTGGCTAACAAAATTATCCAAGCGACTTGCGAAAGGAATGTACTCACCAATTTTGACGTTTAAAATCGCAATTTTGACGTTTTGAGGAAAATCCTAATTTATTTTTCTTTGAATGCCTGTAACTTTTTTATCCTTTAACCTACGGAGCTAAATTTTGGTAGGCAACTTGCCTATAATGAAATAAATCCGCATATGAAATTTGGTTGCCCTTACTTTGTTAATTCCGGAGATATAAATTTTTTTCGAAAGAAAACACAAAATTTTCCGGGAAAACCTGGACCAATTTTCCTGGCTAACGAACTTATCCAAGCCATTTGCAAAAGGAATTTATTCACCAAATTTACTCAAAATCGGCCCATTATTTTTTGAGTTATCGGTGTGATACATATATATATATATATATATATATATATATATATATATATATATATATATATATATATATATATATATATATATATATATATATAAATATATATATATAAACATATAAAAATTTAAACCGACCCCGGATATGTGTTCTGGGGGGCCTAATTAGTGCTCATTTGAAGAAATTTTTTCAAAATTCAAAAGTCGGGATCTCCTCATTAGTGAATTTTTTTTAAGAAAATTCACTAAAAACACTAAAATGATTTGATTCTTAAAGGGAATGTACAGGTCTTAACATATTTTTTGTTAAAAATTGTAAAATTAAAATGTAGCTGTGAAAGTGATTTAAGTATAAATTTTAGTTTAGCTGCCTTAATTAAATTCCATTTTCCTATCGGACAAATGTTTCTATAAAACCATTTCAATGCGATAGTTTAACACCTGTCGGATGTGAAGGTATTCATTAGTAGCGAAATCAGATTTACATTTCGATATCGCTTTCCGGTATGTAATATGCGCTAAATGTCTGGTATTATTAAAAATCACTACACTGCAAACTTCATCCTGTCTGCAAAAATGTCCATTATCTTACCAACTAATCCGCGTTTTACGAATATCAAGTTTACTTCAGTCACATTGTGGACCTAAACGAGTTTAGTTCAGAGAGAGTCCGTTTTGCCTTACATTCTGCAAACTTTCTATGAGAACATTTTAAAGTTCTACCTTATTGCAATATAATACAAGGATAAAAGTATTAAGCAATTTTTACAATATACCCAGACAGTATTCATAACTTTAAATAATTCACGTTTAGAATTTTACCTAACTTTAATCACATCTGCATCAAAAAGTTTATAGCAATAAGGAATGAAATTCAGATTTTAAAAATTAATTGAGCAGACATTGTAATGAACATTGAAATGACTTTCTAAGCTAATAACGTTATATTATTCCCAATATTTTTTGATTAGCAAAGTATGACTAAGCTTCCAAACCCCATGAAGTAAATTCCTATAATTAGTGTCTGATTTAAGAATGTTTATTTGTGTTAAACTTTTTTTTTTATATTTCAACAATACACCACGAGAGCTTACAGCCTAAATACTATCGTGGGTGTCGACAAGGAGGAAAGAGGCAACTTGTTAATTCTGGACTTGAAGGTTTGGAGGTTCGGAGAAGGAAAAACATGTGCCGGCAAGGAATTCCACAACTTGGAAGTCCTCGGGACAAAAGAGCGGGCATATCAAGATGTTCTATGTCTGGTGACCTGGACAGTAAAAGGGTGCATTCGCTCTGTTACCCTGGTAGATCTGTTGGGGGCAGCAGGTGGAGGAACTATGGAAGAAAGCTCCTCTGAGCAGTGCCCGTGCAGATATCTAGGCGCAGCAAGTGCGTTATGGTAGTGAATTTTCATTTAAATGTTTTTATCGCAAATATGTGTGTTTTCTTTTTAAGAAAGCAGGCATCAATTTTGGTTACCAGTATAACCTATATAGTAAAAACAATGTGCCATGTTTCATAAAAATAACTTTGTTGTGTGAAAATGTACAAAAATTTCCAAAAGTAAACTTAAAGTGTTCCCGGAAAAACTCATTTCTTGGTCAACCTTATGGGTTAATAGCAAATTGGGCTATCCAAATATGAAGCATTTGATCAAAATTCGCTACCATAACGCACTTGCTGCATCCAGAATTTCTTTTCTTACAAACATGCATTATATTTCGATGGAAAATGCAAAAATGCAATAACATAAGGCATGTTTGATTGAAAAAAAAAAGAAAATTTGTATCACCAACGACTTAAGGGCCACCCTATGATTGTAGAAATATTTTTTAAGATGTTGCTCAAGACACCCTATAATTAATATATACACATTTTTTTCATATATTGTATAATAACGGATATATTGAGCTTTATTGGTTTTTTACGAAGATTCGACAAAAATTATATACCATTAAACGATAAACTCTATAGGTAAGACTACTGCCAAGCATCAGAGAAAGGGTCTATTTGAAATGAATTTTCTGGAAACATTTTAGTAAAATGAAGGACAATGACGGTTGAAACTAAGACTTCATGGTTTGTAAAACATTCTTCTTGAGACATTTGATTTCCATAGCCCGTATTAGATTTAAGTTATTTGCCTAAATGTTGCCGATTTTGCCGTTTTAAATCGCAACTTTGACGTTTTGAGGAAAACCCCAATTTATTTTTCTTTAAATGCCTATAACTTTTTTGTCTTTTGACCTACATAGCTAAATTACCTATAAGAATATAAACCCGCGTACCAAATTTGGTTGCCCTTACTTTGCTAATTCCGGAGATATAAATTTTTTTCGAAAGAAAACACAAAATTTTCCGGGAAAACCTGGGCAGATTTTCCTGGCTAACGAATTTATCCAAGCCATTTGCAAAAGGAATTTATTCACCAAATTTAATCAAAATCGGCCCATTATTTTTTGAGTTATCGGTGTGATACATACATACATACATACATATATATATATATATATATATATATATATATATATATATATATATATATATATATATATATATATATATATATATATATATATATATAAACATATACAAATTGAAACTGACCCCGGATATGTGTTCTAGGGGGCCTAATTAGCGCTCATTTGAATAATTTTTTTCAAAATTCAAAAGTCGGGGTCTCCTCATTAGTGATTTTTTTAAAAGAAAATTCACTAAGAGAGAGAGAGAGAGAGGTCGCCAACGGCACGTCGGCGGGCAAGGGATGGCAGCCGTTGGGTGAGGGTAGGGTCACCGATGACACGTATGGCTCTCTTCTGAATGGAGTCAAGGACAGCGAGTGTATAAGCGGCAGCGGCACCCCGACACCCCAATATCCTACTAGTCGAAATTTACCAAACGTTACAAACCTCACGTATTACGTATTTTAAAATAACAGCCTGATCTAATAATATCCATTTATGCCTAACATTTTTGATTGTCAAAGTTTAATACAGGTGCCAAACTTTACATAGCAGGCTGTATCAACCTGTATTCAGATTTCTAAAAATTAGCCTTATTAAAATTTCGACCCAACTAGGTTTTACAAAAAAATTGCAAATCTTCGTACGTTAAGCTCTGATCCTATATTTTACTTAATTTGCTTTTTATCTTCTTAATGCCCAATGTGCGTAATAGTTTTGGACGTTTGCCGCTTAATGGTCTCTCATTTCTAGCTGTTTCAGCTATTCTCTCGAAAATATGTTGGTTCCAAAAGCTTTTACGTTGACGTCTCCATCTAACTATAGTATAGCACTGAGTAAAGATTGGAACCTGTGATGAGCACTGATAAGTTTACTTGGAGAACCTAAATCACCACAACACATCTTTTTAAAGACCTGACGACCGTTTAGAATTTGTCATCCTCTGATGACGTTTCCTTAACAATCTAATCAAATTAATTTAAGATCACTATATGTATAGTTATATAAGTCACCTAATGTCTGTCCTAGTGTAATACCTTTACTTACCGTGGCCCTTCTGTGTTGTGGTAGATAAGTTGCTCTGACAGGCCCCAGGGCATGAAGATGTGTGTTCCCTGTCTGATATCCCTCAATAAAAATGATAAGGAAAAAATACTAATAGTTATGGCAATAATAGATGGTAAAATATGTAGTAGGTAATAAGTTTGTTAAAGTAGGTGTTGGGTAATGTGTAAAGTATAGTGATCTCATACACAGTTTGCTACACCCAATGAGGGTAGATATTAATTAACGGCGACATAGAAAAATCGAACGACAGTAATTGTGCGAATGGTTAACCTAAACCGCAGCCAGAAAAACCGAACAATGAATGAATGATGACGTTTCCTTTGTTAGTGAAACGATCTTCAGGAATTTAGACAAAATTCTGAGTACCTTCCTTTTGCAAGTGGGTTGGATAAGTTTGTTAGCCAGGAAAATCGGCTCAGGGATTCCCCGGAAAAATTTATGTTTTCTTTCGGAAAAAATATATCTCCGGAATTAACAAAGTAAGGGCAACCAAATTTGGTGCGTATTATAAAGGGGGAACCATGTACAAAAATTTAGGTCTGCAAGTTTAAACACAAAAACGTTATGGGCATTTAAAGAAAACAAATTTGGGATTTTCTTCAAAACGTCAAGTGGCGACTTGAACCGTCAAAATTGGCAACACTTAGGCAAATACCTGAAACAAATACGGATTATGTAAAGAAAATGTCGCAAGAATGGTGTTCTCAGCTTCAACCCCCATTGTCCTTCATTTTACTAAAATATTTCCAGAAATTTCATTTCAAATAGACCCTTTCTCTGCTGCTCCAATACTTTGGCGGTAGATTAAGTTTATGGTCGGTCTATAATTTTTCGCTAATTTTCGTAGAAAAAAATCGTTAAAAAGGAGACCGCGACTTTTGAACTTTAAAAAGATTTCTTCAAATGAGCGCAAACTAGGCGCCCTCGAATCCATATACATATATATATATATATATATATATATATATATATATATATATATATATATATATATATATATATATACATATATATATATATGTATATATATATATATATATATATATATATATATATATATATATATATATATATATATATATATATATATATATATATATATATATATATATATAGGACGACGCACTTCTACGGTAAACCTCAATATAATTGTTATTATACAAGTTACGAGAAAAGTTGTATACGTTAATTATAGAGTGTCTTGAGCTACATCTTATAAAATTATTTTGACAATCACAGGCTGGCCCATAAGTCGGTGGTGGTACGTACAATTTTTTTTCGCCCTTTTATATTATTGCTTTTTTAACGAAATATGATGCATGTTTATAAGAAAAAATCAAGACGCAGTAAGTGCGTTTTGGTAGTGAATTTTCATTCAATGCTTAAAATTTCAATATCAACTTGCTATTAACCTAAGGTTTGTTGGCTAGGAAACCAATTTTCTCGGAAATATTTTAGGTTTATTTTAGGAAAATTTTTGTAAATTTTTAAACAATAAGTTATTTTGATAAAATATGGTACATTGTTTCTACTATATAGGTTATACCGGTGCCCAAATTGATGCCTGCTTGCATTGTCTCCCTGACATATTTGCTATTAAAGACATTTTTATGAAAATTCACTTCCATAACGCATTTGCTGCGTTCAGGCTTTTTTTGCTCTATACCAATTTCTGTGGATCGAAATCTTAATTGGCACCAACATGTCACATCAACTGCAGAAGCGGCTGCTAAGAAATTAGGTTTCCTCTTCCGGGTTCGCAAATAATTTTCACCAGCGAATCTCTATACCTTATATACTTCACAAATAAGGCCAAACCTCGAATACTGCTCCCACATCTGGGGTGCAGCTGCCGCTTCTACACTCGCTATCCTGGACTCCATTCAGAAGAGAGCTATACGTCTCGTCGGTGACCCTACCCTCACCCAAAGGCTGCCATCCATTGCCGTTGGTGACCTCTCTCTCTCTTTTATAGATATCTGCACGGGCACTGCTCAGAGGAGCTTTCCTCCATAGTTCACCTACCTGCTGCCCCCAACAGATCTACCGGGGGAACAGAGCGAATGCACCCTTTTACTGTACAGGTCACCAAACAGAACATCTTGTTACGTCCGCTCTTTTGTCCCGAGGACTTCCAAGTTATGGAACTCCTTGCCGGCACATGTTTTTCCTTCTCCTCCGAACCTCAAACCTTCAAGTCCAGAATTAACAAGTTGCCTCTTTCCTCCTTGTCAACACCCACGGTACGATAGTATTTAGGCTGTAAGCCCTCGTGGTGTGTTGTTGAAATTAAAAAAATAAAAATTAATTAGTTTTTATGTACTGGGTGATTTTTTAAGTGTCTCACCCCTGTAATTTCTGTATTATCAGATATATCAAAAAAATGCCAACGCCATCTGACAAACTACCATGCAATTTCAAATATTGCGACAGAAAAACAATTGCACATAGCCTTCATAAAAATCCTTATCCAAAGTTGATTTTCTTAAATGGAACGATAGGCCTCAGACACATACAGTCGATGCAGAATCGAGAGCTACGTACAACGATGCCACGCTCGCATTCCTGAGTCGGGCCGTTTCGGAGACATGACGTCACAAAATTTCAAAATGTTTGTGATTTTTTTAAGTGTCTCGCCCCTGTTATTTCATTATTAGGAGAGATAACAAAAAAAAATATCCAACGCCATCTGACAAACTGCCATGGATGCAATGGCGATGTGCAATTGTTTTTCTGTCGCATTATTTGAATTCATAGCATGGTAGTTTGTCAGATGGCCTTAGACTTTTTTTGATATCTCTGACAATAAAGAAATTACAGGGGTGAGACACTTAAAAAAATCACCCGGTACGTACCTGAAGTATTTGAGTTAATATATTTAAAATTCACCCGCCTGTATTTTAGCTGGCTTATTTCAGATCTCTGAATTCCTTACGGCAAATGATCACGAACGTGTTTGAAGTGATAAAAATGTCTGATCTGGAACCCCAAGTGGAAGACTTTACCTTCTATTCCTTGACAAACACGATATTTCTTACCCTTGCTATGATACTGCGACAAGTAATCTCATTCCCTTTAATAGGGATATCGATTTCCTGCTCGGAAGATGGCAGGAATTTACTTCGGTACGTAGTTGCTATGACAAAACTTGTAAGCAGGACGTTGTAATTTTATTTAGGTAAGGAAGTGGAGCAAAGATTACTCGGTCAAAAGAACGACTCTCATAAAGCGGATTGTACAAGTCACCGTTCTTTAAAAACTGTTGTTAAAACAGCTAATAGAAGAAGAAATTATGTAGGCTGTACGAAAAGATGATGATAACCTAGAACACAAAGACATCCTCGGGCATGTTTGTAATATTACTTAGCTTCTCACGTTTTGACTATCATATAAAGCTAGAGCACAGTTACGCCAAACCAAAGCGGGACAATTTTATTCTAAGGTTTAATATTTTAACGTAAGTTTAATTAAAATTTAAGCTTGAATGGAAGAGAGTGCGATAAGTGCGTTGTAAAAGCAAATTTTATAACATTTTTAATAATAATAGCTTAATGTTTTATCAGTCTAGGTGCTTTAATTTGTGTACATAGTATAGACTTTTATAACGGCAACTTTTATTATTATTGAACATAAATACAGACAGATGACAAATCCTAAAAAGTCGGAACAAAACAAAAATGATCTGGTGTACGATCTGTATAAATTAAATTATCCTATACTTATAAAAAACAAATATTTATTTCGAACAGAAATACAAAAAAGTCTGGACGCAGCAAGTGCGGCATGGTAGTGAATTTTCATTAAAATGTTTTTAGTAGCAAATGTGTGTTTTCTTTAAAGCAGGCATTAAATTTGCTTACCAGTATAACCTGTATAGGCGAAACAATGTATCATATATCGTCAAAATAACTTTATTGTTTGAAAATGAACAACAATTTTCCGAAAATAAACTTTAAATGTTCCCGAAAAAACTGGTTTCCCAGCCAACGAACTTTATAGGTTAATGGCAAATTGAGCTATGAAGCATTTAATGAAAATTCGGCACCATAATGCACTTGCTGCGTCCAGGATTTTTTTGTTTATTGCTTGCAAAAACTGGATGGGTTGACTAAAACAAAACCATCCAAGCAATTAATATGGAAACATAACTGTCCTATTTATAATTTGACAGGTACATTGCCTTTGTAAATAATTATTTTTTTTCTGAAACTTTTTCGTAACTTTAATGAAATTTGCAACACATTTATTTAAAGACAGTTGCTGTACTTACATATTATATCTAAGACCAACTTTTAATTTTTTATCCATATAAAAATATTTTTTTTTCAAATAATCCCTAACTGGGACCCTAAAACCGATCCCCAAGGTCCATTTAAATTTAAGGAATTAGTTTTAATAGTATATTTTACTAATAGTGCACAATTTTCATGAAAATTCACTACTATAACGCACTTGCTGCGTTCTGAACTTTTCTTTAAATAACTGCCCTTCTCTCAAAAAAGAACTCTCTTTTTGGATGCAGGCTGTGCAATACAGAGTTCATTAGCCCTGTATCTTGCCATTGTCCAACTTCTTATTAGTTACACTTAATAAAAAAACCGTCTCTGCGTTTCACTGCTAACATTCTGTGTCTTTTTAGAATTTACTGGCAATAAAAATTTTTACCTTAAATACACTGTGTCTGTACCTACTTTACATTTATTTATTAACTAGGACCAAATAAAAATTATTTTCTTTAAGCAAAACACTATGAATAAAAACAAAGCATTGTCCTGTATTCCTTATATTACAACGATATTTAATATTCAACCAAAATATCCAACACCATTTTAAATATACAGGGCATTTAAATATTAGGATGCATAACTTTAATATACATGGCTCGTTTTTCTCCACAAAAAGGTTCCTATTTTTACTCCATATTTTCTATGTATGGCAATATATATATATATATATATATATATATATATATATATATATATATATATATATATATATATTATATATATTATATATATTATATATAGCTTATATAATAACTAAACCTTTGACATTTCTTATAAATAAGTGTGTGGAAAGGGGTACATTTCCCAAGATATTTAAGAGAGCAGTTGTAATCCCTTTGTATAAAAAGGACAACAGAAGATGCATAAATAACTACCGACCTATTTCGCTAATTTCAAATGTAGCAAAAATATTCGAAAAAATATTGAAAATTAGAATAAATAAGTATTTAGAAAAATTTAATATCATTTCACAGAGTCAATTTGGCTTTAAAAAAGGAATTTCGACACAGGAGGCCATAGAGTTGTTATCAGCAAAAATTATTAGAGGCCTAGACCACCATAAAAAAGTTATTTGTATATTCTTGGACCTGCAAAAGGCATTTGATACTGTTGACCATGAGCAGCTACTCAAAAAATTAGAAAGAATAGGCTTTCGAGGTATAAACCTGGAACTTTTTAGAAACTACTTGCAGGATAGACAGCAATGTGTAGATATTGGGGGAGTAAGAAGTGCATTTAGGGAGGTGAAATGTGGCATACCACAGGGGACTGTCCTGGGCCCTATACTATTCTGCATCTATATCAACGATTTGTATCTATATGGAAATAATACATCTGGAAACATAATAGGATTTGCGGATGATACAGTTGTTTATTACGAAGGCAGTTCATGGGTCGAGGTCAAAGCGCTGGCAGAAAATCATTTTCAACAAATAATGTCTTGGTTGGAAGAAAACTCTTTGAGTTTAAATGTTCAAAAAACGAAGTTTCTGAAATTTTCAATTTATCGGAGTCACCTACCTGCCTTTAGCGAACTGAATATTAAATCCGCAAGGTGTGCGGTGCGAATTGGGGATTCGGACAGTATAAAATATCTTGGAGTACTAATTGACCAGCACCTTCGTTGGAATAATCATATTGAGGCCACAGTCAAAAAACTCAGAAGCTTACTGTATCGCATGAAAATTCTAAAAAGCTATTTACCTGTACAAGTGCTGAGAAAATTATACATCTCGTTAGTGGAGCCTCATCTCCGTTATGGTATAATTGCCTGGGGTGGAGCTTCTCCTTCATACCTGGAATGTTTGAACAGAATTCAAAGAAGGATATTGAAACTGATCTACAACTTGGAAAATACTTGCCCTACGGATAGGCTGTTTGAGGTGACACAAGTTTCGGACTTATCTCAACTTTACGCCTACGCGGTGCTTGTATCTACAAGGCAGAGGCTACAATTGCAATTAACAGTCAATATTTCCTACCAAACACGACAAGCTGAGCTGGTGAGTAATAGAAGATGTAACCTTTCGTTCGGACAGAGATGCTATACGTACAGATGTACTCGACTCTTGAATGCTTTACCACCTTACTTTAAACAATTTACGATGGCAAGATACAGATGTGAAGTGCGTAGATGGATATTTAATAATCGACCGCTTGTACGCGCGCTGTTGGGATAACAGCAGTAGTGTTGTATTTGCGTGGCGTGTAAGTGGGCGCGCAGGCGCGCGCGGGAATGTGTATGTTGGTGTGAGATGGTGCCTGTGGATGTGTGTGTGACTGTGTGTGTGTATATATATGAGTGTTGGGTAAGAGTGCATATGCGTGTGCGCGTGCACGGGCGTGTATATGTATGCGTGTGTGAATGTATGTGCGGTTCCTATTTTATGTGTGATTGCCTCATGGTGCTTGTCTCGAAGCTCTATCCTGTCTGCATACTGTTAATTAGATAATGCCGCAAGCAAGGCTAAGCCTTAAGCGGATATTGCTTATTGTACTTACGTTTAGAAAGTAAGAAAGATTGTATATTGTTAAGTATAGTTTTGTAAATGTTGGGAAATAAACGTGTTATTATCCTGTCTGCATACTGTTGATTAGATAATGCCGCAAGCAAGGCTAAGCCTTAAGCGGATATTGCTTATTGTTACGTTTAGAAAGTAAGAAATATTGTATATTGTTAAGTATGGTTTTGTAAATGTTGGGAAATAAACGTGTTATTATTATTATTATTATTATTATATATATATATATATATATATATATATATATATATATATATATATATATATATATATATATACATATATATATATATATATATATATATATATATATATATATATATATATATATATATATATATGTATGTAAACTGATTTCAATCAAACTTGGCAAAAATCTTGTTTGGGTCAAATTCGTTAATCAGCCTTTATGCTCAAGTTTTTCCGGTGTAAAATCGGAGAAAACGCTATATTTTTGTAAGTATCAGAGTAACTGGAATGAGACTTTACACGTGGCTAGAAATAAAGCAAATAAACCGATGTTGTGAATTTTGTAATTTGGTACACAATATTTAGAGTTTTTTCCAAATTAAATAAAATCCTAAAGACATGCGTTCAAAAGACTTAGTGCTTAAATTCCAATGCCTGACAGAGAGAGTAGTTAACTGCCACGCGTAGATTGATTCATACAACTGGTATAAACCATACATCAACGGTAACTAAGCTAAATATATACCAAGCATAAACCATACTACCCGAACCAACAATCGTGAAATCTCGGCTGCAATTATGGAAAATGACAGACGACATGAAATTAAAAATTTGCCAAGTGATTGTTATTTAACTGGGGGATTGAATCAATTATTAAAATACACTATATTTGTAGCTTTACGAACGGCCCCACATAGAGTTTTAGCGCGGCATAGGTATATTATCCTGTCGCATAATATAGTAGAAATGTAAATGTTACTCGGCACAATTTCTAGGAGAGTGATTAATCCGATTTATCATCTGATGAACCATTTTTTATAGTAAAAATATCATTAGGTATGAAAAGATGTTTTGGCAAATTGACAAGGTATACTTATCATGTTTTCTAGCTCACTTTTTGGGAATATCCCTAGCCTTCTTACTAGGCACAATTACCAGGAGAGTGATTAATCGGATTTATAATCTGATGAACCATCTTTTTAGTAAAAAGATCATTAGGTATGAAAATATGTTGTGGTGAATTGACACGGTGTACTTATCATGTTTTCTAGCTCATTTTTGGGGTATATCCCTACCCTTCTTACTCGGCACAATGTCCAGAAGAGCTGATTTATCATCTGATGAAGCAATTTTTATAGTAAAGGAATCATTAGGTATGAAAATATGTTGTGGTGAATTGGCAGGGTGTACTTATGCTGTTTTCTAGCTCATTTTTGCGGTATATCCCTACCCTTCTTACTCGGCACAACTTCCAGGAGAGCTGATTTATCATCTGAAGAAGCAATTTTTATGGTCAAAAAAACATTAGGTATGAAAATATGTTGTGGTGAATTGACAGGGTGTACTTATGCTGTTTTCTAGCTCATTTTTGGGGTATATCCCTACCCTTCTTACTCGGCACAATTTCCAGAAGAGCTGATTTATCATCTGATGAAGCAATTTTTATAGTAAATGAATCATTAGGTATGAAAATATGTTGTGGTGATTTGGCACGGTGTACTTATCATGTTTCCTAGCTCATTTTTGGGGTATATCCCTACCCTTCTTACTCGGCACAATTTCCAGAAGAGCTGATTTATCATCTGATGAAGCAATTTTTATAGTAAAGGAATCATTAGGTATGAAAATATGTTGTGGTGAATTGACAGGGTGTACTTATGCTGTTTTCTAGCTCATTTTTGGGGTATATCCCTACCCTTCTTACTCGGCACAACTTCCAGGAGAGCTGATTTATCATCTGAAGAAGCAATTTTTATGGTCAAAAAAACATTAGGTATGAAAATATGTTGTGGTGAATTGACAGGGTGTACTTATGCTGTTTTCTAGCTCATTTTTGGGGTATATCCCTACCCTTCTTACTCGGCACAATTTCCAGAAGAGCTGATTTATCATCTGATGAAGCAATTTTTATAGTAAATGAATCATTAGGTATGAAAATATGTTGTGGTGATTTGGCACGGTGTACTTATCATGTTTCCTAGCTCATTTTTGGGGTATATCCCTACCCTTCTTACTCGGCACAATTTCCAGAAGAGCTGATTTATCATCTGATGAAGCAATTTTTATAGTAAAGGAATCATTAGGTATGAAAATATGTTGTGGTGAATTGACAGGGTGTACTTATGCTGTTTTCTAGCTCATTTTTGGGGTATATCCCTACCCTTCTTACTCGGCACAATTTCCAGAAGAGCTGATGTATCATCTGATGAAGCAGTTTTTATAGTAAAGGAATCATTAGGTATGAAAATATGTTGTGGTGAATTGACAGGGTGTACTTATGCTGTTTTCTAGCTCATTTTTGGGGTATATCCCTACCCTTCTTACTCGGCACAATTTCCAGAAGAGCTGATTTATCATCTGATGAAGCAATTTTTATAGTAAAGGAATCATTAGGTATGAAAATATGTTGTGGTGAATTGACAGGGTGTACTTATGCTGTTTTCTAGCTCATTTTTGGGGTATATCCCTACCTTTCTTACTCGGCACAATTTCTAGAAGAGCTGATGTATCATCTGATGAAGCAGTTTTTATAGTAAAGGAATCATTAGGTATGAAAATATATTGTGGTGAATTGACAGGGTGTACTTATGCGGTTTTCTAGTTCATTTTTGGGGTATATCCCTACCCTTCTTACTGGGAATAATTTCTAGGAGAGCGGATTTATCATCTGATGTAGCAATTTTTATAGTAAAAAAACATTAGGTATGAAAATATGTTGTGGTGAATTGACAGGGTGTACTTATGCTGTTTTCTAGTTCATTTTTGGGGTATATCCCTACCCTTCTTACTCGGCACAATTTCCAGGAGAGCGGATTTATCATCTGAAGAAGCAATTTTTATGGTAAAAAAACCATTAGGTATGAAAATATGTTGTGGTGAATTGACAGGGTGTACTTATGCTGTTTTCTAGCTCATTTTTGGGGTATATCCCTACCCTTCTTACTCGGCACAATTTCCAGGAGAGCGGATTTATCATCTGAAGAAGCAATTTTTATGGTAAAAAAACCATTAGGTATGAAAATATGTTGTGATGAATTGACAGGGTATACTTATCCTTTTTTTCTAGCTCATTTTTCAAGAATACCGCTAGGCTGCTGACTCTACAAAATTTCCAGGATAGTGGTGAATCTGATTTATCATGTGATGAAGCAAAGATTATGCAAAGATCATTAGAAATGAAAATCTGTTGTTGTGAATCGACAAAGTATACTTATCATGTTTCTTATTTTCAAGCTCACTTTTCGGGACAGATGCATCTACTCCAGTTTCTCTTTATTCTTATAACGAATGGATTATTATAACAAGAATGTTTACAGATTAATTACCAGCAAATTAAAGAGGCATTCAACAAACGCAAGCAACTACGTTTACAATTTTGTTTGTTCTAATGATTATACAGCATCTCTAAATTTGGACACTACCAGCAGGATTTAAATTTCGTATTTTATGTGTCCGAGCGGACAAAGCTATCTACCACGTTACTAGAAAACAAACAAGTGTTGTGTTAAATATTTGAACAGGCAGGACTAATCAATTCTGTTTCAGAACTGTCAGTACTACGTGCTTTTTCATTGTTAGAATGGAATTAGGGACACGTTCATCAACGACTGGCTGTGATGGCGTGTGTCGCCATATACCATTGATTTACCTACTTTCCGACAACACTTGATAAATATAAACCTAACAAATCGACAAAAATGGGTCATATTTTACATGGACGTTTTATAATTTAGTTGTATGATTCAGATTCTAATTTTGTCCCCTTAGATCCCGTATGGAGTACGAAGTTGTTGATAGCTCGTCACAGTTATATGAACACTTTTGCAAATTAGCAAAAGTCCGGACGCAGCAAGTTTGTTATGGTAGCGAATGTTCATAAAAATATCCCAATTTGATCTAAGGTAAGTACATACAAGCTGTACTGGGCAGACTGTCCAGGGCTCAGACATGGGAAGTCAATATTTGACGAACCCAGTTCAAAGAGAGCTGTGGAGCTGCTAAATCTTAGCAGAGGACAGCTCAGAAACATAACAGGTCTCTTGACGGGACACATGGCCATCAAGCACCTGCATAAAATGGGGCGGTTTGAGGGGGACCTTGCATGCAGACTCTGCGGCGAGGGGAAGGAATCAGCCCAGCACATCTTGTGCGAGTGCAAAGCTCTGGACCGCAAAAGACAACTAATCTACGGTCAGTCTAGACCGGAAACAAAGCATTATAAAAGTCCACCCTACCAATCACTGTGCAGACTAGTTCAAGGCACACAAGTGGGGCGGTGACTGATATCTTATAGCATTCAGGTTTTGTAGTAAGAAGGAGATCCAAGGGATTTGAGCTGTGTGTTGGGATGCGAGGAAAGTAAGTAGGTTGCTGAACCATATTGGCTAAAAAATTGCTGACTGCAATGGCTTCCGCTGCTCTCCCTTGTGGATCGGTTTTTGAAGATCCTAGCCATTCCTTATTATGGACATTGAAGTCACCAAGAATAGTGACCTCGGAGAAAGGATATTCAGAAATCAGATGGTGGGTTTTTTTCAGAAAGGTAGTCACAGAGCTGGACAAAGTTGTTGTCAGAAGGTGACCGGTAAATGCAACAAATGAATTTAGTTGCAGCCCTGAGAGAGAGAGTTTCATCGAAAGTATGTATTTTCTTCCAGCTTCTAAATTGGGGAGTCTGGTGCAGGGTAGATTGCTACGGACGTATGCGCACACGCCTCCATGCAAACTAAAGGAAGTAAGGAGCTCATCCCCCGGGAAATTAAAGTGATTAGTGGTTGTTTTGGCACTGATTTGAGTTTCGGCGAGGAAAAGGAGTTGGGGCATATTAGCCTGGAGGAAATGATGGACGGCGTTCAGGTTAGAATTTAGGCCACATATATTCGAGAAGGATATGTTAAATCTTGATGCTGGCGCCTCCTGTACAGCCCTTTCCCGGAGATCCAAATGGAGGGGTATTTTACCTCCGGAATCTTTTGTACAAGGAAGAGCCATCATCATTTTTGCTTATAAGGGAAACCGACTCATACACCAGAACCGGAAACGTCCGTTGGGACTTCACCGGCCCCTTGATGTATGGGGTGGTAGGTACCTCCTCGGGCGTGAAAAAAACCTTCACTATGACGTAAAGGAAAATTCCACTACCACCTGCTTGAATCCGATTAGTCGCCTCGTATGACAGGCAGGAGTTACCAAGGGCCTATTCTTTTAGTTAGTCCTCGGACCCACAGGGGACTAATATATATATATATATATATATATATATATATATATATATATATATATATATATATATATATATATATATATATAAATTGAAACTGGCCCTGGATATGGGTTCTAGCGGGTCTAGTTTGCGCTCATTTGAAGACATTTTTTCAAAATTCAAAAGTCGGGATCTCCTCAATAGTGATATTTTTTAAGAAAATTCACTAAAAGCTGCATTTTAGTGTAGGTATTTACGGTGTCTGATTCTGAAATATTTCTTTTATGCTACAAAAATGTCACAAAGCAGAACTGACAGAAATAGGCGTTCCACAAGGTATTTTCACATAGGGTTGCCACTTTATCCACCTTTCCCCTACACGACTACATCAGCCAGCCCAGTCTAACCAGGCTTTTCAAAAAAAAAAAAAAAACTCCGAAAATTATTAGGTTATTTTGTTGAAATTCCCTATAACGTTGCCCTTATAAGGACCCTATGGCGTATGAAAATTAAAGTTTATAGGTTAATGAAAATTCAAGTTGTCACAATTTAAAAGACTTTTGAAAATGTGCTAGCATAACCCACTTGCTGCGTCCGGGTTTTTCTCTGAGTTATTAAATTAATTATAGCCTTTTAGTGAATTTTAATTTTAAAAAATTCACTAATAGAGAGGCATCGATGGTGAGACTTTGCAAAAATTTCTTAGAATGAGCGCGAACTAGGACCCCTAGAACCCATATCCGGGGTCAGTTTCAATTTTTATATGTTTATATATATATATATATATATATATATATATATATATATATATATATATATATATATATATATATATATATATATATATATATACACATATATATGTATCCGTCTGATAACTCAAAAAATAACTAACCGATTTCGATGAAACTTGGCAAGTGGCTTTCTATTATTGATGGCTTGGATGAGTTCGTTAGCCAGAAAAATCGGACGGGGTTTTCCGGGAAAATTTTTGAGTTTTCTTTCGAAAAAAAAAAATTTTCTCCGAAAGTAACAAAGCTGTTTTAATGAAATTTACTATATATGTTGCCTTGGGACAGATCTTACTACGTACTGAAATTCAACTTTCTAAGTTTATAAAAAACTGAGTTATTCAAATTTTAAATTTTCTTTCGAAAATTTTTTTTCTCCGAAAATTACAAAGTTATTTTAATAAAATTTGGTAGATATCTTGCGTTAGGAGAGACCTTACTACACACCAAAATTAAACTCTCTAAGTTTATAGAAAATTGAGTTATTCAAATTTGAAGCATTTAATATTTAACATGAAGTTTTTACCACAGAAATCGTAGAAACGACGAGACGATTTTCACGTCTCTAGTATCAGGATCACATGAGAGGATAGGCAGTGGCAGTTTTTGAAACTAATGTTGTACATGCTACTTTGTTATTCTGCAGATGATGTTTTCAATTTGTTTTCAATATATGGTGAATGTAACAGAATAGTTGATACAACAGTTCGAACATTTAACAACAGATTCCTTTATTGGGCTCCAATGAATAGCACAAATGTCAGCAGAATTAAAAGTAAGTCGTCAAGGCATGGAATAATACTGACACGACGCGTTGTTAAACGTTTCAAAATTGAAGACAATGAAATTATAATTCTTGCATATTTTGAAGCATGTCTACAAAGTTTGTTAAGAAGCAGGTCTCAAGATTTGGGTTTATCTATCTGGGCAATACACAGAATATTGAGAAAGCACAATATGCATCATTAGTGAATTTTTATTTTAAAAAATTCACTAATAGAGAGGTATCGATGGTGAGACTGCAAAAATTCTTTCAAATGAGTGCGAACTAGGACCCCTAGAACCCATATCCGGGGTCAGTTTCAATTTTTATATGTTTATATATATATATATATATATATATATATATATATATATATATATATATATATATATATATATATATATATATATATATATATATATATATATATATATATATCCGTCTAATAACTCAAAAAATAATTAACCGATTTCGATGAAACTTGGCAAGTGCCTTTCTTTTATAAATGGCTTGGATGAGTTCGCTAGCCAGAAAAATCGGACGGGGTTTTCCGGGAAAATTTTTGAGTTTTCTTTCGAAAAAAAATTTTTTCTCCGAAAATAACAAAGCTGTTTTAATGAAATTTAGTATATATGTTGCCTCAGGAGAGATCTTACTACGTACCAAAATTCAACTTTCTAAGTTTAGAGAAAATTGAGTTATTCAAATTTTAAATTTTCTTTCGAAAAAAATTTTTTTCTCCGAAAATTACAAAGTTATTTTAATGAAATTTTGTGGATATCTTGCCTTAGGGAAGACCTACGTATTAAAATTAAACTCTCTAAGTTTATAGAAATTTGAGTTATTTAAATTTGAAGCATGTAATAAAAATTTACTACCACAACGCACTTGCTGCGTCCCGAACTTTTTTATTTATGCATAGATGAGCTTTAACATTGAACCTATTCGCCAGTCGTCAAGTGCTAAGGTCTCGCATGAATTATGCAAATTACCGATTCCAGACTACACAGAGACACATCCCTCATATGCATAATAAATCATTTAGCATTGAGATGAAGAATTCACGGCTTATTTCCATCTTCCTGAACAGCCCACTACGATATTACATTACATGACACCCGAGTCTAGGAGTCATGCAGGTCATATTTTAAAATAGACTTTTTAAATTGGTAGATTATACTTCATCATCGGATATATATGCATTTCTCATTCGTTATGATACACCCACACACAGTATAGCAGACAATATGTACCATATACACGTTTAATAAACAATATATACACGGATAATTAAGTGCATTCAGACTGGTTGCCATTAGCAACAAATTGGTCGGCTATTGTTATTATTACAGGGAACATTGCGCAAAAATCCCTGGTTTAATGTGTTCAAATTTCTAATCCTAACGGTGTTCTGAATAATAGAGTAAGTGCAACAAACTCTAAATGCAGTTATAATAATAATAATCATAATAATAATAATAAACTCAAAAATATTACACCTTCTTGTCTGTATGTTATGAGTAGGTTCTGTAGTAGAAAAAAGTTCGAGACGCAGCAAGGGCGTTATGATAGTCAATTTTTATAAAAATGTTTTTAATAGGAAATATATTATTTTTAAGAAAGCTTGCATTAAGTTTGGTTACCAGTATAACTTATATAGGAGAAACAATGTACCACATTATATCAAAATAACTTTATTGTTTGGCAATATACAAAAATCTTCCAAAAATAAACTTAAAATGTGCCCAAAAAAAAATGGTTTCCTGGCCAACGAACCTTAGGTTAATAGCAAATTAAGCTATCGAAAGAAACATTTTATGAAAAATCGCTACCATAACGCACTTGCCGAGTCCCGAATTTATTTACTTAGAAACATGCATTCTCTTTCGATGGAAAATGCAAAAATTGCAATAATATAAGGCGTGTTCGATTAGGGAAAAAAATTGCATTACCAGCGACTTATGGGCCACCTGTGATTGTAAAAATAATTTTATAGGATGCAGCTCCAGACATCGTATAATTAACATATAAAAATTTTTCTCACATCTTGTATAATAATGGATCTATTGAGCTTTACCCTAGAAACGCGTCACCCTGTATATATGAAAACAGATAAAAACTGAAACTAACCCGGATATGGGTTCTATGGGGCCTAGTTCGCGCTCATTTGAAGACATCTTTTCAAAATTCAAAAGTCACTCAAATTGTATCCAACTCTATGAGTAAAATTGTGATGGTCAAAAATAAATATGAATGTAAGAAGAAGAGCATGCCTATATTTGTATTACAAATGTCAGAAAATAAAATACTTATTTACATGTCACTTTGAAAGTAGATCTGACATTTATCAAAATAATTTGTCAGTTGAATAAGACATGTAATGTTGCCGTGGACTATTATGTACTATCGTATGACGCCTTATAAGAATCTTGTTTTTTTTTCGGAGTACGAAAGCTTATTTTACTGTTTAAATATTTTTCGATCCTTTAACCTGAAATGGTTTTCGTCTAATTTAACGTTGTTTCATTATAGCGTCACAGTAGGTTTTAGAATCTAGAAATAATACATACAGACTTGGAGACCACTTCTCTGGCTTCACTGTTGGTTTTTGTAGGTGAAGGACGTAGCCAGCGCGTAAGCTAACTGGAGCAAGTGGCCCTACGAATTCTGGATGTTCTGGGATGTTCTTCAACGTTTCTGTGACTATAGTTTCGCTGCTTGACAGTATTCTCAGACAGATTAAAATTGAATTAGTACGAAATCATGACAACTACAAATAATTATCTGTTGCTATGTTATGATGATGTTTTGATCAAAAAATTTATATGTCATTAATAGAACCGTGAATTGACATAGTACAATAGGGTGAGATTGACACATTTTCGAACCTTCATTACTGTGAAAACTGATTAAATAGGATGGTAATATTATAAACATTAATTCGAAACCGGGTTTATTCAACCTCTAGTGACTCTAACTTGGTTAGTGAAACGATCGTCAGGTTTTTAAAATGTGTTATGGTTACAATCGCCACTTAGGCTTACCTTGCATGAAAATGTACAATTTCATAAATTTTTTGATCAAAACATCATATCATAACTTAGCAACAGATATTTATTTGTAGTTGTCATGATTTCGTACTAATTCAATTTTAGTCTGTCTGAGAATGCTGTCAAGCAGCGAAAGTATAGTCACAGAAACGTTGAAGAACATCCTAGAACATCCATAATTCGTAGGGCCACTTGCTCCAGTTAGCTTACGCGCTGGCTACGTCCTTCACATACAAAAACCAACAGTGAAGCCAGAGAAGTGGTCTCCAAGTCTGTATGTAGTATGGACAAGTTTCACCAAGTAAGGGCAACTACAATCAATGAATCTAGAAATAATTATATTTTGTGTATCATACCTAGAACAAGTTTTATTTTCCTTTAATTATAAATGACAATTTTAAGTAAATTCCTATATTTTCTGTGCCCAATATGTTGAACGGATGCGAAACGGGAGAAGGAAATTTCATTTAAAGTTAAAATGACGAAGAGAACTTTATTCGAGGCTCGTGCGTGTTATATATATATATATATATATATATATATATATATATATATATATATATATATATATATATACTTATAACTACCACATCAAAAAATAACACAAACACTTAAACAATATGACTAAAAAATGAGCTACAAAACCAATAACAAAATAAATAAAAAAACAAGAACATAACCCACATGAATTAAACGGAATATATCAAATAGAATGTAACACATGCAATAAAAAATATATAAGAATGACAAAAAAGTCAATACAAACAAGATTCAAGCAACATATAACAGCATTAGATAAAATCCACATACCTAGCTACAAATCAAACGTGGCTACACACATTCACAACAGAAAACACCAAAAACCATATGTCAACCAATTACAACTAATAAAACATATTAAAGACAACAACAAAAATGGAAATCTGGGAACAATACTACATTCAAAAAACAATAAGAAACAATTAATCCCAGAACAAATCAAATTACAAACATTTAAAGAAAACAAAAAAAAGCCATACAAATAGACAAATTGTCGAACCACAATAATCAAAACAGGAACCCGATACACACGACACAGTCCGAAAACGCAACCAATCAGAGAACAATAAACCGACCAATAGAAGCTCAACACGCAGACGTCACGTACAATTTCAGACATAGACCGCACAGGAACGATCATAGTCAGTAGCATGCTAATGATGAAGCAGCACGATTCGAAACTGCTGTCAACGTAAACAAATAAAAAATCACAAAAAGTACAGCAAACAATAAAGTGTATATTTAAAAGTGATTACAGTGTGGTGCAACATTCCAATATATATATATATATATATATATATATATATATATATATATATATATATATATATATATATATATATATATATATATGAAATTTGCATGTATGTGTATCTTAACTTGGATATTTTCAAGAGATATAAAGATTATTATAGTATTAAGACAAGAATCTGTAATAATTTATATACGCCAGTTGCTAGGCTTAATATTATTAGTAGTTCCAAAGTATATGGGCACTATTTTGTACAATAAACTGCCTGTGAATATTAAGGAGTGTTCGTGTGTTTCACAGTTTAAAAATAAATGAAAGCAATTTTTGACAATGAATACTGAATACCTTTTATGAAGTAGGCGAATATTTAAACTTTTAAAATAATTTTTGTTTTGGTATTTTAAGAACTATATATTATATTGTTATTTTATAAGATGTGGTGATGTGTTTTGTAACGCATCATATTGATTACTTTAAAATTTCAGACGGACTATGCATTTTATGCAAGTCGGTACACCAGCACACTTCTCTAAGTGTTAAGTTACCCAAATGAAAGTTATCTCCAAGAATGGATACGGCATGGCAATCCAATCCCTTGGCCAGCTCGTAACCCGGATTTTAACGCGCTAGACTTTTTTCCTTTACTTTAGCACCCCGTATTTTTTTAATTTCGACTTTTTGACTGAGGTAAATTTGACTAACGCAAACTGCCAAACGTATGGTTTTTAAAGTTGACAAGGCTGTTCTGATGTTCGCATGTTTAGCACCCCAGACAGAGCAAAATAAATTTGTTTTCTTTGAAAATTAACTCACATGCCACCGTTGCATCTTCCATCACGCTAATGGTCATAATAATTGCTAAAGCTGTTCTTTCAAAAAATAATAATAATAGGATAGAAATGTGGAACAAAAATACTTTATTTCTGTCCTGCATAATTGGGGACAATTCTTATTAATTTTTTTGCATTATTAAAAACATTCAGAAGGAGATCAAGGTTGACGAAAGGCCAAGAGCACCATATACAACCGCCATATCATCATTACGAATAAGGGTAAACAAGAAAACGATTCACCAGACTTAATAAAGCGAACCCTTATTTGAATCGCTTGAGACAACGCGACTTATAAGTATATAGGTCGGTATTAATATTAAACACCCGTATAAGTTAGTAGACCTTTAGAGTTGTAAACACTTATAAAGGAATGGATTTTATTTCTAATCATTTTCAAAACGAAAAATATAAGTAAAAATCTATTTCATTACAATTGGCGAAAAAATGGTAACATAACCTTGGATTTTAACCCATTGACAAGGTTTACAGACAGTAGATAGGGCGACACCTGAGCACACCGATCCCAGCCTTCTGATTGGATGTGACTTCAGAGTTGGTAGGAGTGGGGGTAAGGCCAATCAGAAGGCTGAGATTGTGTGTGACGAAGCTAATCCCCTCCCCCTTTCTGGTGTGCCCATGTTTGTCAACTGACAGCTGACAGCTCTCAACTGACAGCTGTAGTAGATAGGGCGACACCTGGCCGCACCGATCCCAGCCTTCTGATTGGCTGTGACGCCAGAGTTGGTAGGAGTGGGGGTAAGACCAATCAGAGGGCTGAGATTGTGTGTGACGAAGCTAAGCCCCTCCCCCTTTCTGCTGTGCTCATGTTTGTCAGCTGACAGCTCTCAACTGACAGCTGACAAACATGCGCACACCAGAAAGGGGGAGGGGCTTAGCTTCGTCACACACAATATCAGCCTTCTGATTGGCCTTACCCCCACTCCTACCAACTCTGAAGTCACATCCAATCAGAAGGCTGGGATTGGTGCGGCCAGGTGTCGCCCTATCTACTTACATATTAGATAGGTTGTCTGGTAACTCTGAGGGGGGAGAGACGCGATAGGAGGGTAATACGTCATGTTTATTCTAAATGCTAATAACACATATAGTTTCAGATTGGGTTTTGGGTGTTTCAAATAACATTTATTAGAAATTTGTGTAACTGTGCTTAAAAATTTTCGAATACGATCAGTTACGGACTGATTTTAATGTTTATTTTGTACGCAATAGCAGTTAAATCGAAACCATTGTCGTAAAGACAATATCTTACTGGTGAGGTGTTGTGTTGTAAACATAACTGCACAGTGAATCATCGCTAATACGAACTGAACGTTATTTATTCAAGATTATTTTTATATCCAACAATTAAATCGGTGAATAGTCAAAAATGTAGATATGTGTTTAATGAAAAAAAAGTTATATACACCTAAAACAAGAGCTCAATAAATAACTTGACCTGGATATCTGTCTAGATGCCTGGTGAAGTTATTTGTAGTGTGTTAATGTACCAAGATAATTCTAAAAAGGCAATGAAAAGTGGAGTTAAGCTGTCCTTCTTTTCTTTTCCAAAAGGAGTAAAAATAAAAGTATTAGATATATTTGCAGATAAGCTCCCGGAGCGTTTTTATTTTAAAAAGTCAAAAATATGCTTAAAACCTCATTTGGTTGCATAAATCACAAGAAAAATTTCCTGCAAACAACCCTCAAGTACCAGGAGTGAATAGGGGTGCTTGGCGGGGAAAGAGATAAGCAGGAAGTATAAACGAGGAATGTCAACTTAGCTGTACTTATATAAGCTGCCTTTATCTTATTTGGCAGCAACACCGCCTTAAAATCTTGTTTATCCCCAACAGATCAGGCCCCGTAACTTGCTTGGGGGTTGTTCCCAGTGGGTCCGGGGACTAACTAAAAGAATAGGCTCAAGGTAACTTCTGCCTGTCGTAAGAGGCGACTAATCGGAGTGGGTAGGTGGTAGTGGACTTTTCCTTTATGTGATAGTAAAGGATTTTTTTTCACGCCCGAGGAGGTACCACCTCTTACATCAGGGGGCCGGTGAAGTCCCAACGGACGTTTCCGGTTCTGGTGTATGAGTCGGTTTCCCTTATAAGCAAAAATGATGATGGCTCTTCCTTGTACAAAAGATTCCGGAGATAAACTACCCCTCCATTCGGATCTCCGGGAGAGGGGTGTCCAGAGAGCGCCGGCAACAAGATTTAACATATCCTTCTCGAATATATAGCCATTTCCTCCAGGCTAATAGGCCCCAACTTCTCTTCCTTACCGAAACCCAAATCAGTGCCAAAACAGCCACTAATCACCTTAATTTCACGGGGTATGAGCTCCCTACTTCCTTTAGATTGCATGGAGGTCTATGCGCATACGTCCGTAGCAATCTACCCTGCACCAGACTTCCCAATTTGAAAGCTGGAAGAAAAGACATACTTTGGATGAAACTCTCCCTCAGGACTGCAACTTTATTCATCTGTTGCATTTACCGGTCACCTTCTGACAACAACTTTATCCAGCTATTCGACTACCTTTCTGAAAAAACCGACCAACCGATTTCTGAATATCCTTCCTCCGAGGTCACTATTCTTGGTGACTTTAATGTCAATAATAAGGAATAGCTAAAGAGACAGGCTTCGAATATTGTATATTTGAGTGGAGGGTGCTGTCGTCCACGTAACTTTGAACTGGGTTGGATGTGCTAGAGAGGAGGTCATTGATGTGAAGAAGAAACAAAGTAGGGGCTAAAGCTGAACCTTGAGGAACTCCTGCATTAATTGGATACAGTTTAGAGGAATGGCCATCCACGACAACAGAAATGATCCAGTTGGAGAGGAAATTTGCTGTCCAGGTACAGAGTTTTGGTGGTAGGCCATAGGCCGGAAGTTTATTAAGCAGCGCTGAGTGCCAGACCTGGGCGAATGCTTTGGATATGTCTAGAGCAACAATCTGGGATTCATCGTGTAGTTCGATAGACTTGTTCCAAGAATGGGTGACAAAGGAAAGGAGGTCAGCAGTTGATCTGCGCTGACGGAATCCATACTACCTGTCGTGGATTAGACTGTGTTTTTCAAGAAATTTTAGTAATTCGGTGTTTATATACTTTTCCATCACTTTAGAGACGACTGAAAGGAGAGAAATGGGCCTGTAGTTGCTAGGAAGCGCTTTGAATCCTTTTTTGGGGACAGGTTGTACTAGAGCAGTTTTCCAATTACTAGGGAATATGCCTCTATTGCAAGATGTCTGAAACACACGAGTCAGGGCAGGAGCAAGTTCTGGTGTGCATTTTTTGAGAACAATTGCTGAGATTTCGTCAAGGCCAGATGCTTACCTGGTATTAAGAGAAGAGAGCATCTTTCGCACCTTTTTAGTTTTGAAAATGATATCCGTCATTTTATGCGCGACATTTGGGACTGTTGGTGGTTGGACATTTGGAGGTGGGTTGAGAGTAGAATTGCTGGCGAACAACGAGGCAAAAAGTTCAGCCTTGCCTGGGCGGTCGAAACAATTTCATCCCCTGAGACAAGTGATTCGGGAACATAGGAATGTATTATTTTTATTATTTCGTGTTAGCATTTTGTATAGTTCACAGATATTAGGTCCCGTGGAAGCCGCTGTTACCATTCGACGAAGTTATTGCTACGTCAAGGTTATGGATTTAGATAGTCGACAAGTTTGAGAACCATACAAATTTTAGTTGCTAAAAAATAATCCTCTCCTGAAAATCCAGCAATAGTCGTTGTTACGTTCTAGCTAAAAAGCCACATTCAGCTAGTAGACCTGGAGGGATCCGTAAGGCATCCTTCAAGGACATCCTTGAGTGTATATTTTACCTATATACTTGTTACATACAAGTAAAATATATTGAAAATAAAGGGGATGTAAAATCGACTTACCCATAACCCCCAGCTGTTGCGGTGTGAGATGGGTAGTATCCCCACCTTCCGGAACTGTATTTCCTCCACTAGCTAAACTTCCTGATGCAACCGATGCCTTCTCACTGTTGATTATGGAACCCTGTCGAGTCAATCGGTCTCCGTAGACGTTGCTGAAAACTGTACTTCTTTTGCCACTGCTGACTTGGCTTACCACGTCTAGAACAATAAAAGATTCATGAAGCGTTTAAGCGAAATGTTCACCACACTCGTGACATTTCATTCGTGTCATATTGATAAAAAATATAGACGCAGAATGTGCGTTATGGTAGAGAACTTTTATGAATGTTTACGTAAAAAAATTGATACAATATTTTTTACTAAAATTCCCCTAAATACAAAAATTCATTGAAGCTTTATTATTCACGAATTTCGTTAAAGAATGCTGCATCAGAATTTCGCTAAACATTATTTCACCCAAAAACTCGAAGCAAATGTTTTTTTTTCAAAAAAATTTAAAACGTTTTTTCTAAGGCGTGTCTTATTAAAAAAACAAAGTGTGCATTGCCAACGACTTATGCGCCAGCCTGTGATCTTCAATATTGGTTTATAAGATGCAGCTCGAGACACCGTATAATTAACGTATATGATTTTTTTCTCATATCTGGTATAATAACGGTATATTGAGCTTTACCGTAAAAATCCGTCACCCTATATATGTGTAAACAGATAAAAACTGAAACTAACCCCGTATATGAGTTTTAGGGGTTCTAGTTTGCGCTCACCTGAAGAAATCTTTTTAAAATTTATAAGTTGCGGTCTTCTACGAAAATTTGTTAAAATATAGACTATTAAACCATAAACTCTATAGCTGAAACTACTGCCAAAGCATCAGAAAGAGGGTCTATTTGAAATGGATTATCCAAAATATTTTAGTAAAATGAAGGACCATGATGGTTGTAGCGGAAACTTAAGACTTTATAAAACACATATATTATGAGATTTATTCTACATAAACCGTTTTTGTTTCAGATTATTTGACTGAAAATTGCACATTTTGACGTTTCAAACGCGACTTTGACGTTTTAAGCAGAAAAATTATAAAATATTTTTTCTGTTACTTCTCGACCTTTTTGCGTCAACAAAAGTTAACCGTTGTATGTAATATATTCAATTGGTTTTGTTAACCATACAAAATATTTTAATCTTGTGCTTTCCTCGGATCACCAGTGACACCCAATTTTTTTTTCCGTAAATGCCTATAACTTTTTTTCTTTTAAGTTAGAGTTCTAAAGTTCGGCATGTAGTGTAAGTTTAATAGTCGAAACGTAAATGCCAAATTTGGTTATCACAGCAATGTTATTTTCGGAGATACAAAAATTTTCCGAAAGAAAACCCAACATTTTTTCGGAAAAACTGCTCCAATTTTCCTGGCCAACGAACTTATCCAAGCCACTAACACAAGGAAAGGAAGGTACGTACCAAATTTCATTAAAATCGGCTCATTATTTTTTGAGTTATATATATATATATATATATATATATATATATATATATATATATATATATATATATATATATATATATATATATATATATATATATATATATATGTATATATATATGTATACATATACATATACATATATATATATATATATATATATATATATATATATATATATATATATATATATATATATATATATATATATAGTGGCGCATTGAAAACGAAACAGACCGATTTGCGTCCAGAGAAATTTTTTTTTAAGAAACGCTGAAACACGTCGCTTTTAATATTGAGAGGAACATGTTTTGACATAAAACTCAACTTTGTCACATCAACCCTTTAAGGGTGGTGATAACAACCCTTATATTTTAAATAAGGAACATGGGTCGAGTATTACATCATTTAAAAGCTCTTTCTTTTCTGAATTCAGCACACTAATTTTTTTGGAAGTTTTATCAACTCGTTTAAAAATTATTCACAGTTGAAGATGTAAAAACGCATTTCACTCATTCCGATAAGAAATGTGCTGATAGTCAATGTTTTGTTGGTTTGTAAACAAAAAATTGACTATCAGAACATTTCTTATCAGAATGAGAGAAATGCGGTTTATTATTTCAGTTTATCGGTCGGTTTGATACTTGATAGTACTACCGAAAATTAATTTCACAATGGTGTATTCTGTAGAAGAAAGAGTTCAAATAATTACTCTTTTTTTAAAAAACGATGACTGTGCCAACCGTAACGCAAATTTATTTAATGAACGACATCCGAACAGACATGTTAACAGAAAATACATTTTGGAGTTAGTTGCAAAGTTTCGACAAAGTGGTTCAGTAGCCAACAAAAAACGGGATCCTGAACGTGAATTTCCGGTTAAAAATGAGACTACTGAGATTGAAGTTTTAGGACAAATTGCTGCAGACCCAAATTTGAGCACGAGAAAATTGGCCACTGTTTCAAACATCAAAAGAAGAACTATTCAGCGAATATTGAAGCATCATAAATTTCACCCGTATAAAAGTCATCTTGTACAACAACTGAATGAAGATGTTTTTGATTGGCGGCTGGAGTTTTGTGAAGTTATGACTGCACGAATAGCTGATAACGGGAACTTTCTGTTCAATATCTGTTTTCAGACGAGTGTACGTTTTTATTAAACTCTACAGTCAATCGTCATAATTGTCGTTATTGGGCAGATAATAATCCAAGAAATTTTCACCAAGTCCACACTCAAACTCCACAGAAATTGAATGTCTGGACTGGCCTTTTTGGAGACCGTTTAATCGGACCAACTTTTCTTGATGGCAATTTGAGTGGCGAAACGTATTTGGAGTTACTCGAAGATATCGTTTACCCTCTACTAATTGACATTGTTAAAAATGATGATCGCTATCAAGAAAATCAATTAGTGTTTCAACAAGATGGACTTCCTCCGCATTTTTCACAACGTGTTAGAGAGTTTTTGAACAGAGAGTTTCCAGAGCAATGGATTGGGCGTAGAGGTGCTATTGAGTGGCCCCCTAGATCACCGGATTTAACTCCTTTAGACTTCTTTCTATGGGGCCATTTAAAGTGTAAAATTTTCGCAACAGAACCGGAGTCTCTGGAAGAATTACGACGACGCATTGTTGAAGAATGCCGTCTAATAACTCCACAAATGCTCCAGAATGTCAGAGCTCGTTTTGAACAAAATTAGTATTTTTGTATGGAAGCTGGTGGTGAACAATTTGAACGCTTACTTAACTGAATAAACATTTTTGAACGTTTGGTTTTGTTTTTCAGTTTTTTTTTAACGAAAAATTGACTAATTAGTGCATTTCTTATCACAATGAATGAAATACGTTCTTGCATCTTCAACTGTGAATAATTTTTAAACGAGTTGATAAAACTTTCAAAAAAAAAATAATAGTGTGCTGAATTCAGAAAAGAAAGAGCTTTCAAATGATGTAACACTCGACCCATGTTCCCTATTTAAAATATAAGGGTTGTTATCACCACCCTTAAGGGGTTGATGTGACAAGGTTGAGTTTTATGTCAAAACATGTCTCCCTCAATATTAAAAGTGACGTGTTTCAGCGTTTCTTAAAAAAATTATCTGGACGCAAATCGGTCATTTTTAATGCGCCAGCCTGTATATATATATATATATATATATATATATATATATATATATATATATATATATATATATATATATATATATATATATATATATATAGATAGATTTCCTCATTAGTGAATTTTTCGTTTCACGAACAAATCGCTAAAATGGAGACGCAGTAAGTGCGTTTTGGTAGCGAATTTTCATTAAATCCTTCAAATTTCAATAACTCAATTTGCTATTAACCTGGGGTTTGTTGGCTAGGAAGCCAGTTTTCTCGGAAACATTTTAAATTTATTTTCGGAAATTTTTTGTACATTTTCAAACAATAAGTAATTTTATTAAAATATGGTACATGCTACTATCTAGGCTATACCGGTAACCAGATTGATGCCTGCTTCCATTATTTGCTACTAAAAACATTTTTATGAAAATTCACTTCCATAACGCACTTGCTGCATGCAGACTTTTCTAAATATGAATTAAATTTCCTTCTGGAAAGTTTTTGTAACTTTAATGATATTTGTAATAAAAGTTTATTTTAAAAAGACTTACACTATAGATATAGCATAATTTAATTTTCTAGCTTCATAGAAAATTGAGTTTTGGGCATTTTTCTCAAAATGAATTAGACCACAAGATTTTTTTGTGTGTTGATAATAGCGAGATATCGATGGTAACACTTTCGAAAGAATTATTAAAAGGTGCGCGTACTAAAAGCACTAAAATCGATCTTCAAGGTATGTGTAAGTGTATAAAGTATTCAATTTAGTAATATACCGTATAAAAATAGTGTGCAATTCTTATGAAAATTCACTACTATAACGCACTTGCTGCGTCCCGAAACTGTTAGTTAATAGAGAATTTGAAGAAAAAAAACCTGGTTATTTATTGACATAATTATCGTTATGGTTATTGTTATTATAAGTTGATTTTATTTTCATGTTAAATGTTGACGTACCTCACATACATTTTAGAGAGGTCATCTGTCATTTTTATATTATTTTTTCAAGAATTTTTTATCAAAATACTACAATGTAGCAATCGATTTTTATTTAAATTTACCGTCATGAATGCATATAAAGAAATTTAATTTTCTCGTATCTCATGATGTCGTAATGCGACGAAATCGGCTACGGAATATTTTTATCATTAATGGATGCAGGTTGCCAAATATCCCAAATAATATTTTTTTATCTCCTTCGCAATGCGACTACGAAGAAGCCAGAGAAAAGACGCTACGTCTATATTGAATAAAAATTTCGGGACGCCGCAAGTGCGTTACGGCATATTAGTAAAGTTAATACTTTAAACTTGCAGACCTTGAAGATCGATTTTAGAAGTCCTAGTATGTGCACATTTGAAGAATTCTTTCGAAAGTGTTACCATCGATATCTCTCTATTATCAAAAAAAGCTTGCGTTCTAACTCCTTTTGAGAAAAATGCACCAAACTCTATTTTCTATGAAGCTTAAGAATTAAATTTTGCTATATCTGTAGATAGTGTAAGTCTCTTTAAAAGAAACTTGTATTACAAATTTCATTAGTTATACAGAAGATTCCCGGAAGGAAACTTAGTTCATATTTATACGAGTAAAGTATCTGCAAAACTAGAAAAGTTGCAGCTATTTTTCCTTATTACTCGCCAGTATGATTTTGTTTTAGTCAACCTAATTAAACCGCTTTTAGCGAATTTTCATAAGAAAAACTCGCTAATAGAGAGGTCACGATGAAAAGGTTTCGGAAAAATTTCTTCAGATGTGCGCGAATTTGGGTCCCCGAACCCAAAATCAAGATCCGTTAAAATTTTTATATGTTTATATATATATATATATATATATATATATATATATATATATATATATATATATATATATATATATATATATATATATATATATATATATATATATATATATATATATATATATATATATATATATATATATATATATATATGTATGTATGTATGTATCCGAGCGATAACTCAAAAAATACTATACTGATTTCAATCAAACTTGGCAAAAATCTTGTCGAGGTCGAGGTCGAGTTCGTTAATCAGCCTTTATGCTCAATTTCTTCCAGTGGAAAATCAGGGAAAACTTTTTGAAAACGCCATATTATTGTAAGTATCAGAGTAACTGGAATAAGACTTAGAAATGTGCAAATAAACCTATGTTGTGAATTTTAAGTAATTTGGCACACAATATTTAGTTTTTTCCAAATTAAAAATAAAATTCCAAAGCGTTCAGACGACTTAGTGGTTACAGTCCAATGCCTGACAGACATAGTAGTTAACTGCCACGCGTATATTGATTCATACAACAGGTATAAGCCATACATCAACGGTAACCAATGTATATATATATATATATATATATATATATATATATATATATATATATATATATATATATATATATATATATATATATATATATATATATATATATATATACCAGGCATAAACCATACTACCTGAACCAACAATCGTGAAATCTCGGCCCCAATTATGGAAAATGACAGACATGAAATTAAAAATTTGCCAAGTTATTGTTATCTAATCTAATAACAAAATTATAATTTCAGACTCAAAGGTGACAAACTTATTTAGACGTTTTAAACATAAATGAGACCTTGTTCAAAACGTATGAAATCTGTGCACTATTGTTTCTCCAAACGTCAAAATAAAACATTAAAAAAAAACATACATTCATAGAGCTGGATTCGATCGCGTAACCTCTCTTGCATAGGAGGCAAGAGCGATGCCCCCTGCGCCATCTAGGCACACGTCAACTAACGTTTTATTTGCGTGATACTTTAGATCGGCTTCATGCCCGGGATATTATATTCAAAGTATACGTAACAATTACAGAATTAGTAGAATTACCATTGAAGCAGATTCCACGACTGTTTCGGACTTATATGACGTCTAATGTTTAAGTTTAAAGATAAAAGAAACTATTTTAGAATCATTTTTATATAGACTTGGCTTGATTTTTTTTACATTTCTGCTATATTATGCGACAGCATAATATATCTATGATGCGCTAAAACTGTATTTGGGGCCGTTAATAAAGCTATAAATTTAGTGTATTTTAATAACTGATTGAATCCCCCAGTTAAATAACAATCACTTGGCAAATTTTTAATTTTATGTCGTCTGTCATTTTCCATAATTGCAGCCGAGATTTCACGATTGTTGGTTTGGGTAGTATGGTTTATGCTTGGTATATATGTAGTTTGGTTCCCGTTGATGTATGGTTTATACCTGTTGTATGAATCAATCTACCAGTAGCAGTTAACTACTCTGTCTATCAGGCATTGGACTTTAACCACTAAGTCGTTTCAACGCGTGTCTCTGGGATTTTATGTTTCATTTGGAAAAAACTCTAAATATTCAGTATCAAATTACTTAAAATTCACAACATAGGTTTATTTGCACGATTTCTAGCCACATGTAAAGTCTCATTCCAGTTACTTTGATACTTACAAAAATATAGCGTTTTCAAAAACTTTTTCCCGATTTTCCACCGAAAAAACTTGAGCATAAAGGCTGATTAACAAACTCGACCTCGGTTTTCGCCCAAACAAGATTTTTGCCAAGTTTGGTTTTGGGTTTTAGGAACCCAAATTTGCTCTCATCTAAAGAATTTTTTTCAAAAGCTTTCATCGTGACCCCTCTATTAGCGAATTTTTCTTAACGAAAATTCGCTAATATATTGACTTCTCGGAAACTACACTTTTCTAATTTCTAAACAGAACAATTTTCGAAACCTAACATTTATCATCCAAATTGAGCAACAGAATCTCCAGAGACAAAACACTTACAAAATTAAGCGTCCCTGTCTATATTCGTGACAGCCTAATCGATTGGTGTTAACACTGAGCTATTGTTAGAATTAGAAACAATAAAACAACTTTAATTGCTACGTCAGAATCGTAGTAGCAAAATTATGGCATGTTGATACGGTACCAGCGGTTCGAGTCGGTCGCGAAAAAATTAAGTCAAGGTTAATTTTCAGGGTTAATAATTCGGCAAGGTCGGAAGATACGTAACTGGCGATGCTTTATTAGATAATTACGGCTGCTTTGCCCTTATTTGCTTGTTAGGAAGTCCCGGTTGGTCCAAATTGCTGAATAATAATGGCTGTTATCAGGGGATCGTATGTAGGTCAAACATTAGGGTCATTATCATCTTTAAATAGATAATAGACGGAAAATGTGTTAAATAAGACATGCCTAGGTATTATTATTTACTACCGCGTCTTTACCTTATCACATTTTTATTTTAGCCCCACAAAGAATTATACACGGTTGTTCAACGACAATTTGACCCTCTTATAACTCGTGAGAAAAAGAATTTTGAAAAAAATTCACAAATGCGTCAATCTCGATGATGATATGGGAAGAGATTTTTTATTTTTTATTTCAACAACACACCACGAGGGCTCACAGCCTAAATACTATCGTACCGTGCGTGTCGACAAGGAGGAAAGAGGCAACTTGTTAATTCTGGACTTAAAGGTTTGGAGATTCGGAGGAGAAGGAAAAACATGTGCCGGGAAGGAGTTCCACAACTTGGAAGTCCTCGGGAGAAAAGAACAGGCATAACGAGATGTTCTATGTCTGGTGACCTGGACAGTAAAAGGGTGCATTCGCTCTGTTCCCCTGGTAGATCTGTTGGGGGCAGCAGGTGGAGAAACTATGGAAGACTCCTCTGAGCAGTGCCCGTGCAGATATCTATAAAAGGGACAGGAGTCACCAACGGCACGTCGGTGGGCAAGGGATGGCAGCCTTTGGGTGAGGGTAGGGTCACCGATGAGACGCATAGCTCTCTTCTGAATGGAGTCCAGGATAGCGAGTGTAGAAGCGGCAGCGGCACCCCAGATGTGGGATCAGTATTCGAGGTTTGGCCTTATTTGTGAAGTATATAAGGTATAGAGATTAGCTGGTGAAAATATTTGCGAGCCCGGAAGAGGAAACCTAATGTCTTAGCAGCCGCTTCTGAAATTGATGTGACATGTTGGTGCCAATTGAGATTTCAATTCACAGAAATGCCAACAAGTGAAAAGGTCTCATTACTTTGAATAACTTGGTTGTTCGTTGTGATGGGTCTAGGGCTGGTGTATCTCTTATGAGATAGAAAGCAAGACTGAGATTTGGTGGAGTTGAATTGTACAAGACTTATACTTCGCCAGTCTAATATTTTTTGGAGATCCACAGAGACAGAACCCTCCATGAATCTGCGTTCCTCATCTAATTGGGCTAAAGAGACAGGCTTATATATTTGAGTGGATGGTGCTGTCATCCGCGTAACTGTGAACTGGGTTGGATGTGCTAGAGAGGAGGTCATTGATGTGGAGAAGAAACAAAGTAGGGGCTAAAGCTGAACCTTGAGGGACTCCTGCATTAATTAAATACAGTTTAGAGGAATGGCCATCCACGACAACAGAAATGCTCCGGTTGGAGAGGAAATTTGCTGTCCAGGTACAGAGTTTTGGTGGTAGGCCATAGGCCGGAAGTTTATTAAGCAGCGCTGCGTGCCAGACCTGGTTTCAAGGCAACCTCCTTAAGATTTTTAAATGGCAGTTGGGGAGCTCATCTGACGTACCTATGTCACGTATATGAAAAGGTCTAATCATCCTCTATACAAACATGTACTTTTTAGTAAATTTTCGTAGAAAAAAAATCAATAGTCGGTATCTCATAAGCGAATTTTTCCACGAAAATTCGCTAAAAGATAATTACATACAATAAAACCTTCTAAAGTGATAACGATATAGCTCAAAATGACCCCGCCAACTTCCATATCGTGATATAGTCCTCTTTCATGTTCTAACATTTACGAATACAATAATCGAAAAATTACGAAATCAATAATCGGCATTCCAGAACAATTCTGATTCGTAACTCTTCTACATTATCAGGCTGAGTGGCATAAGTTTTAGATTTATGGTATTCCCATAAAAAAATCAATGGGCTTAGATCATGTGATCTAGCGGGCCGCTCAATTGGATCTATTGTGCCAATACATCTTCCTGGAAAACGTTCGTTAAAATTATTGTCGTTCGTACGAGAACATCAAAATGTGGAGGGGGACCATCTTGCTGGAGAGTTAAATGAGTGAAGATTGGAACCTGTGATGAGCACTGATAAGTACAATTTGTGAGAACCCAATTCATCACAATACAGTTTTTAGACCTGACGATCGTTTCGCTAACAAAGTTGGCGTCATCCGAGGGATGAATAAACTGATAGTTAATTTGTTTTTATTATCATTTTCTAAAATTTCGGTAGGTACAAGCTAAACCTTCAACAAGCGTATATAATATAAGCGAATTTTCGTAGAAAAAAATCGCTAATGAGGCTACGACTTTTGAATTTAGAAAAAATATCAGCTCTTATGGATGGGTGATCGGTTTTTTATCTGGTCGGGGTCTGATTTTTATAGAAAATTTCTTTTAGTGCATTTTCGTAAAAAAACATTCTTTAGATATTACTGATTGTGATTATAAAAATATTTTTAGCGAATTCCCCCAAAAAGAATATTCACGGCTTTTCATATACAAATATTTTTAATGACTTCGCGAAAAAAATGTCCTAGCGAATTTTCAAGACAACAATGTTTTCTAGAGAATTTCATAATAAACTCATATTAAATTGATTTGCCATATTTTCGCTATTTTTTGTTGTTGCAGTTTTTCGTAAAAAAAAACCTAGCGAATTTTCCAGAAAAAAACTATTTCAGTTCATTTTTGTAGAAAAATTTGTTCAGCGAATCTTAGAAAAAAGTTTTTGGTGTGTGAAATTGAATAAATTGTTTTTATCATGCAAAATCTTTTAGTCATGACGTCTAAAAAAATTAATGCCTATAACTTAATTTGCTTAAGGCTACAAGCTTAAAATTTGGTATATTCTAGTCTCCATGAAGGCAACTTGTGTCCAGAATTTTTGTTAAAAGATCCATTTATTATTTTCGAGGATAGAAAAATTCTACCGGAGGAAAATGTAAAATTTTCGGTTGAACTGGCTAACGATTTTATCTAAGCTATTTACAAAAGGAAGGTACCTATATGCGATATTTATAATATTTCCTTCGTTAATCGCTTGGATGATAGCTAAACCCAATCAACCTGGTTTTTTTTTCGAACCAATTTGTATTTCGGTCAATAATTGTTTTGTTAGTTTTCCTGTTTTAAAATATTTTCACGAAAATGTGCTATTATTTACGCCCTTGCTGATCCAAACTTTTTTTTCATGCATTTATGCAGGTTAATTCAGTTATTTCAGCTAATAAAACTAGAATACATCGAAAATATTTAAACCTTATATTTTGAGGAAAATTTTATTCAATGGAAAAATGGTTTGAATTTCTATATGAACGTATTTAATTCTAATTTGTAAAGAAATTTCATTTTCCGGCAACCCCAATTACAGGCCAATTGACAGAACTCGGTAATCTTGGATAGGCAACACACTATACACGCATACAATAAATTATTCACATCTTTAAATTTACTTTTTTTCTGCAAAATTTAGGGAGAAGCTTGTCATTTGTGTAATGCCATTTTATCACAAAGATTTAGATTTTTATGTTCAAATTATTGTAGCTTTTAAAGCAATTACCAATATAAACTAAAGGGACTTACAAACTTTTGGTTTAATTGTAATTTGTTATGTATAATTACCTTGATACCTATATAATTTAATAATTATACTTATGCCTAAATAACCACTTCATGTTAACCCACAAACCCTTCATCATAAAATGAATTGTTATATAACAACTTACCTCCATTTGGGCTTCGAACCCCAGACCTATAACGCTTGCTAAAAGCTCTCCGGAATCTTGTAGGATCAATTACTCTCTTCTTCCTTCTTAAGTACCTTGCTAGAATTCCAACAACAGCCACACTAGCCGTCACAGATACGACAATAATCTGCAAAAATTAAAAAACCAAAAATTTGCAAAAGTGGTCAAACAAGTTTGAAATGTCGAATATACCTTTTGAGTGGTGGATAGACTAATTCTATCTGGTACTAGAAGTCTTAGACGACTAAACTGTTCACCCACCGGCGCTAAATGGGGCAACAAAGACATTTTAAACAATAAAAACGGATTTTTTAGGTTATATGCAAAAGCCGTTTGAGGTTATAATCTAAAAACACTGCAGTATCAACACAATTTTATAACCACTAATAGCACACAAAACTCACGAATTAAATACCATTGTAAAACTTAATATTAATTTAATAAAAATGTAAACATAAGACCATTTGAAACTGACAGTCACTTAAAAACTCGCGGCACAAACCGTGGTCGGACGCGAACTGACCAACAGAGCCAAAATTTGACCTGCTCAACAGCTAGCTGTGCCTAAAGTGTCGGTAGTTAATTCTATAACAAAAAATTTACTCGATGGATAATTTATTTAATCTATTTTACAATTGCATAAACTTTTGCTGACTTTATCTATCTATTAATCAAAATTAGAAATACAGCCATATTTTTAATTCTTTGATTGACAATTGCCTATGTTTGGTACTTCGTTGTAGACACCACCTGTAGTTAAAAGTATTTAGCTGTGTTCTCTCATTTTGAGGGCTGCGTTCAGGGATTTTTCGAGTAACAATAACCATGCATAGATAAATGTGCGCGCACGTGCAGCACACATAGCAATGTAACATTGAACTGGAAGGGAGCCAACAGAATGGCAATTGTGACAAATTTGCAATAAAGAGATGGGGCATAAAAGGAGATGCGATCTTTTTCTAACTCATTAACCTTATGCCAATATTAAAGTTTTTATCATTCTAAAACTATTGAAGAAAATATTTCTCAATCAACACATACTCATAACGCAGACTTTTACTTAAATAGTGACAATAAGGGGAAAGCTATTTGGCAAATAATAAAAGGGAAAGTCAATCTAACCACACAAAAGCTAACTACCCCAGGAAATGCACAACCCAAGATGGTGTAGAAGTAAATTCCCACAAAGAAGCAGCACATTTTTTCAATGATTATTATCTTGATTCTGTTAAGACGCCAACTTTTTTAAATCCTGAGCTTTGTGTAAATGGTTTTCTAGGTTGTTTAGATTCTTTCTACCTTTTTGCTGACACTGATATTGAAATAGTATCTATAATTAATGACATTTCCAAGAAAAACTCCCCAATAAACACACGTGCGTTTAATAAACGTCTATTTTACGTAAAGACCGTTGAAAAAACGTTATCAGTTATAAAAATTAACGTTGAATTCCAGGCTAAAAAGGCAACGTTACCATTTCTTCGTTGTAAAGACGTTAATTATGAAGAGTTTTTAGACATAATATTTAAACGTTATTTCAACACATTTCGCCTATCAAAAAACTACGTTTAGTTGAGATTAATACGTTGAATATATGTATTTTATTAAACATTTTATAAGCGAATGATATTTTGTGTGGTATAAACGTTATATGTAAAACAGGTATTTACCTAATTTTTGTGAAAAAAAAGCATAAAATTTTTTTCATTGTGAAGATCTAATTGATGAAGAGTATAATATTTAAACGTTGTTTCAACACAGTTCGCCTACCAAAAACCTACATGAAGTTTGGATGCATACATAAAATACACGTATTTTAACAGACATTTTATAAGTGAGAGATATTTATGTGATATAAACGTTATATTTAAAACAACTGTTTTCCTAATTTTTGTAAAAAAAAAGCAACGAAACAATTTGTCATTGTAACAGGCGTTATTAATTAAGTGTTTTAAAACATAAGATTTAAAGGTTGTTTCATCACAGTTCGCCTATCAAATACATGCATGAAGTAAGGGATTCATACATAAAATATACGTATATTACCGGACATTTTTTAAGCGAGAGATATTTTATGTGATATAAACGATATATTTAAAACCACTATTTTTCTAATTTTTGTTAAAAAAAAAAGCCAAGTACTTAACAATTTATTGTTGTAAAAGACGTTATTAATTAAGTGTTTTTAAACATAATATTTAGACGTAGTTTCAACAAGGTTCACCTATAAAAAACATACATGAAGTAGGGATTTATACATAAAATATACGTATCTTACTAGATATTTTTAAGCGTGAGATATTTTATATGATATATTTTATATTATGTACCTATAGGTATAGGTTACATTTTTTCCTGGCTTTTTAATTTTTTTTTGTCACATAATCAATCTGAGAGGTATTCGACAATGCGGGTATGTTTTAAAAGGAGCTATTTTGTCTTTTGCATTCCACTGTGTAATACATAAAACAGATTTAATATTCTACTTATGTCCTTGTAAATTAGTAAGTGTTTGTGCGCATGCTCAACGAGAACGAACAACGAATGGAAATAGAAACAGAACAGGTGACGTGATGGCGTGCAGTGTGTAAACATGGTGTTTAGAATTAGATGTTATTAAATATTATATTCAGTACGTGACACTTGTATGTTATGGTGAATGGTGGTCTGTTCTATAATTTATAATTGTTTTATACACATTTACAAAGAATGATTATCATCCTGTAGCGATTTCCCTAAAAAGTTTTGGAAATAGGTACAGCTGTGCAGCTCAAAGTGTCACGTTTTATATCTTGATGTTAGGTCAAGGTAAGTTGTATCACAATATGTAATAATTGTCTTCAAAAGTTGTCGAAGTTAATCACATTTCTTGTATTTTGATTGCTATATAGCGTTATTAGGTAGAATAAATAATTGGGACTTATGAATTTAGCCGGCGTGTTTAAAATCGGCCATGTTGGTTGATTTCTCATATTTTCAAGTTTAATTTATTGAGACATTAGACGTATATTTAACGTTTATGAATACACCTTTTTTTCCTGTATTTTGATTGTTCGTGAATCAAACTTTCGAATGAGAGTAATAATGGTTAGCTGTGAGTTTAGCATTTATAAATTCTGATGTATTTGTTTATTTTCCCCAGTTTAATTTAATTTGCACGATACATGTACACCTATATATATATATATATATATATATATATATATATATATATATATATATATATATATATATATATATATATATATATAGATATCTTCATTCTAACCCACGAGACTAATGGCAGTAGTATGGTAATCACAATTTCATGACCTATTTATTTTTATTTATTAGTTTTATAATTTTAGATGCTGAAAAGCTAAATTTTCCCCAACCTGAAAGAAGCGACAGAGCAATCTTTTGTGTTGTTAAGGATTGGTTGAAATTAGCTACTTCGAGAATGTCCAGAGCAAAAAGCTAATGGAGCAATACTTTTTTTGGTCGAGAAGTTGACAAAAAGTTTAGGAAATATATTTTTTATTTTATGATTAAGACGCTATGATTGAAGAAGCTTGTTATATTTTTAGAATGTGGTATTAATTGTTTTAGTTTTTTGATAATGATATATAAGTTTTTTGAAATATATTTTTGTTTTTTAAATAAAGTTATTTTTATTCGGCATTTAACTTGTGATCTAATCCATTCTTATAAAGCCCATTTAAAATTATAAACATAAATAATAATTTGTCAATGGTAGGTTTATAAAATTTAGCAGAGTAGCAAGTTTTGAAGTTTTGATGAGCAATGAACACTTAAAGTAAGTATCTACACCGCAATGGAGTCCAGTTTGACACTTCTACACCTAATTATCGTTTGTCCTATAAGTTGCCATCGTCAAAAAATTAATCGTACTCATCTTCTACTGTCAGCTGGGTTGAAAAACTACCATTTTGTAGGTATGTATTAGTTGTACTTCAAACGTTTATTATACGTCGTTAATACAAGCAGTGTAACGTGACAGATTCCCGTTGATAAACATTAATTATAAACGTATATTCTTCATGACAGATGATGGTTAAATCAACGTTGCAAAACCCTTGTTAATAAACATGTATAAAAAATGTATATTTTACGTTATTAACGGCAAATAGTTTAACGTTACAAATTCCCGTTGATAAACAGTAATTATAAACGTATATTCTCCATTACAGATGATGGTTAAATTAACGTTGTAAAATCCTTGTTAGTAAACATGTTAGAAAAGCGTATATTTAAATGTTAAAACACATGTATAAAAAACGTTTTTATATTGGTTTAATTAAATGTTTATTTGGGCGACATTTTTACGAAAATTAAACGTAAGGTAGCAGTTTCCTCTTAAACGTTTAATTAACGAACATGTGTTTACTGGGTCATCGGGTTAGGATGGCATACCATGTTCCCTGTTGGGGCCCATTTCCTGTGAAATCGCTCCCATACTATCTTATTTATGGATGAATCCGTTTCTGACGGTTATTTCCCTTCATCCTTAAAAATATTAATTGTTAAGCCCATTCACAAGAAAAATGATAGAGAAAAAATTGAAAATTATAGGGGAATTTCTTTGATTCCTACCTTCGCAAAAATTTTTGAAAAACATACTGCGTGAGGTTGTATGATTTTCTGGAGAAACATGGTTTGTTATTTGGGGCTGAGTATGGCTTTCGTAGGGGTAGGTCCATTCAGGGTGCAATTCTTTCAATGGTGAACAGTATCCTGGAGTCTTTGGAGCAGTAGTGTCAAGTAGTGGACCTCTTTTTCGATTATTCACGAGCCTTTGAGATGGTTGTACACAGTATTCTCCTAAAAGAAGGGTAGTTTCCCTTCTATGGGATTAGGGGTCCAACACTCGGTTGGCTAGAGTCTTACTTGGCAGATAGGCAACAGAAAGAATTATTTAGACCAATGACTGAACTTTGACCTATGACATGTTAAAAGGGGTGTACCACAGGGCAGCATTTTAGGTCCATTGCTTTTTATTTTATTCATTGACAATATTAAATATATAAGGGGTTGAATAGAGCTGCAATTTTATCGTTGTTCGCTGACATATCTATAGTCATAACAGATGATGACGACGACAGAGGTCTAAGACAAAAGGGTTCTGATTAATTTAATGAAATGTATCGGTACAGTGTTAAAAGTCATCTCATACTCAATTCTCACATTGGAGTTTCATGTTTCATCGCAACCTCCTAACAAATTACGTATTTTACTAACATTTAAGTGCATACAGTTGGAAGTAATTTTTTAAGATCAGAATACTATACTGTGATTATGTGACATGATGATCAAATCAAGTTTATGAATGTTAACGCCCTCTAGATGTTTGGAACGTCTTCTCTACTTTTTAGGTTTCTGTATCCCCAATGCTAATTCGCTAATTCAGGGCTCCCCTTAATTATTATACTTGTCTTGTGCGTGTATATATATATATATATATATATATATATATATATATATATATATATATATATATATATATATATATATATACATATATATATATATATATATATATATATATATATATATATATATATATATATATATATATATATATATATATGTGTGTGTAATATAAAAATGAAAAAGATTTAAATCTAGTGCTGCGTTCTATATTATCTGAAAAAGACAATATAGGCGACGAAGTGGAATGTAACTTCGACCGCATTAAACTGACGTATATAAACTTTTTGATTGCGAATGACTGTTTTAAGTGTGTAGTTGAACTTCTATAGCGTTACTCACCACGTGACGTCATAGGAGGGGGAGTGGCATATGCGCAATATCATATTTCTTGTAAGTCTTTATATCATGCGCAGAAATAATACGCTTGTTAAACTTGCAAACTACTTGCTGCTGTTAAAGATCAGCGGTGTCGTCTAACGTCAGCCAGCTATCAAGCTGCTTGCAGTCGCATGATAAAATTTAGCGCTTTTGAAAACAAACATTGTCTTGGTATTAGGAAAAAAATGGGCTAGGGCTGACAATTTATATCATTGTTAGTTGATTGCACAGTCTCCCTCTATAACATGTTGTCTTAACTAGATACTACCTGGTTCCGCACCGATATGGCGTCTCTGTCGTACATTTCACAATGTTCTGCATTCTGACATTCTGCAATGATACTTGTAACTTACATTGTTTAGATTTTTATCCGCTATTTATTTAAATAGCATAGCAGTACAGGTAACGTCATCTGTCTTTGTCTAACATTGTAGATATTACATTATAGAATCTGAAGTGATGTCGAGGATTATTTTAATTTCGAATAAGTTTATTTTTCTTTGATCAAAAGACTTGAAAATTGGTACACAACCACGTCGTCTGTCTATGTTCTTTTAAGTCGCAGATTTTTGTTTCACTCAAAGAATTTAAGAGATATTGCGTTTTTAAAAATATTTTTTAATTGTTTGTTAAGAAAATTGGGCGTTAAGATCTGATGCGTGAACTCATCCATGCCATTAACAAAATAAGGGTAATTCCCAAATTTGGTCCAAATCAGTGAAGTATTTTTTGAGTTATCGTATACATTTATATATATATATATATATATATATATATATATATATATATATATATATATATATATATATATAAACTTTTTAGCTGACCATGGAAATGGGTTCCAAGACCCTAATTCGCTAAGAGGTATTGACAATAATGTTAATATTATTTTATTTTATTTAATTTTTGTACTAAATATATTATTATTTAGAATACGTTATTTACTACAATAACTTATTAATTTAAACGTTGTGTTTTTAGTGAATTTTCATTAAGAAAATTCACTAAGAGGTATCGATGATGAGACTTTCGGAAAATTTCGAACATAACATTATATATAACATTCAGAAGCTAAATATTCCGGTGGGACCAGTAGTTAGCTATGTTAATACACCTAATCATAAGATAGCCAGAAAAGTGGTTTCACATACAATTACATTCCAAAATATTCTGTTAATAATTCTTATGAACTAACACAAAAATTAAACAACTTAATTATTCCTACAAATAGTCAATTTGTCTCATTTCATGTTTGTAGCATGTATTCTAAGATACCTCCTGGAGAATGTACACCTCTATTAGAAAACATTTTAATAGAAAAGAACGCAAATGTCATAAAAAGACAAGAAATAATAAATCTTTTTAACGAATGTATAAAACAAAACTATTTTAAATTTAATTATAAAATTTATATGCAAAATAAAGGCCTACCTATGGGTAGTCCGTTGTCACCTTTATTAGCTAACATATTTATGGAAAACGTAGAAAACCAAATTTTAACATCAGAAATTTCGCATAATATTGTCTTTTGGTACAGATACGTAGATGATATTTTAGCATGTTTTCAAGGTAACCATACAGAATTAAATGATTTTAGTGAATTTTCGTAGAAAAAATTCACTAATGGAGAGATCCCGACTTTTGAAAGAATTTTTGCAAATTAGCACGAACTAGGACCCCTAGAACCCACATCCGAGGTCAGTTTCAACTTTTATATGTTTATATATATATATATATATATATATATATATATATATATATATATATATATATATATATATATATATATATATATATATATATATATTAGAGGTGTGCGAACCTTCGAAATTTGGGTTCGAAAATATGTTTGCACTAGCGATGTTGAAGTAGTTCGAAGTTCGAAATATGCAATTCTTCAAAATAGTTCGAACTTCGTTGGTCAAAAATACTTCGAAATTTAACTTTACAGACTGTGGCGGTGGTTCCGACCGCAGTGTTTCCGTCAACACTACTCTATGTTTCTCTTGACAGCTAAACGTTACGTTACGTTATTCGACAGCAAGCTGTCAAGAACTACTATATAAGAGACACCAGGGATCTCTCTCTCTCCTCGCTACCAACCGACTCAGTGAAGATACGTCTCTCCACGCTCGGTCAGTTATCTGTTATGTACTCATGTACTGTTATTAAAGTGTATTATAGTTAAATGTATCGTATAGTTTATCCAGTTAGTGAAGTAATAAAGTTATATTAAATGTTTACGTATGGATTTAATATCAACAAGTGCAATTAACATCCATATTGGTGACCCCGTGCCGCAAGCCGAAGATGCCCAGCCTGATGTTCCAGCCGACGTCGCCTAACTTCCACGCACGTGCTCATGCCTACAGAAAACGAATATCTAAACAGGTCAGTCTTTTCTAATTTAAAAATTATCTGATTTTTTTCACAATGGCCGAAGATTCTTCAAGCAGCAATATCATGGCAAGGGTTGCAATAAAATTACCTCCTATATGGAGACGTAACGTGAAAATCTGGCAAATGCAGGTTGACGCCCAGTTTGATATATCGCAGATCAGTTCTGAAAAGACAAAATTCAGTCATGTACTCGCTATACTCGATCCTGATGTCGCAGAGTCAATTTCAGATTTTTTAACCCAACCATTATCATCAACCCCCTATTCAGATCTAATGAAACGTCTTTTATTAGAATTTGAAGAGTCCGATAGTCGCAAACTAAATAAACTTTTAACAGAATTAGGATTAGGCGACAGAAAACCATCGCAACTTTTACGCGAAATGAAGTTATTAGCCGGTAGTCAGATTGGAGAAAATTTCCTTAAAATTTTATTTCTACAACGTTTACCAGTCAACGTTCGTTCAATTTTGGCTTTGAGCAACGATTCTCTAGAAAATTTGTCGGTTACAGCAGACAAAATCGTGGAATTTTCCGGAGATAAATACAACGTGGCTGAAATTCAGTCACGCGAGCCCGACAAGCTAGCCAAATTAGAAGCGCAATTAGAGAAGCTAACAGCATCAGTCAACGAATTGCGAACGCGTTCCCGATCTACCTCCCGAGAAAGACCCAAGCTTTCTCGAAATTCCATAACCGCAAATTCCTCAACCTCCACGTGTTGGTATCATGAACGATTTGGCAATAAGGCCAAACGTTGCATCCAACCTTGCAATTTTAAAGCAAAACATGTGTCGGAAAACTAATAAGGCACTCCCTCCACGCGGCAGGAGACGAGAGCCACCTAACACGCCGCCTTTTTATTTTTGATAGACGCTCCAATATGAAATTTCTAATCGACTCTGGAGCGGATATTTCAGTTATTCCACCCACTCACGACCAACGGAAATTTCAATCGAAACGCACCTTGTATGCTGCAAACGGGACCCCTATTCATACCTATGGCGAACAACTATTAGATTTGGATCTAGGTTTACGCCGTAGGTTCTGCTGGCCCTTCACACTTGCCGATATCAAGCAACCAATTATAGGCGCTGATTTCCTAGCAGCGTTTGCTTTACTTGTGGATATGAAACATAGACGTTTAATCGATACAAAGACAAACCTCTCTAAGACCGGTGCTAACCCACCACCAGGAATTAATTCTAAAATTCATCTTGTAGACCCGACACACCAGTACTTCAAATTGCTACAACAATTTCCTGACCTTTTTAAGGAAACTTCTTCTAGCAACCTTCCAGAGGTTGAGTTCTTCCATACTATAAGTACGGAAGGACCACCTGTCACTGCAAAAGCTAGAAGATTGCCCCCAGAAAAGCTAGCTCAAGCAAAGTTAGAATTCCAGCACATGATGGACTTGGGAATTTGTAGACCCTCCAAAAGTCCATGGTCAAGCCCCCTCCACATGGTGCAAAAAAAGGATGGCTCATGGAGACCATGTGGGGATTACCGAGCACTAAACGCTAAAACAATCCCAGACAAATATCCCATTCCAAATTTGCAGGATTTTAATGCCCAGTTAGAAGGCAAACGTATTTTTTCAAAATTAGATATCATTCGCGCTTTCCATCACATCCCAGTAGCACCTCAAGATATTCCCAAAACAGCAGTCATAACTCCATTTGGGTTATTCGAATTTGTTAAAACCCCATTTGGCATTCGTAATTCAGCACAAACATTTCAAAGATATTTACATTCAATTTTAAGACATCTTGACTTTGCCTACTCCTATCTTGACGATATTCTCGTTGCATCAGCCTCTGAAAAAGAACATCAAGAGCATCTAGCAAAACTTTTTCAGACACTTCAAGACAACGGCATCCGTATCAATTCATCCAAATGTGAATTCGGAGTGGCCGAAATTTCATTTTTAGGTTTTCGTGTAAATAAATCTGGATTATTTCCACTTCCTGAACGCATCAAAGCTATTACCGACCTACCTCTTCCCGATACCATTGAAAAACTCAGAAGATTTCTAGGTCTCATAAATTTCTACCGTCGTTCTCTTCCACGTGCTGCGGAAATTCAGCAACCACTATTCGACCTCTGCCAGAATCCCAAAAAACGCGACAAACGTAAAATCGAGTGGACTCCTCAGACTCGAGAAGCATTCGAACGTTTGAAAGAGGCACTAAAAAACGCTACACTAATAGCTCATCCGTCTTCTTCGCTACCACTGATTCTCCATGTCGATGCTTCTGATTATGCCGTAGGCGCTTCCCTCCAACAACTACGTGATCAAACACTAGAACCCCTAGGTTTCTACTCCAAAAAGCTTACTTCAGCCCAAAAATCTTACAGCACCTACGATCGCGAACTTCTAGCTGCTTATCAGGCAGTTAAATACTTTAGATATACCCTAGAAGGTCGCCATTTCACCATTTATACGGACCACAAACCTTTGACATACGCTTTTGAACAACGCGTCGATAAAGCATCCCCAAGGCAACTACGACATTTAGACTTCCTAGGTCAATTTACCACAGACATTCGCTACATACCAGGTCCTACAAACATTCCCGCAGACTATTGTTCTCGCATTGAAACAATTTCACTTTCTTCCACTGTGTCACTCCAAGAAATTGCGCAAGCTCAGTCATCTTGTGAGGAACTCAAACACCTTCTGCAGTCTAAATCTTCCTCATACAAATTTCAAAACATGCCTCTTGACAACGGAATGAATCTTATTTGCGATTCTTTTTCAAAGAAACTTCGCCCATTCATTCCGCTCAAATTTCGCCGAAAGATTTTCGATTCTATCCACAATTTATCTCACCCAGGCATATCAGCTTCAGTCGATCTGGTCCAGGATAGATTTTGTTGGCCCAAATTGAAACGCGATGTATCTCTTTGGTCTAAAACTTGCATTCCCTGCCAGAAAGTCAAGATATGGAGACACACTTCCAGTCCCATTGCACAATACACCCCAGCCACGAGAAGATTCTCGCATATAAATGTTGACATTGTGGGACCATTACCACTATCACAAGGTCAACGCTATCTGTTAACAATAATAGACAGATTTTCTCGATGGCCCGAAGCAATTCCATTGTCAGATATTACAGCAGAAACAGTAGCGAACACTATTTTATCATGCTGGATCTCTCGTTTCGGTGTTCCGCAATACATCACCACAGACAGAGGTAAACAATTCGATTGCCACCTTTTCACACACCTCACTAAAACACTAGGTGCAGACCACATCAAGACCACAGCTTACCACCCAGCAGCAAATGGTGTAATCGAGAGATGGCATAGAGTTCTGAAACAGGCCTTGAAAGCTCATATGGACGAAAACTGGGTCGCTAAATTGCCAATTGTGTTACTAGGACTCAGATCGTACATAATTCCAGAATATCGCTCAACACCCGCTGAAATAGTCTATGGAGAATCAATCAAACTTCCCACCGACTTTTTCAACAGCACACAAGCTCATGATGTTCCACCACTTATATCTCAGCTGAAAGAAGACATAAGGAAACTTCGACCAGTACCTTTTAAACATCATACTGCAAAAAAGGTATTTGTCCATCCTAAGCTTATGGAAGCTCCTTTTGTTTTTGTTCGCATTGATATTCCGCGAAAAACTCTCGAACCAGTTTATGACGGCCCCTTTGAAGTGTTATCCCGAACTGACAAAGTCTTCAAAATCAAGAAATCACACGGAGAAGAGACAATTTCTGTTGACCGTCTTAAACCCGCATTCATTCTTTGTGATAACGAACAGACAACTTTCCAGCCTCAGAGACATCCTAGTGAAACTGAAAGTGACAGTGAAAGTCCAACACCTAGTGAAACTGAAAGTGACAGTGAAAGTCCAACACCCAGTGAAACTGAAAGTGACAGTGAAGTTCCCGTTCCCGTTCAAACTACACGCCATGGACGTACAGTTCGATTTCCACGAAGATACTTGAACTAATAGCGTTGCCACTGAGAGGGGAGTATGTGGCGGTGGTTCCGACCGCAGTGTTTCCGTCAACACTACTCTATGTTTCTCTTGACAGCTAAACGTTACGTTACGTTATTCGACAGCAAGCTGTCAAGAACTACTATATAAGAGACACCAGGGATCTCTCTCTCTCCTCGCTACCAACCGACTCAGTGAAGATACGTCTCTCCACGCTCGGTCAGTTATCTGTTATGTACTCATGTACTGTTATTAAAGTGTATTATAGTTAAATGTATCGTATAGTTTATCCAGTTAGTGAAGTAATAAAGTTATATTAAATGTTTACGTATGGATTTAATATCAACAAGTGCAATTAACATCCATACAGACATTGAATGTTGCCAAAGGTAGCGAAGTTGCGGCCCCTTTAACTCAGTAGCGACGCTTTAAACTCGTTATCAGTCTCATTGAGTCGATGGCGAAATTTCAGGAGATTTCACTCGTGCATATTTTTGATAGTAGGTGGGACACATTGAGACACAACGGAGCCATTTAGCAATCACAGAAAAAATTATTATGTATCCTAGCCTCCAAACACCTTTTTCAGTAACAACATTATGATGGCATTGTTCAAAGGCGATCGGTAACGTAGATTTTCAGAATTTGAGGATAATTGCAGATTGCCTTTGGAAAACATTGGTTTCAACATGTTTTATTTCACAGTGAGCCAAAACAGTTACATATTCACAATCAGCAGACAGTTCAAACTTGTAAGTGGTTATTTCTAACTGACTTCAAAAAAAGGAGGAGCTTCTCAATTCGACTGCATTTTTTTTTTAAATATGTGTTACCTCAGAACTTTTTTGTAGGTAAAACGATTGTGATGATTCTTTTTTTAGTTGAAAGCTGCTGCTTCTCGTGTGGTGCCATATAAATTTGATGAAGAACTGACCAGTAGTTTTTGAGTTATTCTTAATGAAGTTGGTTTCCTATTTTTTTAAATTTTTGTTATATACCTATCATGCTCACTTTGAACCCTCTCAATCTGTTTGCTAAAACTGCCCAGTCAATACCAAACAACAACATATTTATAAGTGAGCTTATCTATAGATCGAGAAATCTAAAAAAGGTTAAAATATTTTTTGTTTTTGTGGTTTTGATTTAACATTGACCCATCTCCACGACGATCAGCAACGGAAGGCATTTTCAAAAACAGTCGCATAGTCCAATGAATGTCCGTGTTTTGGTGGTCTTGTTTTTCATCAAATAAAATTAAATATAAGCGGTAAATGTAAAAAGATACTTTCACATTAATCCAATAGTCTTTTTTGGTTTTTTTAATTAATTTATAACTGTATATCTTGTGGGTTTTATCAAAATTTGCTGAACAACGCATGATTTATTTACTGTTCCATATCTTAATTCCACAACATGCTATTTAAATCTAATTTGTCCAACATAATTAAGATTGCAGTCTCTGCAACAAATACCATACCATCCGTCTTCTTGATGGCTTTGGATTTACTTTTTATATGCACTTTAGAAATATTTTCATAACAAAAAAATGCAGGTGAAAAGTCATCAAATATATAGATATTTATTTTGTAACAGTATATTTACATTAATACATAAACAATAAGGAAAATCTGTATAAACAAGCATTTTTAAAACAAAAATTAAAATTTCAATAAAAAGCTTAGGTCTGAGTCAAGTTCAACTTCTTTTGGAGGACAACCCCTGGAAAAAAAAAGAAATATGAATAAAACAAATATATTAAATAACATAGTAATACACAGTAAAAGCTTGCAATTATGAGAAATTCTCAATACAAAGGTGTGGGATGTGGTAGGTTAATATATTTTACGAGTGTCCATTTTGATGTTTTTTTATTTTATTTTCAACAACACACCACGAGGGCTTACAGCCTAAATACTATCGTACCGTGGGTGTCGACAAGGAGGAAAGAGGCAACTTGTTAATTCTGGACTTGAAGGTTTGGAGGTTCGGAGGAGAAGGGAAAAACATGTGCCGGCAAGGAGTTCCACAAATTGGAAGTCCTCAGGAGAAAAGAGCGGGCATAACAAGATGTTCTATGTCTGGTGACCTGGACAGTAAAAGGATGCATTCGCTCTATTCCCCTGGTAGATCTGTTGGGGGCAGCAGGTGGGGGAACTATGGAAGAAAGCTCCTCTGAGCAGTGCCCGTGCAGATATCTATAAAAGAGAGAGAGGTCACCAACGGCACGGCGGTGGGCAAGGGATGGCAGCCTTTGGGTGAGGGTAGGGTCACCGATGAGAGGTATAGGTCTCTTCTAAATGGAGTCCAGGATAGCGAGTGTAGAAGTGGCAGCAGCACCCCAGATGTGGGAGCAGTATTCGAGGTTTCGTCTTATTTGTGAAGTATATAAGGTATAGAGATTAGCTGGTGAAGAGTATTTGCGAGCCCGGAAGAGGAAACCTAATTTCTTAGCAGCCGCTTCTGCAATTGATGTGACATGTTGGTGCCAATTGAGATTTCGATCCACAGAAATGCCAGCAAGTGAAAAGGACTCATTACTTTGAATAACTTGGTTGTTTATTGTGATGGGTCTAGGGCTGGTGTATCTCTTATGAGAAAGAAAGCAAGACTGTGATTTGGTGGGGTTGAATTGTACAAGATTTCTACTTTCCCAGTCTAATATTTTTTGGAGATCCACGGAGATAGAACCCTCTATGAGTCTGTGATCCTCATCTAATTGGGCTAAAGAGACAGGCTTAGAATATTGTATATTTGAGTGGAGGGTGCTGTCGTCCGCGTAACTGTGAACTGGGTTGGATGTGCTAGAGAGGAGGTCATTGATGTGGAGAAGAAACAAAGTAGGGGCTAAAGCTGAACCTTGTGGAACTCCTGCATTAATTGGATACAGTTTAGAGGAATGGCCATCCACGACAACAGAAATGCTCCGGTTGGAGAGGAAATTTGCTGTCCACGTACAAAGTTTTGGTGGTAGACTATAGGCCGGAAGTTTTGCTTTGGATATGTCTAGAGTGACAATCTGGGATTCACTGTGTAGTTCCATAGACTTGTTCCAAGAATGGGTAACAAAGAAAAGGAGGTCGGCAGTTCACCTGCGCTGACGGAATCCATACTGCCTATCGGGGATTAGACTGTGTTTTTCAAGAAATTTTAGTAATTCGGTGTTTATATACTTTTCCATCACTTTAGAGACGACTGAAAGGAGAGAAATGGGTCTGTAGTTGCTAGGAAGCGCTTTGGATCCTTTCTTGGGGACGGGTTGTACTCGAGCAGTTATGTTGGCTCCGTGGCCAAATGAGAAAATTTTAGAAGCCAATCAAATCAAATATATATATATATATATATATATATATATATATATATATATATATATATATATATATATATATATATATATATATGTTTTTCAGAATTGACACCACAATAACTTTTTTATTTTTTTAGATAAAAAAATTAAATTTGGTATGTTAGTATCTGACATAAATCCAGATTGATTAACATATTCAATTGTTTTCGGACAGTTCCGGTTTCACTGGAAATGTCTGCCACTTCTGATTTTTAAATTGGACGTCCGGTGTTTTTTTGCTTTAATTGATGAAAAATGACATTCTGAACACAACGACACCTCCTATGTCATTTTTGACATTTTTGCTTAAAAAAAAATAATTAAATTTCGATCTAGAGCGTCACAACTACGTTGAAACCATTATTTTTTAATCAAGGAGTGAATGATGGCCCACTCACAACTTAACCTAACCAAACCTATCCTAAATTGTAAAGTATGTCACGGGAGTGTGAAAAAACGCGTAAGAAAAACGTACCTGCCTAAATCGGGATGCCTGCCAAATCTAGACCTTACATATGAGCACTGTTTATATTTTCTTTACAGATATTTGTAATAAGACTGTAAGTTATTATTACATAGAATAAAACTCTTACTTAATAAACAATCTTGCATTGTGCAATCCTTTGAGAACTGCAGAATCTCCTTCTACCACTAAACATGAGCCTTCTCTAAGTCCCAACACTGTACCAGCCTCAGGTAGTTCTTGATACTGAAGAATTCTTTCTTCCCGTGTCTCTCCTTTATGAGTTGAACTTTCGTCTGTATCTAGGTAGTGCGGGTTTATATTAAATGGTACCAGATTTAATGCTTCAAAACTTGGAGGATATACAATTGGCATATCATTAGTCGTGTGGATACTTTTTGTTGCTACATTTGTTCCTACGTAATAAGAAAAAAGAAAAACAGTAAGTAGAACATTATGAAGTAGTACTTATGTAAATATATTTGGGAATATTTTCAGAAATATTAGCAATAAAATTATTTCAAAGGCAAAATACAAAATGTTTAAAAATCAAAAGACAAAAAAACCATGAGAGAGATCAATTGACATTAGTTAAATCCAAAACTTAAGGCAGTTAAAGTATGTAATAACAACTGGATACTGGATCACAAATATTAATACGAAAATAATATTAGCTTTTTACCAAATTTTCATAACTAAATGTGTTTATGAAGAAACTGTAATTTAAAGATTTTGGTGATTTTGCAGATTATCTCAGGGCACTGGTATAAAGGGGTTAGGTAAGGGGTTTTTATTCCATTGGGTTTCTAGAAGTTGTTTTTTTTCACATTTTTTCTTTAGATTTTCTTTTCATTTTATTCCCTGCCCAGCACCTCTATTTGCTCCAAGTCCCGTAACTTTCCTACAGGTTCAAACCACAACCAGTTTGAGAATTATTTCTTTTCAGAAAACTGACCAAGAGATAATCTACAAAATTACTACAATTTAAAAAAAAAACATTAAACATATGTGCAATCACTCAAAAAATAACCGACTGATTTTAATAAGCTTTGCAGAATTACCCCCTGTGTAAATGGTTTGGATAAGTTTGTTTCAGTTTTTTTAATTTGTTTATTAACTTTAAGCAAACATTCATAAAAATCTAAAAACATTATAACTGAATGTCTTAAAAGTTATACAATGCAAGTTTGGCAAAGACAAACCCTGCAGTTGCAGCTAAGAAATTGCACTGAGAATATACCTAAAGGTATAGTTACCTATAATTATAATTATAATAGTAATTAAGTTCAGGCACAATAAAGAACATAAGGTAACAATAATATAACAATGAGCGCAGCAAGACATACTATGGATAAAACTCTCTCTCAGGGCTGCAACTAAATTCATCTGTTGCATTTACCGGTCACCTTCTGACAACAACTTTGTCCAGCTCTTTGACTACCTTTCTGAAAAAACCGACCATCTGATTTCTGAATATCCTTCCTCCGAGGTCACTATTCTTGGTGACTTCAATGTCCATAATAAGGAATGGCTAGGATCTTCAAAAACCGATCCACAAGGGAGAGCAGCGGAGGCCTTTGCAGTCAGCAATTCTTTAGCCAATATGGTTTAGCAACCTAATTATTTTCCTTGCATTCCAAGACACAGCTCAAATCCCTTGGATCTCCTTCTTTACAAAACCTGAATGCTATAAAATATCAGTCACCGCCCCCCTTGGTTGCTCGGACCACGGCATGGTCACTGCTTCCTGCGCAATGAAACCCGAGATCACACAGTCATCACACCCACGTATTGTTTGGCACTACAACTCTGCGAACTGGAACAAAATGCGGGATTACTTTTCCTCATTTCCATAGGCGTCTGTCTGCTTCTCTCATCCTGATCCCTCTGATATCACACAAAACGTCACCTAAATTATCCAAGCTGGCATGGAATTATTTATCCCACGTACACAGAAAACCTCTTCAGCCACTCAAAAGCCGTGGTTCTCTAAATCCTGTGACAAGGCTAGACTTGAAAAGATCAAAGCTCACAAAACGCTTCTACACAATCCCAGTCAAAAGAACCGTCAAGCATTTAACGACGCAAGAAACCGTTATGTCCGCATTCTTTCTGAGGCAAAAAACTCGTTTAATAACCACGTTAAAAACAAAGTCCTCTCATGCTTCGTCGTAGGCATTTTCCTTCCCCTCCCGTGTGCCTACAATCACCCTCGTTGCATAAACCACAAGAAAAATTTCTTGTTCATACCCCACAAGGAAGTTATGGCACCTGGGGTGAATAGGCGTGCTGTACGGGGTAGGCAGGGTTTAATGGGGATATGGCTTCAAATAGACAGCTTTCAAGCAGTTTTCTTCACATTTTCTGCTCATATTTCCTTTTTACTACTTACCCCGCCAGCACCCCTATTCACTCCTAGTCCCATAACTTTCTTGGGGGGTGTAAACAAGTAATTTTTCTTGTGGTTTGTGCATCCAGGGGGGGTCCTAGTAATGTTTCTGAAAAAATTTTTTTGGAAAGCGTTCGGGAGCGAATCTGCAAATTTACCAAAATATCGGTGACAGTCGGCTTTACTGCAACTACATTTTAACGTGATTATAATAGGATATGGCCTAAAAAGAGTTGTACATACCTTAATAAAGTTAAACAATGTGGTATATTTCGTTTTCATTTTTGCCTTTCAGTGATAAAAGCAATTAAAACGTTTAGATTTACTATGAAAACGTATATTTTTTTACCAGAGGTTATGACTGTTGTTTTGTTGACATACTTCATGGAGATAGGCGTTGTTGTTAGTTTGGAATCTATTTCCTTATTACAGGGTAGTATTTGTCTTCTTTTTTCTTTAGGGACATTTTATATGGTAGCTATGGCACAATGATTTACCAAAGTTAAAACTGTTATTCTTCATCAGTTTGGTGTTTATTACACATCAATTCTTCATAAATTTGTTGTTTCTCTCAAATCAATATGGAAGTGCTGAATATCAATGATATGTATGATATAATACATAAAGACGATATAAATTTGGTTGAGTATTTGCAAGGCATTGGGCTGCTAAAGAGTGTGTTTCGTTGAATACTGTCTTCTTCTGCAGTAGGTGCAGAAGAAGTTATTCAATTTTAACTGGTAGCTTTTTCGCAAAGCAGGATTTACCAGTTAAGGATGTCTTATTCCTTATGTGGTTTTGGGGCTGTGAGACACCCACTGGTTCTGTGGTATCCCACACAGGATTTTCGAAGGAAATGGTTAGCCAACAGTTTCGATATTTTCGGGATGTCGTCTCCTGGAAATTGTTACAGGACGATTCACTCATGAAGTTCGGTAGGTTTTTATTACCTATTCTTAAAAAAAGGCATGACTATTCAAAATTTCAGGTGGAGAGGGGCATGTGGTGCAGATCGACGAATCTGCAATTACTAGAAGGAAATACCACCGGGGTCGAATTGTTCCTACAAGGTGGGTGCTAGGGATTTACAACATGGTGGAGAAAAAGGGCTATATTGTTTATGTACCCGATATAACGGCGGAAACGTTAATCCCAATAATCCAGAGGGTTGTGATTGCTGGCTCCGAAATTTGGACGGATGAGTGGAGAGCGTACCGTTCTTTGGCACAGTTAGGTTATGTTCATAAAACTGTTAATCATTCAAGGCATTTTAGAGACCCGTCGACAGGTGTATGTACAAATCACGTTGAGGGATTATGGTCCCACCTCAAGGCGTATCTCAGGAGGTTGGGGGTTATGGTGTCTCCATTTCTCCCGGAGTATATTGACACTTTCGTCTGGAGGCAATACTTCGGTAAGACGGCAACGCAAAGGTGTCGCAGCCTTGCAAACCATATTGCCGAAAGATATTGACAGTTGACAGTTAGTGTGTTTCCTTGTTAAGACATATATTAACACTGTTTATTAACGGTTTCGGTTTTTATTTTGACGTGGTGGTGTCTTGTCAGGTCCAAAAAGTCAGGTCGGCAGGAGTGTGTGTAAAAAGCAATTAAGATCTTTTGTTGCGTTCAGGCGGCAAAACACTCTTGGAATTATATATTAAATGTGGCAACGCTGTTGAAAAGTGACAGTTCGAAACTTGAAAATAGTGCATTTTTCGTAACTTTAATTATGATTTATTCGGCATTTTGTGGTTTTTCCGTAAATTTTTTTGCTGATTACTTATCTACTTTACGTACTCTTTCTTGTGGTGTGCGCCGTTTTGCTAGATTCCAGTTGCGGTAAAGTCGACCGTCCCCAAAATATCTTTTAGCTTGCAAATTAAACCGGAATATTAGTTGCATTAATTTAACAAATGAGAAAAACACAATTAAATAATCAAATGGTAATTGTTTTGTATATAAGTACAAGCACCACCTTGTGATGCGGTGCTATCGGGGCGGCAAGGCCGCGGACGAGCCCTGAGGGAACAAAAAAAAAAAAAAAAACCACCTTGTGAAGCATACTCAGTCAATTCATTTAATTACCTGCACTAGTTCCAATGTAAGGTACACCATCGTTTAATACCCTCTGACGAATTGGCTCAATTAATTTAAAATCGTACAAGCTTTTCAACAGTTGAAACGTATTTCCTCCTCCAATAAATATGGCTTCTGCTGAATTTACTGCATCCACTGGATTACCTGCTTTATGAATGCTATCAACACCATATCCTAAAACATTGAAGAGAATGGTAACAATGCAAATTAAACTCAAATCAGGTCGATTATGTGATTATCTTCAATCTTACCCCATTTTGAAAGTACACCTGAAACCTTATCTGCATACGAATCATGATTCCTTAGTGCATACGGAATGAAAAGTAGCCTTTTGACATTGTTTCTGAAATTTAATAAACATGTAAGCTTGCTTTTACAGAGGAAATAGGAATTTCTTACTTATTGAGTAAATTGATAATAAAATCTTTGACACATTCTAAATATTCATAACCATGAACTTTTGATGAAGATATTAACAATAATTGCCTTTGAGCCATGATTTTTGTAGGATTAATAATAAAACTTGATAAAACAGAAATGGATAGGTTACAAACTTTAAAGTACAAAACTAAAACTACTATTGGCACTGCTCTTATCACAGAACAGTTTCCTGCGGCAATCTCTTCATATCTCAAACATTTTTATACAATCTAACCAATCAACACAAAACAACGAAAGAGGGATTAGATTATTACTCATTATTTACTATTTTATTTTCATTTTAATTTACAATTTAGTAACATAAATATCCGAAGATCCGAAGTCATATAGATATAGAAATGTCAATTGTAAATTGTATACTTATAATGAAAATGAAAAATAAAATGTCAAAATCAACAGTCAAATCAACTGCCAAATGCCATCTGTCATCTGCCATTATATATACTTTCAATATTCTGTTAAGTTAGTGTCTATGGTTACAGAGATATTTGTGACGTCAGATTCAACGACAGAATAAAAGATAATCTTTTTTGATCGCATTATACCTTAGATTAGGAATTACCTAATCTAAGCATTATACAAATCCAAGCAACAAGCCAATCTATCCACCAAGAAATTTAAGACAAGCTCTTTTAAGATGTAAATAAAAAAATTCAAGAATAATTGAGGCTACGAGCGCAACAGTGGACTAAACCAAATTATGATAACTGGCAGGAAATACGTTTTAAAAAACGGCACAAAATTGTCTTATCTGTAGTAATCTAATTTGAACAAATTTTACTTTAAACCAACTTGGGTTTGTAAAAGTTAACTTGAAGTAAATTAAAAATGTTCAAAATTATAAAATGGAGTCTTATTTAAATTTTTGAATGGGGGTTAGTCCACTCTGCTTTTATAAGATTTTAATTACATTTTAAAATTTTGGTAATTACCTACTCCATAATATTCCAAATATTGTATTTCAAGCGGTAATTATTACAAGAACCAAGAGCAAAATGACAATACTCAAACAATAGTTTGTTTTTTACTTAATTCTAATGGCCCAATTAGTTCTACGCCAGTTGCTTGAGCCGACGATTTAATATTTTTATAAAAATTGTGATGTATGGGGGAAATAAGTTCCAGTAGCTCAATGAGATTTTTCTTTTTTTATCATTTATGATATTGCCAGTAGGATACAACAATGGAACTTCAATTTGGTTTGAAGTTGAATTTCTTTTACTTATATCAACTGTGTCAAAATAAACATCTTCTCTGTTTGAATATTTATATAGAATCGTATAAGGTGATTCTTTTCTGAACTGCAACCATTGCATTTTAAGCTACTCCACCCCATGATATAATGACTTAGAACAGATATAATATTGCACATATGACCCGCCCCCTCCTATGACGTCACGCGGTGAGTAACGTTATAGAAGTCCAACTACACACTTAAAACAAAGTCATTCGCAATCAAAAAGTTTCTATACGTCAGTTTAATGCGGTTGAAGTTACGCCTATATTGTCTTTTAATATAGATCGCAGCATTAAATTTAATCTTTTTCATTTTTATTACTTCCAACTGTATGCACTTAAATATTATTAAAATACGTAATTTGTTAAGAGGTTTTGATGAAACGTCAAACCCCACTGCACGACAGCATATTATTGTTGCATTGGACTCACCACTTGACACGTCTAAAAATAGGTAGTCTGAATATCATATCTCTCGTTATTTGTATCATGACTCCACCGTGCTTTTGGCTTCACAATTTTTTCTGTTGGTTATGTTACCTTAAAGTACTTTAGTGGAAACAAAAACCGGACTTTTTCATTTCTATCACCGTAAAGGCGTTTCTCCTCCTAGCATTTTTAATTACCGTTTGCAAGTCTTTAGGTAGAAACATGTTCCAATCTTTATTTAGTCTCCGGTACTTAGGTTCTTTTGACCAGCCTTGCCATTTTGCCACTAAATACTAAATTTGATTTTATTGATTTTACTGTCAATGTCAATTTTCATTGCCAACCGTGTGTAAATATATCTTTATGTCAATGTCAATATATAATTATATTTTAGTATTGAATATTAAGTATTAGAGAAATCCGAAAATCTTGAAATCATAAACCTTAGATAACAGTTGAATGCGCGATTGTTTTTTCTTGTGTTGTATGTTGCGGAAAAAGACGATCACGATCGCCTTGTTTAGCTCCAGACTTCAGTGGATTTTAATTTAGTTATTGATTACTGATAATGATAATACTATTATCAATAGTTAGTTAGTAGGGCTGTTAGACTTTTAAGATGGCTGGTGTAGCAAAATAATGATATTAGTAGCAGTATAGTTGTGAAGGAGCAAGTGCGGGAATACAGTGTTGTTTCATTTCTGCATTTTAAATATCAGCGTGTTCCTGTAAGCATCTCAATTTCACATTTCTAGTGAAAATGTCTAAGCCAGTGAAACGTAAAATAACAGTGAATTTGAGTACAAAAAGCAAAGCTCTACCCAAGTCTCGACCAAGTGTCTTTGAACGTTTGGGTACTAAGGCGAGTTCTACACACAAAGAATACTGCCATCATTGGGCTCAAAGCGGAACATGTCCCTATGGCAAAGGTTGCAAATATTCATCGACACACACGTTAATCAGTCCCTCAAAGCAGAGAGCAGCCAAAAAAGAAAGCGAGTCTAAACGAAGACATACAAAAGAATCCTCACACAGTAGGATTCGTCCTGGACATCCAAACGAAGAATGGGACACCTGGGGTCCTGATGATTTAGAAGATGCTGATCCAGATGACTTGGAGAAACGCAGGCAGGAGCTGCAAAGAGAATTGGAATTACAACTCAAAATGGAAAATAAAGCCCGCAAGAAAGAGAAAAAATCCAAAAAAGACAGCAGTCCCTCCACTGAAAGCACCAGTAGTTCAGAGAGTACTACAACAACAGATGAATCCACCTCATCCAGTTCATCTTCAATGGGGGCCAAACGCAAGAAAGCTAAAAAGACAAAATCAAAACGAGACAG